>JAGPOW010001918.1:3380805-3407659 GCA_030014935.1 Caiman crocodilus | reverse complement strand
AAGAATTCTTCTAGTTCTCCACATTGAAGTATTTTATTAGGGTATTTTTCTGGACAGAAATTTAGGCCTTTAGAAAGGACAGATTTTTCAGTTTTGGTACACATACGCATGATTTTAGTAAGGCTTTTAATATGATCTTCCACAACATTCTTGCACACAAGATAAGGAAGTATGGACTGGATGGAAGGAGTGTAAGGTGGATAGAAAACTGGCTGGAGCATTGGGCTCAGAGGGTACTAATGAATGGTTTGAGGTGTAGTTGGTAGCCAGTATCAAGTGGAGTGCCCCAGAGATTAGTCCTGGGGCTGATTTTGTTCAGTGTCTTCATCAGTGACCTAGAAGATGGCATAGAGTATACTCACTGCAATTCAGAGGGACCTGGACAAATTGGAGGATTGGGTCAAAAGAATCTCATGAGGTTCAACACGGACAAGTGCAAAGTCCTGCACTTAGTGTGGGACAGTCCCATGTCCCATGGACCGGTACAGGCTGGGGGCTTATTGGCTGGGCAGCAGCTCTGCAGAAAAGGACCTGTGGGTTACAGTGAACAGTAAGGTGAATATGATTTAACAATGCAACCTTGTTGCAAAGCAGGGTAATGGCATACTGGGCTGCATTGGTAGATGTGTTACCAGCAGGTCAAGGGAAGTGATTCCTTCCATCTATTCAGCACTGGTGAGGCCACATTTGGAGTATTGTGTTCAGTTTTGGGACCCCCACTACAGAAAAGGATGAAGACAAATTGGATGAGTCCAGTGGAGAGCAACAAAAATGGTTTGGGGGCTGGGGCACATGACTTCTGAGGAGAGGTTCAGGAAACTGGGCTTATTTAGTTTGGACAAGAGAAGACTGAGAGGGGATTTAATAGCAGCCTTCAACTACCAGAAGGGAGATTTGAAAGAGGATGGACCTAGACTATCTCAGTGGTGGCAGATGACAAAACATGGAGCAATGGTCTCAGCAAGGGAAGTTTAGGTTAGATATTAGGAAGAATTTTCTCACTAGGAAAGTAGTAAAACACTGGAACAGGTTACCCAGAGAGGTTGTGAACTCTCCATCCTTGAAGGTTTTCAAGACCCACCTAGACAAAACTTTGGCTGGGATGATTTAGTTGGGGATGGTCCTGCTTTTCGCAGGTGGTTGGACCAGATGACTTCCTAAGGTCCCTTCCAACCCTAATTTTCTATGATTCTATGATTCATTTACAGTTTTTAGGCAACAAAGATTTAAAGTCATATTCAGAAGGGAAAGGTTGGCATATCATTTTATTGCACTGTTTTACTGGGGTGCACTAGCTCTAGAATAGGAAGTAGTATAGCCCCATTAGTGTGATGCTGTGCACATGCCAAAAACCATTGCCACTCACCAGAGCTCACTGACATACATGCTGTGCTATACGAAAATGTCTACATTAATCCCACATAACTACCTATGAAGCATAGTGATGCTTTGTGCTGTAAAGCATATTCAGGTCTATTAAACCTGGCCTCCCACTGTTTTGACATTAGATCTGTCACCAGCAGGTTGGAGGAAGTGAAGGACATACTATTTACACAATATTCCCTCTTTTGCATGGCATAAAGAATAATACTAACATAAGTCATTTTGCTGGACTGAACCCTAGCTGAACCATCTCTGAACTAAGTCTCCCACTGCATGCTAAAAGATTATTTGAAGTGTACCCATTCAGTATGTCCTTAGGACTGAGACACACATTCTCTGTAGAAAATGGAGGCTATATGTTGAGGACTTACAGGCCTGTTTTAACCCTTGTTTGGGGTAGCCTGTCTAAGGTTTTCTACAGGGAATTATCCATGTAGCTTGGTGTCATAGAGAAGTAGGGCTGGAAAGGACCAGGGTCATTTCTATCCAAACCAGCCTATAGAAATCCATAATCTAACCTCTCAGTGAAACCACTATCAACCCTGACACAGCACAAGACATAACTCCCTAACCTAAAACAGGTGAAGCAGGGGGACCACAGCAGCCAACATCCTGTGTCAGATGAGCAGCATATGGATTTCATCTCACAACTCTGCATAGTCTAAATGTGGATACTTGGTGCGCATATATGTTCCAAAATAAAAGCTTTCAGTAAGCAGTCAATCAGATTGGCAGCTGTGAAAGAATAACTAGTACTCTTGAGCTTCTTCCAAATTAAAAACGGTTATTTTACTTCTTAGCATAGATGCTCAGAAAGCAGAAGTTGAATCCCCAGCTAAGTATGCCAACTGAGACCTGTTTCCAAGAACTATTTTTAACAATAGCTCCAAACAAATTGTCACCTTTCCATCAGATAATGTTCAGACCTGTCTGTTTTAAGCAGGGAAGGAAAACTATCTATCTGCACTGATTGGCTGGAAACAGGAGGCACACTGGGCCACATGCTGTTAAAGGTAGTTAGGCCCAAAAGGGCAGGAGTAAAGCAGGTAGGCACTTCTAGAGGTTGGCTCTTCGCTTTAGGCCTAGCTTCATCTGTATTCTAAAAAATCTGGCTCCACTTTCTTCAGCTGTGTGGCAATGGTTGATTACTCTGAACAGAGTCCTATTTCCAGTGGCTGGCATTGCCCTGAAAGAGGTTATTCATGCCATATTAGATTATCAGTAACTAAATGGAATATTATTTGCTTGCTTAATTGGCCCCTGTTTTCCCTGTCATCTTGAATTGGCCCCACAGCCAAACAGGTCATAAGATTTCTTTGCTAGCAGTCCATATTTGGGCTGATCCTGTCAGGCCACACTTACCCTAGCCACCCTGAATTCCACTCCTCCAAGAGGGAGCCTCATGGCACAAAGCCATGCTTTTCTTCAAACAGCATCATGCTATAATACTATAATGGTTACACTGAACTCTTTAAAATGATTTCTCATAGAATAAAACTGATGCATGTTTTGCATTATTCTTCCACAAATATTTTCCACTTCAGAAGATAATCTTCTGTGGGGATGACAGCCTGTTTTGCTGCCATTCTCTACAGCAACTGGGCTGGAAACACTCCATCTCACTTGATCACTTCTTTAATTCTATTTTGTGGTTCTACTCTGTGTGGGAAAGTAGGTACTCCCTAATCCGAGCTGTGCAGTGGGGCATCTCGGCCCCTAAGCTAAAGATGCAGTCAAAAAGCAGCAGCAAGAAAAGAACGTTAAACTTCTATTAGAACACAAAATTAGGACCATGTACACCCCTGTGTAAGGCAGGATTGAGCCAACCACTTGCCCTATTTGTGAAAAAGGCTCCTCTGAAGATTACTGAAGCCAACAGCTACAGTGCAGGGTGGCTGGAGTAGGAGGGCAAGATCCCTATTCCATGTACAGGAAAGGAAACCCACTTGATATGGAGCTACCTTCAAACCAAAACTGCTTGCAAGGAAGTTAACAATTAAATTTACTGAGCCTTTCAAGTGTTTCTTTACTCACAACAGCATCATGAAGCAAAAACCAGGAAATTACTTTAATACTTCTTTCTTTTTCCTTTTATACTTCCTCTTTCAGTGGCTATCTTGCTGCCTTTTCTCTCATCTTGGTAATAATTCTTTTTATTTCATTGCAGATTGACTTCATTTATTACACATGGAACAAGGAGGCAGAGTGGTGTGTACTTGTTCAGTAGCGACTGTAAGTGTTCTCTGCTCCTTGATCTCTTGGGAAGAAGATTTCTTCTCTTTCCTGAGTCAGCAAGATTCCCAATGGGCCTGGAGGGACGAGAGGAGAAGGTTTAGGGTATTTCTGTAAAGTAGGACATCTCAGAGTTATAACAGTATCTCCAGTAAGTAAAACACTGACAACCTGATTTTGAAGCAAAAGCAGCATTGATAAGGGACACTCAGACTCAGAGACATCTCATTGACCTTTCTGTCCCAGGGTAACTTTAGGAGGGATTCATGCTCTTTCCATGCTGTTTCTATATACTTAGACTTACAGGTTACATATCTGTGTAGGATATATGATTGTCCTGGATAGAAGCAGCTTTTAGTATGCTCAGTGTTTGCAGACTGTCCTATAGGCAGGACAACTAAAACACCATTTTTATGCTTCATGCATAATTGTCAGTTCTTAGGGAAACCATTTTATGTTTCTGTATTTTGATGGATTTTTGTCTTTCCTTTGCCAGTTATCTCAAATAAAACTATTAAATAACAACAGCCACCACCGCTAACCAATCTAAAGAGCAATTAAATCTAATATCCTGGCTGTATGACACAGATGGACACCATACTTTCACATCACTGCCCCAAATGGTAAGAAGAAATTAAGGGGCAGATTAAAAGCAGCCTATCTGCACCTCTGGTAAGGCATCACAAGGGCTAAAATGTAAGTCCCTTGCCCTAGAAAGTACCTAGATTAATTAGATGCCTGCAATCTCTGAGCTATTAGGTGGATTTGCACATTGCTGACTTGTTCTTAGGGACCTTGTTCCACCCAATTCTTGTTTTCGCACCTAATAAGTCAGGTTTGATCTGGCTGTCAAGGCTAAATTCAGAAGAGAACTTAGCCAATTAAATAGAACTTATGCAAAACACAGATCCTAGACTGAAGCACAAAAACTGATACTAGTTAATCCTGCTCTGTAGCCAAATCACATCTTGGCTAGGTGCAGACAGTCAGAATGCCCAAAGCTGAATTGATTCAATTTTTGCAGGTTAGTCTAAGCTGCATAGATTGAATCAATAAGCAAGTAAATAGATAGTTACTTTTGATTGTGGAAGTGCAGCCACATGCCTGCAGTAATCTAGTCAATGAGACAGGCTGTGCTAGAAAATAACTCCTTGCTGGGCTCGGACACACAGCTTGGACCCAGCTAGCCTGCCCTCCCTGCAAAGGTGGGAGGGGGTTGCAAGGGAGTTGCAAGGCATCCTGGGATGCTGGGTGACTTAGTTAACTTGAATGTGGGAGGGATCTGGGACAGAAGCTCAATAAAAGGATTTAACCTAAATCAGTTAAGTCTGATCCATCTAAGTTGATCTTAAACCATTTTAAGCACATAAAGTGGTTTATGTGCACTGAACTTCAGTTTCATTACAGATTTGAAGCAGTTTCCAATAACTTATATTGTGAGAGATGACTCAGTCCAGTCCCTGATTACTTCCAGGTGGGTGGGATTTGGCCCAGCTGGGTCTTGGCTTATTACATAAAGATTCATTTGGTGCCTACAGCTTCTTGGACAACTAAAGAAGTTTGGTGGTGTTTTTGTGGATTATTCACTTAGCTCTTGAGGATAACATTTTATCTAAAGTTCAGCTTAGATGTCTAGGTGCAAGTCAGTGATTTACAGAAATATTACCTAACCTTTTAAGTACTGAGATCCTGTAGGCATAGGGTTGAATAGGGCTCTGTTGCTAATTTAAACCAAAGTATTAGGGCCCTTATAGCAGAATGTGATTCAATGTGTATCATTAAAACATGTGTATCATTCAACTGTATCAGTAATTTACTATGCAGAATCCGATTTAGCAGAAGACAGTGCTATTGATAAAGCTATGGCTTGACTGCACGCCTATGATAGATAACTAGTCATGTTGTGGGTCACAATCTAGCAGGACAGTAGCCTCTGTGAAGTTATTACAGAATAGTTGCCACAGAGGCTAGGGACAGACATTACATAAAACTGGTATAAGTAATCAGAAACCAGTTCAAGTCTTCAACACAACAGACGTTCGGTCCACATAAACTGCTTTAAAAATGGCTGAAACCCATTTAAGAAAAACCTGGATGTTTTTAGTATCACATTTAACCCATTTAGGTTAAATCGGTTTACTGAACTTCTGTCCCAGATCCCCAAGATAGGTACAAAATGCAGGCACAAATTTGGGGGTCACAATTCATTTTCACAAAAAAGATGAAACTGCCATTTTGAAACTTTACACATTCCATGGAAACTGCACACGTGCCATCACTGTCCTCTTAACAGGGACAGGTATCTTTGAATGAACATCACTTTGCCCATGTCTTGCTTTTTACAACTAGAATTTTCTCAGATTTCTTTGGCATGTATTTGACCTCTAGACTGGGAAGGTGGTCTGTCTCATTGCCTTTCACAATTAACTCCTCTGCCTATCAGCAGTATGAAGTGTAAGTACCCATAGCTAGAGTTTAATGTTAGTGTATTTTATGGTTAGAAGCCACGTGAAAATACCTACTCTCCACAAGATTGCATCCAATTATCTCATGTATCAAATACATTCCTTTATAGACTTTTTGCACCTGAATATGTGTAGCAGTTACTTTTCCCAAGTAAAAATACAATAACTGTATTTTCTTTATCCACTTTGTGTGTGGATTTTTCACTGTAGTGAAACTGCATTGTGATGAATGGCTTCTCTCACTATACATGTAAGTTAGACATAATAATGGCCTATTTTCATTCCATCTCTGTAAGCCATTTTAAGGTTTTTATTGGTAAAATTCTGATCCTGTGATGTGCTGAATACTTTGAATCTCCTTTGAGTTAAATTCTCTCAGGAAGTGTGCAGGCTCTTACAGGATTGCACCTCAAATAATTCCTGTTTCTTCAGGTATCTCAAGGGAAATGGCTAATGAAATACTTAGCTCCTCTCTTGCAGAGCATGTTAGATTCCATCGTGTTTCATTTTCTCACCAAAGAGCTTAACCGGGTTCCCATCCCATAATTATCTGTGTTCTCTTCTCTCTTTTTAAATGAATGCATGTGTTTTCCTTTAAGTGGAGATAATTTCCAATATATGCCACAACTAGTTTGCCAAAGTGCTTATCTTTTTCCTTCGTTTGCTCATAGATGGCTGGAAGATGTTAAACTCTTGTGATGGGCAGACAGTCTCTTTATCCTAAAATTTCAAGCTGGCTAGTCTGACATGATGAGGAAACTCAATGACTAAATGATGCTTTGCTGCATCCCTCTCTTCTCATTAACTCTGTTAATTAGAGTTCTTTTTCAATTGTGATTTAATAAAATAACATGAACCTAATTAAAATTACTGTATTCATTCTTACCTAACATTTAAGTTCATGTCTCCAGTTACTAGCTTTTTTCCTCTCTGTGATCTTTTAATATATGTGCATAATATAGCCCTTAGTGACTTTTTTTGGCAAGATCTAAAGCAAAGACTTCTTACAGTAATGTTTTGGGAGTGATTCTTGTTTTTGCTTAGGACAAATAGTTAAGTCACTGTGAAAACTGAATGATCCTTACCTGCTTTTTTGCCAAATGCTTATAGGAAAGATTGGGCTTCACTATCTAACTGATTGAAAATGTTTCTTTGAGGTTGCTTTTGCAACTGCTGTATTTGGAACCTGTACCTGTTTTCCCTGAATTTACAGAGGGGTTTGCCATTAACATCCATGAAAATATTTGGTCCTAAATGTCCTGCTTCACAAGCTAGGATTCAGTCAATGTGCTATTAGTAAATGAAAAGTCCAGATTCTAAGTTAGCATAAATCAGCTTTATTTACTACATTAAGGAGAATCTGGGCTTAAGTTGTATTTATTTGCTCTTATTCTCAATCGCTTCCCTGCCATCTGGGTGTGGGTAGTCATGGGGGTGGAATAAGGAACTACTGAGACTGATTTTTCAGCAGTAATGAGCAGAGGTGATGTTTGTACCCTGGCCAGAGTGGGAAAGTAGGGGAGGGCTGAGTGCCAGAGGGTCTTACCTGCCCCTGGCTTCTGCTATGCTCCTTGTTCTCTGCCTTGCAGCTACTGCTGCTGTGATGCAGGCTCTCTGGGGAAAGCCTAAATTGGCACCTCAGGTGGGTGCTCTGCTCACCCAGTCCTAGTTATGCTACTGGTAATGAGCACCTGCTGCTTAGCTTACTTTGAATGGCCTTAAAGCTTCTCAATGCTGTTGAAAATTAGCTTGTTTATTTAGGAAGGCCTTCTACACACTAGCATTAATCATTGGAAGCTTCTCTGCATCTCACTTATTCCATTTTTTACATGCCAGCCCTAAATCCTGTCATTTAACCTACTGATAGCTGATTTATTGCTACAGTTTTCCTGAACTCGATAATAGTACTTCCAGAAGAGCTTTGTCCAGTGATATAGGATGGTTTTATACCAAGGAGAAGAAGAAAAGAGCAAAGAATGATTTTTCTCTAAACTGATTGTCCTTTACTATCGAACCATCTCACACACTGTGATGCAAGAGCCTATATCATAGCTTCATCAGACAACTAGTAGATATATAGCACCAAAGGCTATCACTGCAGCGTGGCCTTCTTTTCCATGTACACTGCCCAGCTTGCTTCATCCTTGCTCTTTTTCATCCCATTTGCCAAGTCAGCTGGTTGTTTACTCATCATCAAAATGCAGAGCTGCTTCCATCCATTATGCAAATTATTCCTAAGCACTGTAGTAGGGTTGGAGCATTGTTGTTGCTATAATGGTTCAGGAAATGTCTGAAAGGCAAGGCTTTTTAGTGATATCTTTTACTGAACCAGCTGTACAATTGGAAGAGCTGTGCACAACCTTTCAGTGCTTCTGCCACTTTCTTAGACCTGAGGAAGGGGCCTCGATAGCCAAAAGCTTTTCCAGCTGCTCTTCCAGATCTACAGTTGGTCCAGTAAAAGATACCTAAAAAATTCCTTGCCTCTCATAAGTATTGCAAAGTCCTAATTGCCTGATAGAATAGAACTAAGACATGCACAGGTACATCAAATAAACAACATGTAGTAGAACAACATGTATGTATGTAAACAAAATGGCATCCTATAGATCCATTGAGATCTACAGTGTATTTACAAAAAGGGATCTCTAAGACCAGGGACAGACATTCAAAAAGCCTGATCCTGAATTGATTCAATCTTTGCAGGTTAGTCTAACCTGCCTAGGTTAAACCAATTTGCAAGTGTACAGACATTCCCTCTGGACTGAGGAAATGAAGGCAAATGCCTGCAGTGGCTCAGGCTAGAAGCTGAGGGCACCAAAGCAGCCCTCCCTTCCATTTCATAGTACTACGTTGAGGAGGGGTGTGGCCAGCCCCCAGCAGGACACTCGGATTAAAGAAGGGTTTAAACCCTCAACCTGCCTGCGCAGTCTCAGGCTTTTCCCCACTTGCTGCTCAAGAGGCGGAGTGTTGACAGCCCCCAGCTAGCACTCTGAGACAAAGTGGGGAGGAGGAGGAAGGATTGCTTGTGTACAGTGCATGAATCTGTTGATGATACTAAGCTTTTTCAATTTCCTTCTTCCTGTTTCTTCATACTGCCTGCAAACCTAACAGTGAGGGAGATAGCAGGGAGCTGGTGGAAAGCTTTAGTAAAAGGCAGCCTTAGCTGCCTTTAGTAACACAACTTTTAGCAGCCCATCAAGAAAACAAAAACCTCTCTCATTAGTTCAAACTCTTCTTAAACAGCTTTTTCCAAAGAAGGACAGGAAATGCCATTACCAGCTGCCGTGTTGATTAGCTCCAAAAAGCTCCTAAGCAGGTACTGTTCTCTCTGTCTTTGTCCTGTCCTAGTGAAAGTGGAGCTGCACACACAGACAGGCCTCTCAGCATTAGCTAGCATACTACATGCCTAGGGTCTGTGTGCTGGGGTACGTGCTATGGGAGATTGTGGGGGAGGGGATCTTTGCTTGAGCAGCAAGTGGGGGGGGCAGGATGAGGCAGGGGAAAGTCAGGCAGACCCTGCTGTGCCTGTAGTCTCCACCAGAGCTCCGGCTAAGAAGCAGAGGGGTGGGCCCCGCCCTGCTGTCTGGAGCCCAGTCCAGCCCAGTTGAAGGCTGCAAAGCATCTGGAATATTGGAGGACTCTGGTTTAATTTAAACCAGGAAGGGGTCTGGGACCAACATTACATAAAGTGGTTTGACCCAAATCACTTAAGTCTGATAATTCATTCAAATAGATTTATCTTAAACAGTTTCTGCCATTTTGAAACTGGTTTATGTGCACTGAACTTCTGTTCTGTTACAGGTTTAAACCAGTTTCTGATCCCTTAAACCAGTTTATGTGTAATGTCTGTCTCTAGCGTAACTGGAAACTTAATTATATTTACACTTGGAGAAAGAGGAAACACAATTATCTAAACATGTCCATTGTGCTTAATATGTCCACGGTGCTGAGCACTTGAAGCTCTACTCATAACTGGAATTGTATGTGACAATTTAAGAGAAGTGTAGGCTATTGTAGGTGGGCTAGGTGGTAGGCTGATACTGGGGGCATTTGAGTGGGAATGGCATGTGTGTGGATGCCAAGTGAATACGAGCAGGGCAGCATCAGCCAGGAAGAAATGATTACTGGGGCGGAAAAGAAAGAGAGAGACACTGAAAGGCTGGAGGAAGGACAAAAAAGAGGGTCAGGGGTGATGGAGGAGGAAAGAGTGAAGTGACAGACTCTGAAAGACTAAAGGAGAGATTCAGGGCAAGATTTTCAAATAGTCTGAAGACAAAAGTTCAAGTGCAGCCACACATGACCAGGGCTAGATTACAAGAAAGCACAGTTGCCTTTTGGTGTGCACATTCTGGCAATATTTGCTATCACTATGAAAACTTAATGTCACACCTTTCTCTGTTGCTTTATCTGCACCAGCTCGTGTCTCCATCTTGCTGTATTGTAAGTATTCACATTATGCCAAGTGGATGACCAGTTTAGACTTGTTGCATTACTTGCGCCTGTTACACAGTGATCTGATTGGGCCCAGAGTTATCATGGGACTTGCTCCTGTTTTCATCAGGTTTGAATTTGCACTGCTCTCCTTTCTTATTATTTTACTGTCTAGCTGTTTATTAAGCATCTTATTTCACACCATGCTTCTATATATAAATAATGTAGTTTTCCTGTTCATTTGTTCTCTGGCCTTTCTATTGAGATTACCAGTGTGAGTGCCAAATAGAGATCTTTCTGCTGGTAACCTTTGTGGTATGAATGTCTGTCTATTAGGAAATAGGCTAAAATCATCAGTTGACACAAGCCACTGAACAGCTGTCCAATGATACAAGCTTTTGTCCCTACTGTACTGCTGGATGTCGGTGGCCTAGAAGTGAGTCTCCATATCTAATTACTAATCCCCGGAAGTGCTATGTGACTCCATTTGGTGTGTTAACTACCTCAATGCTTCCCTGTGCTTTGTAAACAACAAGGTGTTTTAACCACTGCCAAGTGATTAGGTTTTAGCACTTTTGTATTTGTAACACTCACTGTGACATCTCTTCTTGCACTTTCACTTGAAATAATTCTTTATTTACTTTATATTACAGCACTGATGTTTCCACCTACATAACTTTATGCTAGGGATGCAAAATTTATTGTGGTTACACTTAAAGTGCCATGGGTCTGGAGTATCTTTGCTATGAGAAGAGAATGAGGACTTATAGTTGTCTTTATGGAACTATCTTTCCTGTTCAAAAAAGTATATTTTTCCCTAAAAAAGAGGCAGACCATATTTTAAATAATGAAAAATTGCACCTGCTTTCTTTATATTTATGAACACTCAGCGTATGTGGTAGGAGACCAACAAATATGTGGCGTTAACTAAGAAGAGTAATCCCTCTTGAAAAATGTGTTTCCTAGTGTTCGTTTTATGGTGCTCTGAGTTACCTTGTCAGTCCACTAGATGGCTCTCGAGCATACCTGTGAGCCATTGAAGCACCATCCATGCTGCTGATCAAAGTTCCAGGCATCACAAAGAGCTAGCAACTCTGTACTGCTGTAGTGATATATTATTACTATTATTATTATTATTATTTTCACATCTCAGTGTTATCATGCACTGGTCATTTTAGTATATGAGAACTGAAATATAGGAATCAAGGTGTAATGTCTAATATCAGCTCTGACTGTTCTTAATACCAGGTAAATGGGACAGTAGATTTACACCTGACAGACTAACTAAATCAGGTACACTTGATACCTACATACCTCCTTCAAGGGGTCATCTAGACCCAGCACTCTTTCCTGCCTATGCAGGGGGTCGGACTCGATGATCTATTGAGGTCCCTTCTGACCCTAACATCTATGAATCTATAAGAGCCAGTTCCTTTTAGAGTCTTAAATTCACATTCCTGATCTGCCTTCTTTTTATTATACTTGCATGTGATCCATGGGTCCTTGGGCCCACACTGTTCAATTTCTTTATTAATGACTTGGACGAGGGGGTGAAAAGCATCCTGTTTAAATTCACGGATGACACCGAGATTTGGGGTGAGGTGGGCACGCTAGAAGGGAGGGACAGGATACAGCTGGACCTGGACAGGTTACAGGGTGGACAAATGAGAATAGGATGGGATTCAATACTGACAAGTGCAGAGTGCTGCACTTGGGCAGTAAGAACCAGCAGCATACCTATAGGCTGGGGAACTCTCTTCTCAAAAACACAGTGGCAAAAGGAAATCTTGGAGTCATTATCGATTCCAAGATGGATATGGACCACCAATGCAAGGACATGGTCAGTAAAGCAAACCACACCTTGTCATGTATCCACAGATGCATGACAAGCAGGGCCAAGGAGGTGATCTATGCGACACTGGTCAGGCTGCAGCTGGAGTACTGTGTCCAGTTCTGGGCTCTGCACTTCAGGAGGGATGTGGACAGCATTGAGAGGGTCCAGAGGAGGGGCACTCACATGATCTGCGGACAGCAGGGCAGACCCTATGAGGAGAGGCTACAGGACCTTAATCTGTTGAGCCTTCACAAGAGAAGGCTGAGAGGGGACCTGGTGGCCATCTATAAACTTACTGTAAAAGGAGGGACCAGCAGGGAATGGGAGAGACCTTGCTCCCCCAAGCATCTCCCAGAGTAACAAAGAATAACAGCCATAAGTTGTTAGAGAGCAGGTTCAGACTAGACATTAGAAGGCATTACTTCACGGCCAGGGCAGCTAGGATCTGGAACCAACTTCCAAGGGAAGCCGTGCTGGCTCCCACCTTGGGGCTCTTTAAGAGGAGGCTTGACGATTACCTAGCTGGTGTCATTTGAGCCCATTTTTCTCTCCTGCCCAAGGCAGGGGTTGGACTAGAAGATCTGCAAGGTCGCTTCCGACCCTACATCTATGAATCTATGAATGAAGACCAGATGCAATTTGTCTAGGGATGCTGTTCACTAAAATTAATAAAACTATAGTTTCAGCTCCACCCACAATCATACTCTTAGCACGCTTTGTCCCTTCTCACTTCTGCAAGCAGTTCTTTCCACTAGCAAGTGTTCACCAGTCCTCAGGAACATTCAACTACTATTTTTTCGTTTGTGGGAAACAGAACAAAATTAAAATAAACACAACAAACTTATATGCATTCTATATGCACATGCTTCAGGAATTGCCCTTCATACCTAGAAAGAATAAACATGAAAAAATAAAAAAAAAAAATACACACACACACACACACACATATTTATGTTCTGGTGAAACCTAATAAAATGGATAATTATTATTCAGAAATATGGGACTGCCCAAACCCTTGCTGTACTATATGTAAGTATTTTAATTTACATGTTTTCTAGTCAAATTAGATGTACAGGTTTCCCTCACCAACCACGGTTTTGCCAACCACTGTTTTGAGTATCCATGCCTCAGAGAAGGAGGGTAGGGAACAGCCTGAAAATACCCCCCATGGCTGCTCTGTCCTTGCTTATGCCCTCCACAGTCCCCACAGCCTTGCTGGTGCCGCTCACCCCCCCCCACACACAGCCTCTGCCCCCCAAGCCCTGCTGGTTTTGCCAACCATAGTTTTGCCAGCCATGGGAACTTTCAGAAACCTAACCCCCTTGGTTGGCAAGGGAAACCTGTATAAAAGAATATATAAAATTTTACAAGCAAATGTAAACTAAAATATTTACATACAATACAGCAGAAGCAGTCCACATTTCTGCATAATAATTATCCAACATATTAGGTCTTGCAATAGCATATCCCTCCCAACCAATCACCTATGGAAATTCTGCTGGACTCAATGTATGTTGAAGGTTGGCTCTCACCTTCAATCTGCTGCAGTTTCACTAGATCATGTTTTGAAGTGCAGGTCATAGGTGCTGACTTCTATTTTTGCTGGGCAAGGCCTAAGATGATGGACATATGGCAATTTTATGCATTTCAGGTAACAGTCCTCTTCCCAGGGGGAGCAAATGAGAATTTGTTCCCTCAGACCCCCACATACTCAGCACCTCTGGTGCAAGTAACTGTTCAGTAGCATGTGATTGATAACTTGAAATCTGCCTAGCAGGATACTGTGAACCAACCCTGCACTACCAGTCCAGTTAGATTTCATTGTGAAGACATTTCTTCTACTGGTCAATTCTGGTCATGTATGATCCCTAGGGAAAAACCAGGGCCCAAACAGGACTCTTCAAGAGAAGAGGAATCCCTGCTCCTCTGGGTAAAACACCTGGTAGTTTTTTCTTTCTGTTGAGCTTGCATTTTGTTATCTAACAAAAAACCCATACCTCCACAGTGATCCACTGGAATCACCCTAGGATAGGGGTGAGCAAAATCCAGTTTGTGGGCTGAATCCAGCCCACCAGCTGACTGGATCCAGCCTGTGGCTGCCCTGCAGGACTTCAAATGGGGCCAGGCTCAGGCCTCAGCCAGTGCACAGCTTCGGACAGGGCTGTTCCCAGTACAGCTACAGCTGACCAGATGCTCCTCTGCTCCCCTCACCTCCAGCAGGAGCTGCTGGGCTGAAGTTTCCTCCCAGCCTGCCTGGAGCAGAGCAGCAGGGGTAGGAATGGGAGAAGTAGTAGATGCTGGAGGTAAGGCGAGTGCAGCAGCACCCAGGCAGCTGCAGATGCACCAGGAACAGCCCCACTGGAAGTTGCACATTGGCTGGGACCTTGCCCATCAGGGTGTTCTGCTACCCTTGCCTCAAGCCGTGGCTGCTTCTCCTGCTCCTGCCATGCTGGCTCGCCCAAGGTGCATGGGTATCAGCTGAGCAGTTCCTACTCAGTGCAGGGAGCTCCGGCTCTAGCTTCCAGTTGCCTTCCACCCACCCCACCAGCCTGGCACTATGAGCTGCCACCTGTGGGTGGGTGGGGTGGGTCCTTGGCTGAGGTCCTGTGACCCCAGCACTCGTTCCTGCCATTGGCGGGGAGTCAGACTAGATGGCCTGCTCTAGGCCCCTTCTGACCCTAGATACTATGATACTATGAAAGGCCTCCCAGAGCCAGAGCTCCATGCATTGGGTGGGAACCACCTGGCTGAAGCCACCCACCCCCACCTCCCCCAGAGAAACACAGCAGGAGCAAGAGCAGCAGCTGCAGCTGGAGGCAAAGGGAACAAAACAGCCTCACTGCCCCAGGCCCCAGCCAGCGTGCAGCTTCCAGTGGGGCTGTTCCCAGGGCAGCTGCAGCCACCTGGGTGCTGCTGTGCTCCCCTCACCTCCCAGTAACAATCCATTCCTGGCTAGCTGTAGATGCACTGGGAATAGCCCTGCCCATTGGCGATGAGTAGGGGCATATGGGGGGTGGGGCACGTGCCACCCCTGAGAGCGCTGGTGCTCTCCCTGACAGTGAGTGCTCTGGTTGGTAGGGGAGCACGGAGCGTGCTGGTGCCTCCTTTGAAATTGGCTCCATCGGGGGACCACCCCCTAGTTGCCAGCTGGTGTCCTCCCAGACTCAGGAGGCACCAGTCACCCATGGCCCTGCCAGAAGCTACACTCTGGCTGGGGCCTGGCTTTGGGCTGGGGCCCGCAGGTGAAGGCAGTAGCACACAGGCACGGCTTGACCCCCATGTGAAGCCCTGCAGGGGTAGTCCCTGACTGGGGGAGCTCTGCTGCTCATGCCTCCCACCTCCCCATCCCTCCATTCATCCCTGACCTGGCTAGCTCCCAGGCTACCCCCCTGCACACAAAAATATGCCCTCTGCACACACCCCATACACCCTCCACCACACCCACACCTCCTCCTCCTCCTCTGCCCCCCCCGCCCCAATTAAAATGCACAGGGCAGGGTGTGCAGAGATTAGATTGCACCTGTCCTGCTCCTGAACTCTGCTCCCCATGCACCGAGCTCCAAAGGGAGATGTTGTGGTGGGAGTCTGCTATAGACCACCAGAGCAGGAGGATGAGGTAGATGAGGCTTTCTTCAGACTAGTGGAAGTTTCCAGATCACAGGCCCTGGTTCTCATGGGGGTATTCAGTCACCCTTACATCTGCTGAGAGGGTAATACAGCAGTGCACAGGCAATCCAAGAAGTTTTTGGAGAGTGTTGGAGACAATGAGACAATTTTCTGGTGCAAGTGTTGGAGAGACCAAGTGGGGTCTGTGCTCTTCTTGACCTGCTGCTCACAAACAGGGAAGAATTGGTGGGGGATGTAGAAGTAGATGGTAAGTTGGCAGCAGTGACCATGAGATTGCATTCAGGATCCTGACAAAAGGGAGAAAGGAGAGCAGCAGAGTATGACCCTGGACTTCAGAAAAGCAGACTGACTCCCCCAGGGAACTGATGGGAAGGATCCCCTGGGAGGCGAATCTGAAGAGAAAAAGAGCCCAGGAATGCTGGTTGTATTTTAAAGAAGCCTTACTGAGGGCCCAGGAACAAATATCCCAATGTGCAGAAAGAATAGCAAATGTGGCAAGCAGCCAGCTTGGCTTAGCAGAGAATTCTTTAGTGAGTTTAAACACGAAAAGGAAGCTTTCAAGAAGTGGACAAACAACTTGGGAGATATATAAGAATAGTGCTCGGGCATGCAGGGGTGAAATCAAGACAGCCAAAGCGCAATTGGAGTTGCAGTTAGCAAGGGTAACAAGAAGGGTTTCTACAAGTATGTCAGCAATGGGAGGAAGGTCAGGGAAAGTGTGAGTCCCTTATTGATTGGGGGAGGCAACCTAGTGACAGGAGATGAGGGAAAGGGTACTCAATACCATTTTTAACCTCAGTCTTCACAGGTAATGTCAGCTCCCAGACTATTGCACCTAGCAGGACAGTTTGGAGTGAAAGTGAGTAGCCCTCAGTGGTAAAACAACAGGGACTGTCTAGAAAAGATGGAGGTATACAAATCATTAAGAAAGGGAAGAAGGAGGATCCAGAGAATTGCAGACCAGTCAGCCTCCCCTCAGTCCCTGGAAAAATCATGAAGCAGGTCCTTCCTCAAAGAATCCATTTTTAAACAGTTGGAGGAGAAGGTGATTAGGAACAGTCAGCATGGATTCACCAAGGGCAAGTCATGCCTGAGCAACCTAATTGCCTTTTATTATAATCAATATACATATATATCTATTATATGAGATAACTGGATCTGTGGATGCAGGGAAAGCAGTGGATGTAATATATCTTGACCTTAGCAAGACTTTTAATACCATCGCCCGCAACATTCACACAAGAAAGCTAACAAAGTTTGGGTTGAATGAATGGACTGTAAGATGGATAGAAATCTGGCTGGAGTGTCAGACTGATCAGATAGTAATCAATTGCTCGATACCTAACTGGCAGCCAGCATCAAGTAGAGTGCCCCAGGTATCAGTCCGGGGGTCTATTTTGTTCAATATCTTCATTAACGACCTGGGAGATGGGATGGATTGCACCCTCAGCAAGTTCACGGATGACACCAAGCTTGGGGGTGTATTAGATGCACTGGATACTAGGGCTAGGATTCAGAGTGACCTAGACAAGACAAGAGTGACTTCTAAAGAAGAAGTGTGCCCTCAGCAAGTTTGCAGATGGCACCAAGCTGGGAGGAATAGTAGATATGCTGGAGGGTAAGGTTAGGATTCAGAGTGACCTAGACAAATTGGTGGATTGGGCAAAAGAAATCTCATGAGGTTCAACAAGGACAAGTGTAAAGGGCTGCACTTAAGACAGAAGAATCCCATGCACTGCTACAGCCTGGGGACTGACTGGCTAAGCAGTAGCTCTGCAGAAAAGGACCAGAGCGTTACAATGGACAATAAGCTGGACATGAGTTAGTTGTGCACCCTTATTGCCAAGAAGGTTAACAGCAAACTGGGCTGCATTAGTAGAAGCATGCCAGCAGATCGAGGGAAGTAATTATTCCACTATATTCTGCACTGGTGAGGTCACATCTGGAGTACTGAGTCCAGTTTTTGCCCTCCCCATTGTGGACAAGTTGGAGAGAGTCCAGGAGAGATTGGGGACTAGGGCACGTGACTTCTGAGGAGATGCTAAAGGAACTGGGTTTATTTAGCAGGCTGCAGAAGATGATACTGAGAGGGGATTTGATAGCAGCTGTTAACTATCTGTAAGCGGGTTCAAAAGAGGATGGAGCTAGACTGTTGTCAGTGGTGACAGATGACAGAACAAGGAAAAATGGTCTCAAGTTGCAGCAAGGGACGTTTAAGTTGGATATTAAGAAAACCTCTCACTAGGAGGGTGATAAAGCACTGGAACAGATTACCTAGAGAGGTGGTGGAATCTCCATTCTTGGTTTTTAAGGCCCACCTTGACAAAGCCCTGGCTGGGATGATCTAGTCGAGGATGATCCTGCTTTGAGCAGGGGGTTGAACTAGATGACCTCCAGAGGTCCCTTTTATCCCTAATTTTCTATGATTCTATGTTAGGCTAGAAAGAAAGATCTGCTCTTACAGCAAATCATTACTAATATTAATATTATGAGGTAGATTTATAAACATAATATTGTATAACTATAATATCTGCACCATTACTCACATGATTAACATGAAAGTGGAATATCCCCTCCCTAAAATCAGTAATTCTCATTCTTTTTGCCCCTGCAGCCCACCCTAATGACTGCATATTAATCTGTGTGACCCCCTAGAAGTAGTGTAGCCAGACTTCGGAGCAGTGTAGTTGCGTCAGCTTGGTTTTATCCAAGTTGGTCCTTAACCAAAAGCACTATAGCATTTCAGAAGAGAGGCTGTCTATCAGGACTTCATTAGAGTGGCTATGGTGCTTTCCATTCAAGAGCATTTATAGAGCAGCACAGAACCTCAGTATGGTGCTGCCTGGTGCCAGAGCAATACCCACGGTGATCTGCCAAACCTTTCATGTGTTTATCCTCACTATTCACCTGTGCCTTGTTGAAATACTCCTTGAGAATCACTATGCTAAGTTTCAGGTCTATCTAGCTTTCTAAAGCATAGTCATAAAGGAGGATTATTAAATAATAACATATGCTGATTAAAACGCTCAATGTTAAATGTTATGTTCAGAATGAAATCCAGTGAAACTGCAAGTAGCTCTGGACATTTTAAACTTGAATCATCTTGATTTGTCCCCTTCGATTCCACATCCTCCCTGGACCTAAATGCGCTTTCACTGGTATACATGGAATGGTCCCTATAGTGTTCAAGAAGAGCTGGGTCAGGATCAGAATGAGATGTGAGAGTCTCTTAAAACATTGTTTTAAGTAGTGATGAGGTGAAGTATTACATGATTTATTACATGGTGATCAGGTCCTGTTATGCATGAAAAACACAGTGTATGCACATGTTAGAGTTTTGACAATCCCCTGCATTGAAGGAGACTGGAAAGTCTGTGTATTTAAACAAGGCACTCTGTCTCCATCACAATGTAAGTATCAAAAAGCATTCCCTGCCCACAGTCATTTTTATTTTTTTTTGTTGTTGTTAGCAGTGTTGACAAACACATTGTGTAATGTACTTCTGATTTTCCTTCCTGGCTGTGATCAAAGATGTGTTCAAGCTGATTACAATTTTTAGTTGCTTTAGACCAGTATTAAACAGCTTGCAACAGCACCTGTGCCCCTCACATACTAACTGCTTGTTCTGAGGTATCTAAAATTAAAGACAGAGTACTACTGACACTGTTGTTGAGACCTTTGGCTATTAAGGCAAACAAATGACTGGTCGAAGGTACAGCATGATCTGTGCTGGTACAGCACAACTGAAAGGTAAAAATGCACAGCCTGACAAGTAGCTAGTTCAATAACTGGAAAACTATGAAGAATCAAATAAGAACTGGAAAGAACTAGCATTTGCATTAAGGAAAATGAGCTAACAGAGTCCTAACCCCAGATGTTTCTAAGACCTGCAGTCCACATAGCTGTATGTGCTTCTACACAGAAGTGATTCCCTTAAGCCAGGGTTCAAAAGTACTGGGGAACTGTGCTGGGGAAAAAAAGGGAAAAAATGTGCACAGCCTTTTCTAAACTCTAGCTCTTCTTTGGGTAACTAGAGAATTTCAGATTCCAGGACATTGTATTCATTCACACAGAGCCAGTTTACTTTGGTTTTCTTCAGGGTAGAGTCAGAATTGGGAGTCAGGAGATTAGGAATTAAATCCCAGCTCTGTCAAAGGCTGTCAGATCACAATGTCCATTGAAGGAGGAGGAGAGTAAACACTTAGAACCAATTTCTGTTCTCCTTTGATTGCAATAAAAGAGTTTTGGATTAAGACCGGTGATGTGGAGAAGCAGCCCTTAGGGGCAGATTCCCTGCTGTAATAAATCAGGATAGTTCTACTAAAGTCAGTGGCGTGATTATAATTTACGCTAGCTAAATATCTTCACCTGGTATGTGTAGTTTCTTAATATTTCAGATGCAGGATTGGTGACCTGTTTTTCTGTGGGGAGGGAAATAAGATAAGCAGGTTAGCCTTCAAAGGATATATTACCATGGTTTAACTCTCACTTGCCATAAGCCAGCACATGAATATTTATCACAGAGCAGCTGGTATGCAGAAATTCCCCTGCCTTTGAGTCTAATACGGGATGCCTTGAATCTCAGGAGAAGTGCCACGAGTATAAAAAGGTTGAGAATCACTGTTTTAAAGGATCAGTATAGCTTTTGGTTTTGAAAACTTCATGAACCATTAAGGATTTCAAACCCTTTCTTTGTCACTATGAAAGTGTGTGTTGGAGGGGGGCACATGCATGCATGCACATACAAACATACTGAATACCTACTTAATAGCAAGAAAATGCTATCAAAGCTTGAAGTCACTAAGATGCCATGATATTTTTTTATCACTATGTAGAAAGCAGACACACAGTCTAGTGATGCAACATCTCTTCTGAAAGCCCATAACAAATTCAAGCCTCCTTAAATACCCTTTCTATTTCATGAGGATCCATCTAAGAGCTGGTTACATTGTCTGCCTGTTCAGTGTGGCATACGGTTTGGCCAGATTTCTAGATCTCAGCAAATTCCAACACTGACATCTACTGGAGCTTATTTGATCATTGCAGAGAGAGACAGCATACAGACAGAACAAAAAAATTAATTCTGCAGTTTAAATATATATTTTTTAAATAATTAAAACAAGAACAATATTTAAGAATTGAAACTTATAATGCACAATGATTACACTGTTTGTTTTCAGGAGCAACATAGTTCATTTAGTAATAGGCTGTAATAGGCAACCTAGTTATTTTTTAACTTTAGAAGACCTTAAGAATTACATTCAATAAATATTATATATGGTAATTTATATTTAGATAACAAATGCATTACAATAAAAAGCAAGTGTCTAGATATAAATAATCCCATCATGTTTGCTCTTAGTTTATTTTCCTGTACATACAGTCCTCTCCCCTGTGCCCATAAACCACCAGAAAAGCTGGACAAATTAAAACTCCATTTATAAAGCTGAAGAGCAAAGGGCACGACGGTGATTATTTGTTTTCTGCATATGACAAGTACTTTTCCATTCCAGCGCCTGCTGTTCTGGGTAGTGCCGACTCAGTCACAGGGTTCATATTGGAGATAATGAACATATCAAACTGGAAAAGAAAGCTGTACTTAGCAGAAAGCAGTTTTGCAGTAATCCCTGTCTGTGCAGTTCCATTTCCTAAAGGGGATTTCAGTTCTTCATTTCCTAAACCATCAGAACAGCAGAGGCCTGGAAGCAGTTGGATTTATTTTTGTTGCTGTTGTTACTATTATTGTTTTAAACATTTTAAACATCAATTTTAAGAGTTGTTAGCACATTTGGTCTTGACTAACTCTAATTTAAAAGCTTGGAATGCTAAAGGCTTTTGAAGGGCTGAAGAGTTTTGTCTCCAAAAAGATTACCTAATAAAGGTCTAATTTGGAGATACTGCTTGAATTCAATCAATGTGATCACATTTAGCAACAGCAGCCTGGAGTACTCAGGCTGGCTAAAGTTGCATGGCATATCAGGCCACTGCGTCACTGTATGTAGTCAAGATGTAGGCACGCTCTTCACCACAGCCACTAGTTGACATTAAGCATTATAGTATTATGACAAAAGGCACAAGATGGTGCTGTTAAGCACAGCTGTGCAAGTTCTTTTAATAGTGTGTGAACCATTCTTAATTGTGGAAAACACATGGCACTATTTATTTTGTGATGCAAAGTTTTTGTGGTTCAGCTCTTTACCTTCCTTCATGCTTTAAATTAGAGTCAATTTTAGAGGGAGAGTGATTTTTGGGTAACCAGAGTGCATATAATTCCTGAAGGAAGGGATTTTCTGCCATCTGCTTAACCACCTCTGTGCCAGGTAAGTACCAGGTAAATGGAATTAATTCCATTGGGAAAATACCAAGACTCCACAAGAAACTGATTTGAAAGATAACTCTGCAAAGAGTAAGCAGTAGAGCAAAAGCCTCAGTCTTCTCCTTTGCTATCTTATTCACTAGAAAATGATTTTTCTCTCCATTTTTATTGTCCAAATAGCAATAGGTAAATACTGAAGATGTAAATAAGCTTTTGCCTCCTCCTTAAGCAAATTGTGGAACTTGTTCCCTGAATGTCTGCCCTATGTGAGGAATGGGTACCAACTCTAATTACTCTACTCTGGCCTGTTTGTTTCTTACCATCTTACTTCCATGCTTGCTCCTGGCTGTTCTTCAGACTTGTAGTGTAGCTGACTCCCTAATGAGGTTATTGAAAATGAGGGGCTTTTGGGAAGAGAAAAGTATGTTTAAGGTAATGATTTATTTGCATACATGTCATAGATTTCATAGACATTAGGGCTGGAAGGGACCTTGGAAGATCATCTAATCCAGCCCTCTGCCCCAGGGGCAGGAAGTCAGCTGGGATCAAAGGATCCCAGAAAAGTAAATGTCCAAATGTCTCTTAAAGAAGTCGAGAGTAGGTGCTTGCACCACCTCTGGAGGCAGTCTGTGTCAGGCCTTGGGGACTTGGACAGTAAAGAAGTGCTTCCTTATGTCCAGACAGCCACCAGGTCCCCCCTGAGCCTGTGCTTTTCCAGGCTGAAGAGTCCCATGGCTCTCAGTGTCTCATTATAAGGCCTGTTCTTCTGCCCTCTGATCATGCACATGGTTCTCCTCTGGACTCTCTCATGCTTCTCCGCATCCTTTTAAATCGTGGAGTCCAGAATTGGATGCAGTACTCCAGCTGTGGCCTCACCAAGGCCACGTACAGTGGGAGGATAACATCCTGGGATTTGCTTGAGAAACATTTATGGACACAAGCCAGAGTTTTGCTCACTTTACCAACTATGACATCACATTGGTGGCTCATGTTCATCTTGTGGTCAATCATGACCCCCAAGTCCCTTTCAGCTGTGGTGCTAGCAAGCATATCACTGCCAAGCCTATAAGTGTGCTGCAGGGTTTTTTTTCTAAGGTGGAGTACCTTGCATTTTTGGGTGTTGAACGCCATCAGGTTTTCATCCACCCGTTTTCTGATTCTGTTTAGGTCAGCCTGGATCAGCATCCTATCTTCAGGCGTGTACGTTTTATCCCAAAGTTTTGTGTCATCAGTGAATTTGGCCAGTCCACTTCTGATGCCAATGTCTGCATCATTAATTAAGATGTTAAAGAGTATACGCCCAAGGACAGAGCTTTAGGGAACCCGCCTAGTCACAGCGCACCACGGTGATTTACTTTCATCTATTATCACTTTCTGGGTCCGACCTTGGAGTCAATTCCCCAGCCACTGGACTGTGATGTAGTCAAAGCGGCAGTTGGCCAATTTTTCTATAAGGAGATCATGGAACACTGAAGCCTTTTTTACAATCAAGATATATGACATCAATCTTTTCTCCCTTGTCCAGGTGATAGGTCACCTAGTCATAGAAGGAAATGAGATTGGTCAGTGTGGAATCAGACAAAATGAATGCCTTAAACTTTGGTCATACAAGTTGTAAGATGACCATGAAAGCTGAGTGAGGAATTGCTGGCTCTGCATATTAGAGCAGACAAAGAGAAAGTGTTTGTTCTTTGTAATTCCCCTGCAACTGCTTCACTCACTGTGGCCTTGAAGATGGCAGAAAAAAGTATGTGCTTGCTCTTCCTGAGATGAGTGCTTGCTAGTTGTCTTTGATTGCTTACTCAGAGAATTTTATTTTTGCAATCATGTCCCGTGTAATAGTCTGTTTAAAAGCTTATATAAACTGCATGATTCTGTTTAAAGGCAGAGACCTCCCTGGAGCGCTGGTGAATCCAATTATTCTGAGCTCTCTCCCATGGTACTGTGGATCTGAATAAAAGCTTCTACTGACCTGACCCTAAAGTCTACGTGTTTTTCCATGACATCAGGTAAGACCTACCTGCAACAAACCTGAGCTGGTTATCCCTCAAGATGTTGCCATCAGCCAGTTTGTCAAGAATAGTTTCTTTGATAATTTTTTCCATGATCTTCCCTGGGATAGAGGTCAGGCTGATGGGCCTGTTCCCCAGATCTACTTTCCTCCCTTTCTTGAAGATAGGCACCACATTGGCCTTCTTTCAATCTTCGGGCACCTCACCTGACCATCATGAGTTCTCAAAGATCCGTGCCAGTGACGGAGCTATGATGCCTGCCAGCTCCTTAAGTACCCTGGGGTGTAAACTGTCAGGGCCAGCTGACTTGAAGGTGTCCAGCCTCTCAGGGTGTTCCCTCACATGGTCTACATTAATGTAGGGTAACAATTCTCCCTCACCCTGGCCGTCCCTTGGGGATGGTGAAAAACTGTCACAAAATACCCATTGAGCATGTTGGGTTTTTCCTGGGCATCGGTTGTCAGTTGTCCCATTTAGTTTAGCAGAGGTCCAATGTTGCCCTTGCTTTTCCTTGGGCTCCCCACATATCAAAAAAAAGGACTTTTTGTTGTCTTTGATATGTGTAGCCAGTTGGAGTTCAGTTGCAGCTTTGGCTTTCCTGTTTTGCTCCCTACAGGTCCAGACCAGTGTAGAATATTCCTCCTTTGAGGTGGTTCCAGTCTTCCATCCTTTATAGGTATTTCTTTTTAGACGCAAGAGGTCCACATTTCCTGCAGAGCCAAGAGGGCTGCTGTGCCCTTTTGCTGCCTTTCCTCCGAGATGGGGTAGACATTGCTTGTGCTTTCAGAATCGCTCCTTTGAGGAGCAACCACTCTTCCTGAACTTCCCTCCCCTTTGGGTCGTGGCCCCTTACAGCCTTGCCAACAAGCCTCCTGAACTTGTCAAAGTCAGCTTTCCTGAAGTCAAGGACTTTGTTTTGGTTAGATCCATGGGGGCTCACAAACTGGAAGCTCACAGAAATTATGGGTCTTACAAATGACCAAATACTCTACAAGTGCTGGTATGTAAATACCTATCACCCAATTTAGAAAGCAGGGCCAGTGGATAGCCAGTGGCAGATTTTGACACAGCAGCACATGAAAGGGGGGGCTCTGCACCAATGCAATGACTGTATTATTTTCAGGATATGTGTTTTGAATGGCAGAGCAGTATGGAGCAGAAATGAGTGGAGGCCTGCTGAAGAGGTGCTGCAGACAGTTATACAGCACAGTAATTGCTATAACAATTTAAATGTGGTTAAATATGACCTTGTTTTATTTGCCAAGTCTTCTGTCTGCAATAACCTATTTTCTGAGTGTCATGTTCCTCTCAGGTTCCCATAATTTGTTTTTCTTTCCTCTTTGTGTTGGTGTTCTTTCTCCAAGTTTTCATGCAGCATAAAGCAGTGAACAAATGTACAACATAATACTCATAATTAGCACAACCATAACCAGATTCCTTGCAGCAACACAAAAGAAATAAAGAATATTATTTTATGTTGTACAGTAAACTCTTAGTTGAGCAGCACTGTACCACATAGCACTATAGCACCACATAGTGCTATAGGGCAGTTCCTGTTGCATCCAGGAGCATTTCTGTAGCATTTGCACCAATTTTGTAATGTTTAACAGGCAGGATGAACACACTAACACTTGTTCGTTTGTTTTTTAAAGAGCTACAAGGGAATATATAGCATTACAAATATAGCATCTGTCCACAGCCATACTGTATTACCTGTAGCAGGCTAGCCTTTCACACTAAAGCTATATTTCTAACCAGTTCCATTAGGAATGATATCAAGTACTTAATGCTTTTTTTCCCCAACCTTTCCAGCTTCAACAGCAAACTGAGATGGCTTAAGTTTCCAGTGGGCTGTATAGCCTGTATTAACAGTTTAGCAGTGGGATAGGCTTGCACCTACTCAATAGGCAAAATAGGATCTGTGCCATTGCTTTTACCTTGAGCACCTGTATCATAAGGCAGTGGGAGATGTGGGGAAATGAAAACATAGGCAAAGGCAACCTTATCCTTATTAACAAGCAGGTAGAGCCCATTCACCACAATCCCTTTAGTTGGGCTAATTAAAGGCTTCGATTTAGCAGCTGTTTAAAAAGCAGGCTAAGTAACAGTGATTGCAGGTATTCGCTTTTCAGCTGGGTTCAAGCATTGGTCAGTTAACAAATGACATTCTAGTTCAGGGCTTTTCTTTGCTTCAAAAGCAAGCGCTTCCTGAGGGACATGAACATAAGCACATGAGTCTGTCTGTCTCCATCTGTCTGTCTGTAGGAAGAGGCAATTAATCATAGAAACCAAGGGACAGCCTTGATTTGTATTACAGTTGCTGCACTTAAGTTTTCAATGCAGTAACTAGTTTAAGTGTAGTGGTCTGATCACATTCTGCCTGACTGTATCTCATGCGATTTACCACCTACCTTCTCATATGGCAAATATGAAAAGACTTGTTTTAAAATGAGAGCTTCATAGTATCATAGTAGCTAGAGTCGGAAGGGACCTGGGCAGATCATCTAGTCCGACCCCCTGCCTTGGCAGGAAAGAGCACCGGGGTCAGATGACC
>JAGPOW010001918.1:3256930-3380705 GCA_030014935.1 Caiman crocodilus | reverse complement strand
ACCCCTTCCTTCCATTTGGTGTATGCCTCCCTCTTAGCAAGGAGATATTCCCGGATGCTCCTAGTGAGCCATAGGGGTTTACGCGCCCTCCTGCTCCCTCCTTCATAACAGAAGGACCCAGAGGAGGAAGTTGGGATTTGCCCAAAGTGAGAAATTACTAAATTATTTTTTTTATATTTACTTTGCAGGACCTGTGCTCTCTAACATCAACCACATTACGGTAGAACCGTCAGATGAGCACTCTTCGGGAGTGCTTCATATAGCATGTGTATATACTGAGAAAAAGAAAAATGTCCTTTGTTCCCTCTTCTAAACTTGATCTTCGGGATTTTGAAGTAAATAATAGAGGGCAGGCAAACAACTGTAAACAGAATATTTTATTTAGCAAAATAACCTGTTGCTTTATTTTTTTTTAAATGTGCAGATGTGAAAACCTTTTTCAGAAGACTACACCATAGAACAAAGTTGCAAATCAGGTCTGAATGCTAGGAAGATCTTTGTCTTTGTCTGCTCCCTTGTAAGCTCTCATCAGGTCCAAGCTCTACATTTCATCATGTTTTTATTCCAGAAAGGTAGTTTCATTTTTCTTGTATACAATATGGCACTTGCAGAAAGATGGGGGAACCTGAGGGAAGAGACATAAGGCCAGTCACATAGATTTCAAATTAAATTGGTTTTATTTGTCTGGGAGTCCCAAAGCAGAAACTAGGGAGCTTCAAGGTGTTATTGTATCAGCAAAGGACTAGAGATAGCACTTGGAAGTCCCCCTGAGCCTAGAGACCATTTAGGATAATATGGTTTAGACGCACCAGGTTCTGTAGCCAACTGCAGACGAGAGTAAATGGTTCTCACTACCTCCAGCCATCTTTAATTCCCCAGCACGAATGACCAGGAACTTATTTATGGCTCAGTTGACTAGGGGCAGGTTTGGGCACTAGTCTAAAATACTTGAACTCATTCTTCTGGAGCTATAGGCAGACACCTGCCACTATGCTGTCAGAGACAGTGTGACAAATTCGGTTGCTGAAGCCTGTAAATCCCATTAGCCCCTTTTTAAGCATGTCTAAGCATATACACATTCACAGTAATGTTCAAACAGTCCCTTTAAGTTATGTCTGTTTTGCTTTGCATGCATTTGATTTAAATCAATGTGGGCCTCTGATTTCCTTCTCTGAAACAGTTGGGACAATTCCAGCTACATTTATGTTTATACCTAAGTGAGCAAAACAGAGGTCACAATAACTTAATATCTTCACGCAGCACTTTTACTAGCAGAATACACCTCAGTGAGGGCACAAGAGTTGGAGGATAATTTTATAACATCTCTGGGAACAATTCTAGAGATTTGACCAATTAAGAATGACAGCTGTCACAATGAATATAATAAATCATCTCAGCTCTACTTGCCTTTGTTATTGCAGGAGTATCTCCTGATATTGTCTTTTAGGCTAGGTACAAACTTTATTTGTTACCAGTATAAGTGATAGGAAACTGGTCTATATCTGTACAGAACAGAAGCTCAGCACATATAGACTGGTTTAAAAGTGTTAAAACCCGGTCTAAGATTTGCCCCCCCACTCTCACGAAAGAGTGAATGTATGTTCTGTTTGCTACTAATCTAAAACTATGTTGCTCATAGAAAACCATGTAACTTAGATCAATTCTGTCTTGGGCATTTTGAATGTCTGTACTTGGCCCTAATAACTGACAAAAATGTGTTAAATTTGGTGTGGGAAAACATGCAAAGAGAAAGATATAAGAAAGTTACTACCAAAGGACTGCTAATTCTAGAAGAGTACTGCTAATAGTAACAGGGTTTGATGGCAATCATTTGAAAATGTAAGCAGAACAGATAATACAATTCAAAATGGTCCTGAATCAAAATTCTGGATTCAAATGTTCCTATGCTTTGAGATAATTAAGATCCAGATAAAAATTTCATAGAATGGTCTCTTCTTTGTCAGTAATTTTGGGTAGCATATCACCTTCTCATTTTAAATAACCACAAGAAGTTTCAGAAACAGTAACATACTGGACACTATAACAAAGAAGACGAATTGTTTAACTGTGGTGAAGGTAAAACTGACGTATTACAGAGTAACTCCTTACCTCCTTCCACTAGAAATGGGAGGGCCTGACAGAGCCTGAGTCAGTACACATTGACTTCTAGTCTTAAAGTATATCCAAATTTTGCTGTAAGTACTACTCCTTAGCCATGTATGTGTTATTACTATGTTGTTTATAGCTGAAAACAGACTCTACACACTCTCCAATTTCACACATACCCAAGTCTGGCATATAAACAATATACAAATAAGGTTATTGGAGGATTTGAGTGCTAAGATAACCTGAGAGTGATGCTAGGAAATGAACTCAGGACTCCTTGAAACAATGTTAGATGCCTAATTTCCTGGCTTGAATACACATGGAATAGAAACAAGTATGTGGGTCTTGTTCCTCTGTGGGGCATAGACTTGGGCCTTGAAGTTCAGTACAGGAGTTCTACATCCATGCGTTTTGGCTATTAGACTGAAAGCTCATTCTCCAGGTTTCATTTCCCTGTATTTTCCTACTAATGACTTGTATCATATTTTCTGCATGTATGAAAAAAAATTGCAAGACTGCGTTTGCAATCTACAGAGCTAGGACTTAGCTTTATTGAACATTATGGGAACTTGTATGTCAAATGAAGGTTCCAAAGGTTGAAAACTGAAGTTAGGTATATTCAGAATAATTAATGTTCCAGTTTTTAAGGGGCAAGTTATATAACTATTGCTAATACGTGGTGGATTCTCCATCATTAGAATTCTTTAGGTCAGGATGCTCCATGATAAGCCACAACTCAAATAGTAGTTATGAAATTCATACAGAAATTATGGGTGATGTTCCTAGGCTTACATAGTGCAGGAAATAAGACTAGAGAATCATAACGCTATCTTGTGGAATTTGAAATCTATGACATGGTAAGTAAGGTTAGGAACTCAGAGAAATTAATTTTCAGTAATGCACAACGTAGGTCTGCAAAGGACTGCTAATACCTGACGTGGACATAACAGACTAGAATTGTGTTTCATGGCAGGTATTGTATATTTAACATGAAGTACGTAAAATAAACAAAAACGATACAGACAGTTAAAACTTTTTCAATTAAATTATTTTCCCTCAGACAAAAAACATGTGTGAATACATTAAAAACACACACAAAAAACAAAATAATGTAATTTTTAGCCTGAAATAGAAAAATATAATTAAGAAAGAGAAGTTTTATTAGGGCAATTTCACTTTATTTTTCCATACAGCAAGGTCAACTATAGCAGTAATAATAAAATAAGCATAAAAACAAATTGCAGCCCAGGACAGAGTACATAATTTGGAGCAACTACAAGCAAAAAGTAAGTCTGTGATTACATAATAGTAAAACCAAGCACATCTGTCCTTTCAGCAGATGAAAGTTGCAGGGTTGCAAGTAAGTGCAACGTTATTAATTATTCAATATAAATACTGGAGATGCCAGATAATATAATGGCCTAATCATTTTTTCTTTCCAGCTTTGGCTTATAAAATTACATGGTTTCTTGAGTGCTTTCCATTAAAATGGTAAAATCTGATAGGTTTATTTTTTCACCTGCTAAAAGAACAGGACCACTACAGCAATAAAAAATAATCACATAACAACTACAGCTACGGTGTGCTGTTTGGTTTGCCTGTTCATGATTTAATTCTTTTTGTGAAAGTCAATATTTGTTTTGAAGGTTTTTTTGTGAACAATAAACCACTGAAATTGTCAAACTGGTTTGAATAGTATAGTATTCTTAATATAGTTCTTTTTTGATACTTTAAACATGCAGTAGTTTTTGAATAATGTACGGAATATTTGATCCATGATTTCACCTTGATGGTTTGAAGTACCTGCTTTTTAATTTTTTTATATATATAGATATATATATAGATATATATATCTATATATATATCTTTTTTTAGTAATGATTTTCAGGCAGATTTGACCCAGTGGAGTTTTTGTCAGTCATGAGATCTCGGAAGGATGGCATATCTTTCCAGCTGAAAAAATCCTGGCAAACTACAAGCTGTCCACATAAAGCAAAGCAACTTTTTGAAGGGGTATGGAGTGCTAACTCTGTGCCACTTTTGCAAGCAATTTTGTTCAGCCTGTCATTTTTATTAGCCTTAACAAAACTCCTTGTAATTATAGACATTTTTATTCAAAATAAGATCTTACTATTATACAGGTTTCTCTCTTTTTTGACTATATACAGAAGTGCAAAAAGTCAACCTTCTCTCTATACGTTCCCACATGCTAAACTGCAGCATAATCAACCCTCAAGAGTTTGCACACACGCTATAATTCTTGTTACGTAAACTTTGAGTATTTGGATTATCAAAACAAAAAGTCCCTTGATCTATTGATTATGCAGCTTATTTATAACAAGGCCTGATATTCAGGGATTTCAAAAAATATTTAAACAATATTTTAACATTTGAAATGGATACAGTAGAAAATAAATTTTATTCTAATATCTAGGAACTAGATTTTCTTATAATAACTAATTACAAACAAAATAAATCATCAAAATATTACTCAATTGTCTGCCAGGATTGTTGCGATAGCAACAACTTAACTTCTTACTTAGCAATGATTATATAATTATAAGATATCCATATAAAAGATCTTTGTTCTTTTAATGAAAACTAGACAAGAACTAACAATGACTGACATTCTTACATTGTAATATTAAATCAGTAAAATATAAATCATTTAGTTAACAATACGAATACTCATATGACACTACATGTAAATTCAAAACTGAGTATGTTATGAAGAAAAAAAACCTACATTTTTATTTATTTTTTTTGTATTTTGAAAAAGTCATCAGTAAAATCTAATAAAACAAAATTCTATAAACTGAAACGGTATTCAACTGGTAATAGAAAATGAAAACAATCTAATAAATGTAAGAAATAAAAACTACATTTTTAACAAGAAAAATAAGTAATATTCTATAATGTAAGTAACTACAATAACATGTGAAGTCACCTATACTTTCTTAACACGATTGAAATTACATTGGTATGGGTTTTAACCCGTAATGTAATAATCTAAGGCTTTAATAGATGTACAGTACAATCAGTAAAATCAACACATCATTCTTATACTAGAAAGCATCTCTCTCAAGCATAAAAACTTGCAGTAAACTTGGAAGTATGGAAAGTTCTAGAACTGAACTCTCACTTCTTCCACTCCACACTATACTACCAGTGACCTGGCCCCCACTTCAGCAGTTTGCTGAACAGAGCAAAAATATCCTTTACTAGCTGCAACATCCAAACCACAAAAAGGAATTCCTTTGGATGAATCCATTCTTAAAAACTTGAATGCACATCTATTTTTTTATTTTATTTTGTAAAGGCTTTCTAAGGCTATAAGCAGTTAATCTGAACAAAAAAAAAATCACATATAAAACTCACCCAAGTGTTTAACCCACCCAATTTCTACACTAATTAACATCTCCATTTTTTTCATATTTTGGTTTGTCATGCAGCTGATGTCAGTGCTTCTTTCGTCTTGGTTTAGAGTCACCATTTTGAAGCGTGACTTTGATGAAGCATTTAAGCAAAAGTGAAACGCATCTCTGCAAAACATTTATAGTCTTTTGACTTTTGACAGAGGCTATAAATAGAAGCAAAATAAGTTCCTCAAATGTTTGTTATTGTGTCTCAGAAATGGCTTTTCCCTTTTGTAAATCGTGTTATATGGTATAATATGCATAAATATTACATTACAATGTCTTAAAATAGTTTATATATGTGTATATATCCAGTATGTGTTAAGTTAATTTGTATTGATAAAATACCTTTCTTGTGCTGTCTACTGTTATGTAAGGTAGAATTGGCCATTTCTGAGACAACTTTGGTTTTGAAACAGAATGGTGCCCTTTGACTGATCAGTACTAACAAAATAAGCAAAAATGTGGCTCTGAAAAATAACACTGCAGAAATAATACTCTAATTTGATGTACAGTCTATGGCACTTCATGAGAATCCTTTACAACATGGTACTTAAAGCCATCGATGTGCTTTAAAATATACACAGTTGTGGTTTTTGCTTGGCACATTCATCTCTGTCAGATACCTCTCTTACCACTTCTTACAATCTATTACATTAAAAATATTACTCTTAAACAAAAATTACTGTGCATGCACGCTCTCATCTATAATGGCAATTTTAAATACAAGGTGCACCTTTGTTATTTGTAAACCTTGAAAGAAATAAACTTACTTTAAAAAAATTATATCTTGGTCTACAGACGTACCAATACATAATAGATTTATGGTTACATCATAGTCTGTCTTTTCAAGATGACTTACATGATTATGTAGGAAATAGACTACATATGCATATCTAAATATATATATGCATACTTCTGTGCTAGAAAAGATAGACAATGTTGTAGTTTTAGACAATAAGATCACCTCAGCACAAATATCAATTCAATGTACAAAGTATATAGGCAACAGTGTACAGTGGATTTCCAAGTTCTTGTTTCTTCTTGTTAACATGCAATGTGTGGATGTCCTACTGCTGAGGGAGTTTCGGTGTGTTTCTTGACGGTATATACATTATGGCTAATGATCTTGTCCTTTCCTCTACCCAAGCACACTGTCCTTTTTCTCTTTAGTATGATCTAGAAAAGGAAAAAGAAAGGAAAGAAATTTAGCATGTTCCCTTTAAGTATCTTATGGGCACAGTCTTGCAGTTTCAGCATAAGCGGAAGCTGTCACCAACATTAAAAGGACTTTTGCACCGGCACAGCGATGAGGCTGGGCACCCAACAGTTTTCCCAGTCACTCTGCCCTACTTATGCCAATGGAGTTTTGCATACCAAATATAAACATTACTATTTCCCAAATAAATATCTTCATAACAAAGATATGTCTTATAGACATCATTGCATAATGAAGACATTATTTATGAAAACAGAATACCATCATGACTGAACCATATTCCCTGCCTTGCCCACCCCTATAGCTAGTAAAGCATCAGGATTAACAGAGTACTAATTAATTATTGGGGTTTTACTTAGGACCATAGTTTGATACCACTGACATAAATGCAGCCAGTAACATTGAGTTTGGTGGCATCAAGAATTTGGGTAACATTTTAAAAACACCCGAAGTCCACATCCTCTTCAATGACAGCAATTGGTAAACACCAATTAATTTCATAAGACATGTGAAATATGCCTAAATAGTTTTGGGATTTGGGCCGTACGGGTATGCCTGTTTAATGCCAGGTAGTGCTCAGCAGGGTACTTCAGGTTAGGTCTGTGCGTGCTAACTTCAGAACAAGAAACAGCAACAGGCCACGCTGCAACTTGACAAATTAATTATGCTGAGAAGCAGAGTGCTTAAGTCCCTTTGAAAATGGAATTTGGACTGCAAAGTCATTTACATCCTTATGAAAATTATATCCTTGGCCACAAATGAGAAGAAAATGATTATTCCATTTTAACAAATAAATAACCACACTGTCGGGTTAAATAACGTATTTGGCTATGGTGAAATCATCTCTTAAAGAAAACAACAGAAATAGGAAAGCTGTAGATAATAAAAATGACATGCTAAATTGCAGGAGGCAATGGTCTGTGGGAGGAATAATTAATTATATATATGATTTAGAGAGAATGCAGTGAGGAAATTAATAAAGGGAGGGCATAATTGGAAATAGCTTTTATGCACTCTATAATTAACCTGGGTCTACCACACAGGAGACCTGGGTTCAATTCCCAGACACTTATACAACTACAGCCATGGAAGCACCAAACATCTGGACTCAGTCTGTTCTTTGGATTCTGTCTTAGTGGCCTAAAGGGAGGATGGAAGGTCTGGGCAGACTCCACTCCTCCAAAAATTCCTGCCCAGGCATATGCATTGAAGGTCTGGGTGGCCCTCATGGACACACCATGATCCAGGAGAATCAACGGTTGCCAGTTAACCTGGAGAATTCATTATAGGTTCATATTTAGCCAAACAGCATAGAGCGAGTTTTTTAAAAAAATATGACTGGACTATATAGGCAGTGATAAACTTTGTTAAGATTTACAGGTAGTATCTCTTACTTTGGGCTTAAACATCAACTAATGTCATGAATAAATTTCTTTCTTTGCCGAAGAAAGCTAATAATCAAGCAGATATCCAGAAACATGCATAGCTATGATTTATTTATATGTAGGGTATGACCACAAATGAAAGCAGTTGTGAGGACACAGTACACTATATTCCACTTAAACCTGAAGAGTAGATGCATCTCTGCACAGCAGAAAGGGGTGGAAATGAAGGCATATATTTGCTTCCAGAAGCTATTAAGTTATTCTATCACAGTTGGATGAGAAATTCTATAAAGCTAAACCACAACAGAGAGCTCATATGTCATAAATGTAAACTAAGATTTCATGATAAAAAATGCAGGAAAAAAATCTCAGAAACAGAGACCAGTGAGACCAACTAAAAGCCTGTCTGCAAGGAAAGAGGCTAAATTATGAGAAGCTGACTGTAGTTCAAGCCCAAAATATGCAAGTGTAAACTGAACTTGCATTCTCCACATGACCTCTCACTTTTCTATAACCTATATCGCAAAAATACCTCCCATAATTTGGCAGTCCATGCGCCAAGGAATCCAGGGCTTAGTTAGACTAATAATTAAACCCTCATTCTCATTTACAGAATTTTGCAAATTTTGTGATTAAACAGCTTTTTCACAAGAAAGCCTCAGTATAGCCAGGTGCCCTATTTATGGCCCACGGTATATATCAGAGGTAGGTAACCCCCCGGCATGGGTGCCAGAGTGTAGCACTTGAAGGCACTTTGCTTGGCACAAGTGCCTTGGGGCAGATGGTTGAGAAGTGGCCAGGGCTGCAGTGCCACAACAAGGACGAGGCCCCCTGTGGCTCCCCCACCATCTGCTCCTGGCATGCCAGCTTCTTACAAGTTGAGGTCATGGGTGTCTTTGGTACTCTGCCCAAAAATGTTGCTGACGCCTGGTATATATGAAGTAGTGGAGCCCCTAAAAGAATCCTTTTGTTTTATAGACTCTGGATTTATTTATTTATTTGTAAAAAATTTCACTCCAAACTGGTATGATGTGATCCCCACCCCACCAAGTCTGGCAGGCTCCCAAGTTATTTTTCCCCAGCTTATGCTGTCTTTTTAAGGCAGTGGAAGGCATCAAACAAATAAGCCCAAACTAATGGGATGGCAGGATTCTCCACCTGATTCAGCCTGTCAATGGATGCTTAAATCCTGCAGGGAGAAACAGTCTAATTACTGCTGACTCACTGGCATATATGGGGCTTACTGGGTTTCTCTTCCCTGCTCCTGCCAAAATGAGTAAGCAGATGTTGACCCGAAGCTTCCGGAAGCTAACAAAGCACGGCAATTAGAACACACCTGGCACCGTCTCAAAGTCAGACACTTCTAACGAGACAGGCTTGCATCTCAAAAAGGTCTTTTGTGTGCTTTAGGTTATGAATGCCATTAATTTAAATTTAATCACTGCTGTATCTTTTATGTCCAGTAAGGGGATGATAATAGATACAAAGGAACTGAGTTTGCTACATCGCATGCCCACTGACAACCGAAAAGAGCTCTGTATCCTCTGTAAGACTGCTGGCACGCAGGAAGTCTGCAGGCACACTGGCTGCCCAAGGTCACCTATCCTTATACTGTGGACAAAGCTGCTGCCTCAGCATCAAACTGGCACGCAGAATGGGCATGGCAGCAGGTGCAGAGTGTATGTCCTTGGGGATCTAGACCTCCTCACCCATGCAAGCACCATGCAGGATTATTTGTCAGTTTTATAAATCAGGCTACTAGACTCATGTTTCCGGAAGGAGGGTAGTTAACCACTGGCCTCTGTCGGCAGTGCCAGCAAAAGTGCCCATCAGTACCAAATATATGGCAATACTGCCTCTGAGGTACTGGACTGAAACCACCAACTTGCATCACTGATATTTGTCCAGTTTTTGTAATCCGCTATTTAAAAACAAAAAAACAATTCTACATAAACGCTATGGCCCCATCACACAGAAGTTAATATCAAAGAAACCGATGTCAAAAGAGCTTCTACGACACTTTTAAAAAAAGTTTCCTTTAAAAACAATATGTCTCAGTAAAAGACAAGTTATGCCTACACACACAGAGTATGAAAACTGTGGAAGCAACACATCAGAAACTTACTGTTTGATGACAAAATGTCTACATCTGTGTAACATATTTGTGGCTAGTCAGATGTTCGGCAGATATTATGGGTATCTATAGGTAAAAAATGTAAACAATGAATAATATGTGCAACACGTCAGCCAAGAGAAAACGCATTTTACTATCAAACATTACAGTAGTTCAGAAAAAGCAACAATCGGCTGTGAGGTGGTGGATTTTACATTGTAACTACATTGTTACATTACAGTAAACTGAAGTGCTACAAAAGCCTGTTAAAACTGAAAAAAAACCATTGTGGTAGGTAGTACTTGACTGATGTATATAAGTGTTATTGGTTGTTTAGAAAGTAAGAGGAGTTAAAATCTACAGAAGTTCATGCAGTGCAGTCATCGAAAGGAGCCCTTTTTGTTGGCCTACACAAAGTTCAGTGATTTGGGTATTTTACTAAGTCGTTTGAAACAAACACCACAGCCAGATTTTGAGGAGTGTTTGCTAAATTAGTCTTTAGGTGCCAAACCAAGATGCCTTGCATCTGTTTTTTCACAGGTGGTACAAATTCACAGATTACCTAGGCCATGTATTCTTGCCACCTGTGAAAACTAGGAAGTAGGTTCTGAGTTGGGCACTGAAAAAACAAAGATTCTCCAAATTAGCAATCCATTTTCACAATGTTGGCCTTTGTAAACAGGACTCATCTACACAGCTCTCTGACCACTCGTCAACAGTGTGTTTTCCATAAGATTAGCTTTAAAAATGAAACTGGCAATATAACAATTACAAAGAGCACAAATAGCAAATCAAGACACAAGTTAGACAGCTCTTTCTTGGAGTCCAATCCTGCAGGCCTTCCAGGATTTAACATAAATTAAAGTCAATGGGAGTGCACATACACAGGCCTTGCAGGATAGACACCTTAATGAGGGAAACAAGACTGTTCAAAGTGAACTACAGATGTTAAACGAGCAGTATTAAACCCGCACCGCAACAAGAGGCAGGGAGTCAGACTGAGGCAGAGAACAGATGCACTTATGTACAGAAAACCAGGTCCAGCACTATGTCATAATCCTGACTTAGATGTTGTAAAGAGCTGTGGAACTTGAACAAATAATATCCCCTCTCAGTTTATCAGATACATAGTCCCACAGAAGAAAGGAAGGGTGGAGGTTTTTTTTCTTAACTAATCACTAAGCAGAATGTTTTAATGGTGGATCTTTCCAGCCCTTACATCCTTGCTTTACTTTTCATATAATTTTACAGCATTGCCAAATAGCCCAGAAATGTGCTCCAAGCATAATGAAGCTTTTCATACCATTTTTTCTACTGCTGCAGGAGAAGATGTTGCACCCAACTGTGTAGAAGCATCAGGGATAGTGCTGTCAAAACATACCAAGGACCTTCAACACCAGTCAATGAAGATGAAGGGCCAGATCTTAAGACCTTATGCATGCATGCACATTGCACGTGTGGCATTAAATCATTTCAGCATTGCTTAAATATTATATACATATATTGCCATATATGTATATATTGAGGTTTGGCTGCAATACTTTACTGAAGTGTGTTATGAGGGGTCCAGGGAGAACAGGCATGAAATGGTCAGATTCTACAACAGCAAGTTTCCCTATTATCTATCTGGGTGAATGCATAACAGCTTAGACATAGAAAAGGCATTTAAGAAATCTATTTTTTTTCTGTGGCTTTGTTTATTCTAGGAATTTATTGGACATATGCTGGGTACACAACTCAAATGACTTAAGGTTACTTGAATTGTGAATGAAATTACTCATACTGTTTAGATATTTCTGATGGTTATTTACTTAGCAGACATGTACACATAGGTAATTGTTCTTGTAAATGAGTTTTATGGGACTTTAATTCCTTTTCTGGTCCAAACTTTCAAAAGACTTAGTCCCTCAGTTGCAATATTTTTCACTAGAACAAACTGTTACTTGCTCATAAATATTGGAAACAACACCCAACTGCTGTGGAAACTAAACAGTATTTGGTTAAAATGCCTAACCTTTTTCTGGGACTTTAAGATAGATTGTTATAAATTACGGCAGTGATGCAATTCTCAGGCATGATGTTTTTGAGAACCTAGTTACTGTACATACCGCCAAAGGATTTATAGTTGGCTTGGCATCAAATATTAATGCACAAAATGCTCAAGGCTGATAGCAAGGCTTTGGGTCTAGCCCTGAAAGATACTAAATATATTCCACCCTATAGGTTGCACTGCAATGGGTAGCACATAGCACCCTGATGGAAGAGCTTTGGTACTCCACAGGAATAGGCTCAGGATTTCTAAAACTAGCATCCAATTTTACAGGTGCATTTAACTGCAGCTGCAGGATCGTAAGAACAGATGCTTGCAGGTGTATTTTTACTTATGCATCTGGATCTGATTGCACCTGCAGATTTGTTTGGCTTTTATGGTAGGATTTTGAAACCTCCAAGTTGGCATAATGACTGGAGCAGACTTGCATCAAAGGCAGGTACTTTTTAAAGCCAGTCCTTCTATACCGTCATTTAATGACCCTGGCAATCAACTGAAATTGCAAAATAGCACACAGAATTTTGTGGCTGAACAAAAGTCCCTTTTGCTCTAAATGCTAAAGGAATATATAGGACTCTCACTGAACTCACGTACAGCCCTAGCTGCCCAGCATTTGGTCCCACATTTTCTGCATAGTGGATGTGTCCACATGAGATGCTTTGCTGCTCATTAATCTAATGCGCAGTAAAGTGTCACTGTCTACATGTGTGCAGTAAATTACGCTAATGCACCATTTGCTAGTTCCAGGAAATATAGGTACTAGATTAATGGTACATTAGCTACTGCACAGTAGCACATCTGTAGACAATGGCCAGGAGCAATTTGCTTCTAGTCAGCTCAGGCAGCAAGGGCACACTGCTACCTGCCTAAGCCTCAATGCAGCGGGGAGCTGTGCTGGCTACAGGGGCAGCTGTCTCCCTGCCATGTGGGGGATCGGGACCCAGGAGAGCTGTCCCAGACAGATGGCGATCGCCAGTTGGGATTGCTGTGCGACCCAATCTCCACGTGGCTGGGTTGACCTAATCTCCACATGGCTGGGATGCAGCAGTCCCAGCTGCTAGGACAGCTCTCCTAGCCACGTGGAGACCAGGTCCCGCAGCAATTCTGGCTGCTGATCTCCATGTGGCTGGGATACAGCAGTCTTAGCTGCCAGGACATCTCTTCTGGCCATGTGGGAATTGGGACCAGCCCCTGCATCCCCTGCCACCCATAGCCTGGCACCTGTGGGAGCCTGGGGCTCCTCCTGGTTGCTGAAGTGGGGCAGAACAGGGAAGGAGCAGTACTGGAGTTAACTGCTTCCATTTGGAGCAAATGTGCTTCCAGCGAGCACACTTTAACATATGTGCAGGGGTGTAGTTTAATGTGCCTGAATTTTCTGCAAAGAAAATTAAGGGACATTAATTGCACATGTAGATGCACCCAGTAATAACAGGCAATAATTCTAAAGGCCTAGTACAAACATGTAAAATTCATGTCAGGATACATTTGAATAAAGGAGTTGTGCACAGGTCTCTGGGATGCTTTTAATCTTTTACACTTTGAAGTATAAGAATAAAAACAAATTTGAGTTTTTGGTAATCTAACTAAGAACAATGCAGATGAAGCATCAGTCGGAAGGGATGGGGGTTAAACACAATTCCTGTTCCTATTTTATACCCAGCTATGGCAATATTCATGGTAGCTGCCTACAAAATATCTGATTAGGTTTTGAATGGACACTGCATTAGTTAAAGTTTGTCCAGGGTAAAACTCATCAGGTCTTTCCTTAATTCACAAATTTGAACAAAGGCTGCCGAGCATGTTCCTGTGTGGCCCAATCACAATGTTTTTGTTTTGCTCTTAGAAGAGCTGAAGAGAGTCAGAACATGTTCAGACTGCTAAAATTCTGATCCTGCAATCCCTCTGCACCCAGCTTCCATTGGCTTTGATTGGAATGTGAAAGGAAATGGAGGCTTTGTGTACACAGAAAAAAAAGCTTTCTTGTGTATTGTCTCTGACTTTTTAAATATGCGAGAGCAGAAATAAGCAGCATGGCCTATAAGTTAGGACTGAATCAGAAAATCTTGTGTCAGGTATTTTTAGCATCAGAAATGGAGCTGCAGCACCATTTGAGCATGGATAAAGGCTTATTAAGCTAGGCTGCAGATCTTAGAGAGAATGTGTAGGCCAACAAGAGGTAAAATCAAAACCCCCATGCTCATTAAAAGCACCAATTTCAAGTTGTTTTTAAGGAACAAAGCTGTAAATTAGCAAACCTGGTTGGCTGTGGCTGTTGCAGCGAAGGGAACACTTGTGGCAGATGTTGTTGCTGCAGACACAGTGGCTGGCGTAGCACCGTGCACCATGGGAACTTTCGGAAGGAAAATCATATAAAGCAAACATACAGAAGAGTGTAGCAGTATGGGAACCATGGCAACATGTGGTAGAATAATTGAGCATGGTATTTATCACAGCAAGAAGCCATGTGACGAGACATTATTGCCAGCGAGTGACATGCAATCACAGTGCAAAAGCAGGACAACATTCCAGGGGCAGGATGGGGAGGGAAATGAAAGAGAAAAAAGGGGAAAATGCTTGTTACCATCAAATCAAGAAAATCAACACAAACAAGCTTACCCATTTCAATACAAAATCAAAACAAGAATTTTACAATGCCCTTACATTTATGACTTACATCTGAATAAAAAGTAAAAAAATCCACCCCAAGTATTTAATACAAGCTACAATTAATCAGTTTAAAGGAAAACATATTGCTTAAATACAATAGTAAGATACAATATGTTACTTAACATAAGATAGTTTCTGAACACTGGAACTCACAGTCCAATCAAAATCCACCAAGCAATTCAGAAAGCTACTATACATAGTAAACAACATCTATGTGTCCGTGTCAATTAAATATGATTGCATTTAATTGACAGGTGTTAGTGCAGGGAGTTGGGGAAGATGGACTGGCACAACAACTATCAGTTAAAACCTAGCAGTGGATTTTGAGGGTCCGTGAGCTGCACCACAGGTTTAAGATAATCAAGAAACAAAGCTGGCACCTACCAACACTTGTAGCGGGTGTCATGCACAATATTGAGCCTGCCCATCATGCATTGCAACAGGAAGGTGGATTTGAAAAGGGAAAAGAATTAAAACAACCCATCACACGTGTAATTAGCAAATTTCATTGAACATAGAAGAAAAGTTGTTATTATGGGAACAGTGGCATGTAACTGTCAGCATAATCAAATCATACGATAGCACAGTGATCAATTAGAACTAGTCTTAAGTGAGGGGAAGAAAGCTAAGTGAACTGTGTGCTGGTATAGTTAGCTTGCCTTTACTTTTCTCTAGCATTATTTGTCTTTTTACTATTATTAGGAAAGCTTTCCTTAGACTTATTTTAAAATTCTGGTTTATGTGACTGATTTATTTTTCCTTTCTGCAAAAGAACTTTTTTTTAGCTATATGTGTATTTTCAGAGTAAAGGAAGTACTTTAATGTATTGTCTCCATACAAGAAATTTATTTTCAGAAATCCAGGATGATCCTAGCACTGCAGTTATATTGGGATATACAGGATAGTTAAGAACAAAAGGGAGGAATTAGTTTAGCCCTTGCTCTCTGGTCTGCATCCAGAAGGGGTCCTCAGCACACAGTTTGCCCTGAGTTTGCTCTAAGAGTCAGTGAGCATATTAAAGGAGAAAGTGGAGACTGCAGTTTGAAAATGGAACCAGGCGCAAAGGACCTTTAGTTCTTCTCTGAATCTGGCCATAATGTAATATAGCAGGAGGGTGTGTTCTTGTTTTTTTTCCCCCCAAGGGTCTCAGGATAACTTGTGGCCCAAGGAAGTAGTCTGCCAATGGCCATAGTGGCACTTGTGCCTTTAACCCCTGAAGACCCACCAGGTTCCTGGCAGGTCAATTCTTTGATGGTGGGGGAGGGAAGGATTTCTTGGGTAAATTTGGACCCTTTGAGATATGTCTCCCCATGACCTTGTTAGGTGGATTTTTCTGTGGAAAGAGGTGATCTGACTGTTCATGGCTAGTTCTGGGTCTTTACTTCCACCAATCCCTGTTGCTCTCAGGTGTTTTGGTATTACCTAAGTGTCAGGACAAGCAGAGATTTTATGACCAGCATTTATACATTGTGGGGTGAACTGAAAATGAAGTGCTGACTTTCAACTCAGATTTTTGGCAGGTTTGTTTCCTTATTGGGGAATTTAAAGAGAGTATAACAACTACAGACCCCAGAAAAATATGAGGCTGCCTGATTGCCATTATTTCTTCCTGTAGGATACACTTTAACTGCCTGTAATCTGTTGGAAAGGTGAACCCTTTGGCTGAGATAGAATGTCAGCAGTACTTAGATGACTAGCCTGTCACTCTCCTCACTACAAATAAGAATACTAGGGATCAAATCAGATGAAATCTTCAAAGATAACACAGTGCCAATAAGAGTACTGCATTTTTAGGTACACACAGTTTCCAGTCTGCAAATTTCAGTAACTGGGCAACTTATTTACTTAGTAAAATGCTTTTGTTCCACACTGTGAATATTGTACTTGCCAATCTTTTGTTTCCTAAAGGAAGATTTTAAAATTAAACTTTAGTTTATAACGTCATTTTTTTCATATTTCATCACATCAATGTTTTTGAAAAGACTTTCTCCTTTATTTTTTCATGACTCGCCTTATTTACAGTCAGATACATTTAGATACAATTTAGATACATTTTATCTAAATTAATTTAAATAAATGTGATTGTTACCCTGATACGACAAATAAATGAATAATGAAGTGTTGAACAGAGAGCTCATAATGGAGGTAGACACAGAAAATCTCTGAAAGACAGAGTCAGTGGGAGCTACTGTTATGCTGTTTCCTTGATGCAATATGGCAATAACAAAGAGAAACTGTTGTGTTTGAATAGCATGGCATGTTATTTTCTTAGCTCTTGTTAAGTGGTATACAGAATTGTATGTCATGTTACAGTGATTTTCACAATCCCAAATGCCATTAGTGGGGAAAAAAATCAGTAATTTATGCTAGGCAGGACATGAAAGTTATTGCCTTTCGATATAAAGAGACATGTTTAAAGCTGTGGGGAAAAATGGAATAATTAATTATTCTATGTAACAAAACAGAATGAAAATATTCATGAAGAATGGTTTAAAGGAAGGATATTTAATATTATGGCCACATCCTTCTTGTGTCATCACCTGTTAATTCCCACTGAAGACAGTGGGACTGGTTGTGAGAATACATGCATACATGGAGCAAAAACTGGCCCCAAGGTACAAACCATTGGCTAACCAGTATGACAGTGCTCTGAGTTACACCCATGCAACCTCAATGATGCGACTGAGATGGCAGAGATGCGCCTAGAGCACACTGTGCCCTCATATAGCTTCCCTATTTATTATATTTTTACATAGTTTATTGTACCTATATGCCAAAATGACAGCTAGGTTTTTGTAATGACTCTCTGAAATATCAAGATTGAGTTAGCTCAAATTTTAGTTTTGCATTATCTCCATTAACATTATAACCAGTACACACAGTTTGAAAGGGAATTGCAGCAAATGAACAGAAGGCAGCAATGAAAATACTAGCTATGGTGCAATAACTTGTGAATATGAATACATAATGCTGTAGGACCCTCTTACCAATAATAAATAATCATTTCTCTATGTCCTTAATATTCATTTTGACTTCAAGTGCTTTAATTCACTAATAAGACTGTCCAAACAGTGAACTTTCTTTTTCAGACATTCCTTAGCCTTTCAGCATTTGATTTAAAGCACGTGCTATTTTAATTGATTGTAATATCATAACAAAATTAATTCCATTGCAGAATATGGTAATTTTGATGAATACTATGTTTGCACTGGAATGTTAAACAGCTTCTTGTCCTCAACATTTATATATCTACTAGTCTTGCTGTGCTATTTCACCCAGTTTATTTATTCAATTAAATCCACAAAGCACTACAGCAACCAGGTTATCAATAGATAACATGAGTGAGTGCTTCAGTCTGAGAGCCTTGTTTTACATTACACTGTGAGCTGCTCAAATGTTGATCACTGCTAGTGCTAGCTTGAGTTTCGAGCAGTCAGCACATTCAGACCAGCAAGGGCCTGGAGGACTGAAAGGTAAGAATCCTTGCCCCCCCTACCCAAACCAGGCTCCCTGATATCCCTGCTGCCCCAGGGGGTACCCTGTCCCTCCCTTGTCCCAGAGGCCCCCTTTCTGCCCTCCTCCCTCACTTATCCCTGTCCCAGGGATACAGGCAGATAAGGGCGGACCTGCCTTCCTGGTGCCCACCACCCCCTGAGCCTGGGACAGAGTGCACTGAGTCTGGACCAGAGCACACTGAGCCTGGGCCAGAAAGCAGCAGCAGCGGTGGTGGTGGGAGCAGTGGCTGGGCAGGCAGGTTAATACTTCCTTGCCTGCACCTCTGGGACAGACAATGCAGGCAGCCAGAAGGAAGTGGGGGGCTGGGGGTATGGGGGTTAGTGAGCAGGGCTCTGGGGTGCTGGGGGGTGGGGCAGTAGGCTGATCTGGGCTGGGGGGAGGGGTGGTGTTCACACTAACATGAAGGCTAGAGTGACCACATATTAATGTGACATGAGCTGGGTAACACGGATCAGAGAGAAACATAGGATGAATTGGCATAACTCTAAATTGCCTAAGGAGTGCGTAAAACTGGCATCAGGTGTTAATGTGTGGACAATCCAGGGGTTAAGTGCTCTAGGAGCCACCTAAAATTAACATGCAGCAAGGCTCTGAATGAACCATTTGATCCTTTTCCCATTGATGTTTTGTGCAAGAGTAAAAATGGTCCCCAAAGCACTTTCTCCTACTGAGGAAACTGCAACATTTTCAAACTGTTTAGATATCTAATGAAGCTCATGGACACTTGTGGGATTTCACTGGAGGTTATATGGCTGAGCACTTCTGAAAACCTGCTGGGTATCTATCTGCATTTTTAGATACCTAAATACCTTTTCAAATCTGAATTTTTCTACAGTCAGGGTCCTAAATTGACACTTTATATACTGAACTAAGATCATGTTCACATGTATAACTGAACTCCTAATTGAAATGATAAGAAGATACTCCTTTAAGCACAAAGGCAAGATCTACAAAATGATTTGAGTCTCCCAATGCTTAGTGTAGCAATACCTAACTTTTAGATACTTGGTCACTATTGAAGAGTCCACAGTCCCAGTCAATGTATGTGGAGAGCTAGATGCTTAAGAAATGGATCAACTAAGTCAATAGGCAATACTGAGGATAGGGTAAATCTTATACTCTGCTTAGTTTTGATACTCAGGTCCTCTTATTCTCAGGCCTACAGAAAGGTAGACTTGACTGCTCTCCAGCATTTATATGTTTTTGTCATTTCTTTTAGGCAGTAAATGCAATTTTTCTCCCGAATAAACAGGACTGAAGGAGAAGGAAGGTCCTTGTTTATTCAGTGATTAAAATATTCACACTGGATGGGGGGAGAGGGGAGGAGCAGGTCCAACTTCAACTCTTAACTTCTAATGGAAAAAATCAAATTAAGCTATCTGCCACACTAAACTATAAGCTATTTTGGGTTTTGGGTAGGGGCACTAGATCCCCTTCACTGATGCTATTCCACTTTACAGAGTATAACCAGAGATTCAATAGAGAGGTAATTAGTAGGGATATGCAAAGCTTTGGGTGCTGATTTGATTCGTAGGAAATTTGGCCCAATTTGGCAGCTGAATCTCCAAATCCAAATCAAATTGGCAGACCAAATAAAAGGTGCAAATCAATTCAAAGCTCTCTGAATTGATTTGGAAAAGATTCAGAGAGCTTCGGAGATTCAAGCAGTCTCCACTGGCTGCTGCAGGGAGCTGGACCTGGACTCCATGCTGGTAAGTGGAAGTAGGGGAAAGGGGGGCTGGAGGAAGGGGAGGGGACCATGGGGGACCCTTCCAGGCCCCATCCCCTGCCTGCCTCCCCAGCCCCACTGAGTGCCCTCTGACCCCTGCCCGCTGTCCCAGCCCCCACCATGGCTGCCTCACCTAGCTCCAGCTCCTGGGTCTTTAAAAAAAAGTCCCACACTCACCAGGCAGGGAGGCAATCCCCACATTGCGTGGGGGGGTGTTCTGCCACAAGCCCCCATTCCCTGCCCACTCTCCCAGCCTTCCCCATAGCTGTCCTGTCCAGCCCCAGCTCCTGGCTCTTAAAAAAAAAAGCCCTGCACTCACTGGCTGCTGCAGTGGCCTCAGAACTTCTGGAGGCTTGTAGCAGAGCCCCCCACGCAGCATGGGGCAGTGGGGGGCAGCCAGGACCGTCCTCCCCACCTAGTAAGAACCAGTGAGTTTGGAGCTTTTTTTTTTTTTTTTTTAAAGAGCCAAGAGCTGGGGTCCAGTGGAGCAGCCATATCAGGGGCTGGAAGAATGGGCAGGCCCCCCACATGGTGTGGGGCAGCAGGGGGAAGTGAGGATCACCTCCTGCCTGGCAGCACCTGTTGAGTGGAGGCTTTCTGGTGTTTTTTTAAGAGCTGGAAGAATGGGCCAGGAGAGAAGGCAGGGGATGGGGCTCATGACAGAGGCCCCCACACAGCATGGGGCAGCGGGGCACAGTGCAGATCACAGCCCTGCCTGGCAGCAGTCAGTGAGTGCCGGGCTTCATTTTTCCAACAGCTGGGAGCTGGGGCTGGGCAGGGCAGCCATTGACAGGTCTGGGATAGTAGGCAGGGGATATGGCCACCTCTGAATCGCCCCATCTCCAAATCAGATTCGGCTGATTTGATATGGGACAGCGATTTGAATCACCAAATCAAATCACTGCCCCCTGAATCGGCCAAATCTGAAGCGAATATTAGCTGCTTTGCACAGGCCTAGTAATTTGCCATATTATTCTGAAGTGAGACCTGGATTCCTGTCTCTGTTCTAACAAATGATTACTTATGTTAAATTAAGAAGTCGCTGGATAAAAGACTTAGTAGCAGTAATTACTTAGATTTAGATGGTTATTGGGGTCCATTCTCTCAGTTGAGGGCTGTAACCATTAGACTAGAGAGTTATATTTACTGTCACACTCTCTTTGTGTCTATTCCAATAATTCTTTCATTATTCTGTGCAAAGTGGAAAAGCTCAAATTAAGGTACAAATTGGTAGTTTTTGCTGGAGCCCAGTCTTTTAGGTGTGGTTCTGAGGCTGCCTCCCAGGAAAGACAGATAGGCAAACAACTAGGACCTTATTATAAACTTCACCTGTTGGGCATTGGTTTATCAATAATTGGAGTTAGATTTTCATTTTCACCTCTTCTTACTCAGTCTTAAGGGTAAGGGGACAAAAAAGATGCATTAACTGAACAGGGTAGATCCAATAGAGTTTAGGAATAAATTGTGGCTGCCTATACATATGTTCATTCACATGCTAATTAGAACAATCCAACATTGCCTCACCATCACGTGTATTAAACCCTGGTGGGTTTTTAAATGGCTGTGGGGGTGCTTTATCTACACTTTATTGAATGAGCTTTAGAAAAAGCATCTTGTGGCCATTTTAAAATGTGCAGAGGCTTAATACATGTGACGGTGATTGATTTTAATTAAAGTGGCTGTCTGGGAACCGCTCTATGGAAAACGGACTCCCCCACCCCAAGCACGTGTATAGGCAGCCTACTGCCTAACTGCTCATTGCTGTCAATACTGAGGAGGTTCCTGGTGGGCCTTGACACAACCTTTATGTGCTCAGAGAGTTTTCTTTGTTAAAACTGAGGTATCTAGGGATTTAAAAAATCCACAAGGTTAGCACAAATTGAACTTTAAGAATTACTTAGGCACAGAAAGAAAGAAAGAAATAGGCAAATGGGATTAAAACACAAACATCCTTTTGTAGATCTAGCCCAAACTATGTAGTGCATCCATATCTGATATGCTGACTTATGTCCTGAATTGTTTGCGTTTTGCTCCATATCCACACCAGTGCTGTTCTAAGCCATTTCATTTGCAGTGTCTTTTGGGCACCCATTCCACAGTTCTGGGAACAGTTCCCCAAAGCAGTGGTGTTTGCGAGATATTTAAAGGCCAATGATGCAGAGTGGGAGCACAAAATGTTATCAGTGGAAGGTGTTTTTGAACCATTTCTCAGTCCAAAGAATTTTCATATTTCAAACAGTTTAGACTAACTGTAGATTTGATCCTGGATTAAGCAAATTTAAACAAGCAAGTATTTGGCTTATATATAATCCATTTGGAGTACCTGAGAGACTCAATTCAATATATTTTACAACTGTGCTGGGAGTGGAGCCAGGACAATAACTGATTTCTCTGATTTACAGGTAATTATGAAAAAACAACCATGCCACGTAAACCCAAGTGAAATTTTCTCTACTTTTGGTCAACCAAAAAAATTGGGAAAAAGAAGTTTTCTAGTTTTTTAAAGCTTACTTTTGATGAACTAAAACAAGAGTACTTTTTAAAATGAACCATTGTTTTGAATTGAACAATTTAAAATTTAAGTGTAAAAAAATGTCAACCCAGCCCAAAGATACCCAGCCCAGATCTGACAAGCAACTTCAGGCACCACAACCAGCACAACTGCACTAGTATGATGTGCAGTCTGGATTTTTTGGCATGGCTATTTAGCTTGGATGGAACCCCATACTAATACAGCTGTATTTCAGCTGTACTGAACTAGCTTGGATATCTGTACTCAGTATTACAATCTCACTGGCTGCCACTTTACACCTCTGGTCACTGTCTACACATGTGTCTCAGCACAGTAAAGTACTTTGGTGTAAGACGATAGTCCCTGATAGTACTATGCTACAGTGGAGTTAAATAGTTTACTGCACCCTATACTGCTATACTGTGGAACGAATTAATCTACTCTACAGTAAAGCGCACATGTAGATGTACCCAATATTTGAATGAGCCATGATGTTGTAATAGGCAGCACTCGCATTGACTTCAACATGGGTTTGGCCTCAATAAAGGCCTATCCACATGCTGAACTTACTGTGCTCAGTAGCAGTGCCTTCTAGCACTTCAGCACAGGCTGTTTCCTAAGCTGGTAGCAGGGTAACTACACATAAGGGATTTATACACATGCTGCGTGTGCGGAGGGGAGGGAGAAGCACTTTAATTAAGGTGCCCAGAGCATCTTGCATATCAGTGTCCTTGCACTGAAAAACGGCAGTTGGGGTGCTTGAACTAAAGCTTGTTCAGCATCCCTGCTGCCATTTTTCAGTGTACAGTCACTAAGACCTGAGATGCTGGTGTTGGCTAGAGCACAGTAATTACTATACTTCAGCAGACTCGATTAATCACTGTAATTATAGCGTGTCATAGCAGCTTCACTGCATGTGTATAGGTGGCCTTAGTTTTTCAAGCTGCTCAGTGATATTGCCCATTACCTTGTCTCCAAGATTCTTAGCCCACATGTACTGTGCACACGTAGCAACACTACTTCTGACTTAAGGGATAGGATTCACATAGCAGCAAAATATCCTTGAGAGTAGTGATATCAGGCACAGAAGGAAATGCATTCATGTCTAATATCTTCAAATGCAAACTAGATCTGGATATGTAGCTTTTATGATCTGTAGTTTTAGATCATATCACTTCAAATGAAGTAGCTAACATGAATCATAGTGATAACTGGAACACATGCCAACATTTCTTTAGGAGCCAGTTTTTCTGTTCTGATAATCAATTCCCACAAATTTCTGTAATATGTAATAATCTGGTATTATATATGCTTAGATGATAAGTCTGCATTATATATTTACATGATTCACTAATTTATTACAGATTGTCATGAGTTCTATGAGCAGAAAAGATATAATAAATGAGTCATCTCCTAGTTTTTTGTGTGTGTATTATAAAAAATGACTAACTCATTTTAATTTAAAATTTATGCATATAAACCACCTTTCTCAGGTGTGCTGACATATGAATATTCTGAAAGAAATCATTATTGTATCAAACAACCCGGATATATGTTTTTTCAAGAGGTTGATATGAGCAAAATATAAACCAAATCCTATAGCCTTTATTTATACCAAAGTCTCACTTTAGTGACACTTTTGGGTAAGTACTAAATGCAGATGTGGGCTGTATAATAACTATACCATTTTTTATCATATCACTTGACTGAAGGCAAGTAGCTCTCTGTCTTCCATACACTGAAACCAACTAGGTGTAGGACTGACTTTTTTCAGGTTCACTCTTTGATATGTGTTTCATTAATAGTCTAGAGCTAAAACTCTATAGTTTCTGATCACCAAACAAAAAGCAAACCCTTGAGAAAATCTCTCTGGAGATCTGTTCCCAAGTAAATTAAGGCAAAGGGGTCTTACAGCAAAAAATAAACATACAGCACAGCTTAACAGATGTGTAATAAGGTATTAATTAGGGAAAAGAGAAAAAAGAGAGCGGATTTCAAATTCCATTTTGAAATGATAGCACATATGTGTTCAAGCTACTGATTTTCTTATTAGATTGGAAAACACCCGCCCAGCTTCCAAGAGAAGCATTCACAGGAGCAGCATTCTACCAGTTAGATACCCCACTCACCAAGCAACACAACTAGACTACCTTACCTCACCTCACAGTACCTATACATGTATCAGTGACTATCCAGACAGACACCTTTACACATTTGTTGTAATACTTATTTTTCTGGCACACTTAATTATACAAAAAAATCCAAAGAAATGCTTACCCGGAGGGAGGAAGGCTGTATGCTGTTGTAACTGCATGTTGGCAAGAGCTTGTTGGTACTGGAAAATACCAGTATTAAAGACTGCGGTGGCACCATTGGTTTTTTCAAGCGCAGGCCTCTTTGGTAATGGGGGAAGTACAGCTTGAGGAATTCCCTGAATAGCAGATGAGTATAAAACAAAGTCCAGGGGAGGAAAAGGAGGGGGAAAGGGAAGGGGAGAAGGAGACAGGGAGGAGGGGGTAAAAAAGGAAAAAGAAAAATCAGTAGAAGGCCAAAAAACCAAATCAGGCAGCACCATGTTTATCCATGAGCAAGCAAGCAGCAAAGCAGACTTAACTACCAAATAAAAAGGCAAGGTAAAAGCTTTAAAAAGAAGCACTACTTTAGCCTAACAATACAGTAGTTCAGGTAAACTTGTTGGAGCTCTAGATTATAATAATTTGCCAAAGTATTTCGTTTTAAAAAGCTTCATGTTTTCAGTAAGAAGCAACAATATTGGAAAAAAAAATAAAAAAGCTGCACTGCTAGCTCCATGAGGATTGACAAATAAAAGCAATGTTAATAATCTTACAGAGTGAATGAAACAGGTAAGATAATATTAAAAATTATACCCACATTTCCCAAAGTCTAACTAGACATGCAAAAATGTACCACAGCATGCTGGTACTTCAACATTGCATTACAAATGTTAAATCTACATAAGGATATCACTAAGCCATGCCAACCAAACAGATCCATAAATATACAGTAATAAATACAATTTTAATGTCCTCAGTACTTCATCTAGAACATTCTATAAGCTGGTTCAACTGAATGTGGGCTGCTGCGCTTTTAACAACTTGCATTTGGCACATACATTTATATGTATATGACCGTCTTTCCTTTTCATTGTACCAGGAAACCACACTCAGTTTTCCATTGTATTTAAATACTTTAAACTGAAAAAGGAATATTTACTTATACAAATTAATAAAAACTTGTATCTACAATAAAGCTACATGCCAAGCTAAAAGGTGAAAGGTCATAGTACCAGGTCAAAGGTTGCCTCGAGGGGTCGCTTCAGTGATTTGACAGCCGACTGAGTCTTAATTAGCAGGCAGCGAGCACATGATGGCAATGGGCCAGTGGGGTTCAAGCGCATTAACATAAACAGCAAGCAGAGGTGCATCATGGGGGCAGCAGTGCATTTTTGGGTAGGTGAGAAAAAACAAATAAAAAACAAATCATCGGAATGCCATATACAACGAATAACAAGACTAAGCATGCACAATAAAGGCACTACTGAGTTGTTATTGTGAGGATACAACCTCTATGTAGTTAATTACAAACAAGATACTCTAACAGGAAAGAGTGAAAGGAGAGAGAAGGAGAGCCTGCCTTCTGTATTTTTGCTCAAGTATCCATAAACACAGAAAAAGGCCTCTCTCATGTTTATTATACTCTACTATGGATATCTCAAAACAAGTTTTACATGAAGTAGTATTTTAATGGTCAAATCATGTAGCTATGTAAATATAGGACATTAACGGCTAAGCAAGTAACAAAAATGGACCTGTTAAAATCAGCTATTCGATCACATTAAAAATTTACCTTAAGAATACATCTGAGCAAATAGCCTGCATGTATTTGGTCTAATACCTTCAAACGAACTGCAGTTCCTACTCCATGTAATTGTCATGTTCAAGCATTCCCAGTTGTGCAATTATTTATTATACCATAATAAGAAGTAAGATGAATGAAACAGTAAATGATTAAAATCCTCAAGTAGTGTTACAAGTCTGTTTGCTTGAAAACCTGCTCCTAAGTAGTTCCAGACCTTACTATTAAGGCATTTTGAAGCACATTGCCCAGGGTGCAAAATACTACACAAATATTAAAAAAGAGGACCAAATTAAGTTTCATGTAAAACTAGAAATATTATTAGCAATAATATAGGTGGATAGATTTAAAAAAAGGTAATACATACACACACGTTTATATCTATCTAGATAGATATAAATATACATGTACAAATAGAAACAGATTTAGACTATATATATGTACACACACACGTACACATATATGTGTATATATACATACTGTATACATCAGCAGCCAAATTAGTAAAATCTGTAAATAGCCTGAAACTACTTAAGAGCAGATCTGGTATCACATGCTGTGAAAGCTCATTATAGCGACTGGGATACCTGAACAAACATATCTTCAGCAAGAATAGTTAATAAAAAAAATAATCACTTTCTGTCCTCAACATGTTAAATTTTAAAGTAGGGTTTCTGGACTCACCATGGCAGCTGCAGTCGCTGCTGCTTGGGCAGCTGCAGCTTGGTTGACCTGGTACTGGGCAGCCTTGATCTTGGCTTGCAGATGTGCAGGAGGGTGAAAGTATTTGCACTTTTCCCGTGAGCATCTCCCTTTGATATAATCCATACAGACAGTAACTGTGTTGTCATTGGTATCGATCATTGCACTGTCGGCAGGATGAGCAAACCGGCAATCATTTTCTCCTCTGTTACAATTGCCACGCTGATATTCTCGACATACCTGCAATGTTATTTTTTTTAAATGTTAATTTGGCTTGGTAACACTTACACTGTTGGTTTGAGACAGGCAATCGTAAGACACTGTTAGCATTATCAGGTAAACATTTCCAAAAAAACTGGGCCTGATCCTTAAAGAACCTAAGGCCCATTTATAGTGCCAGAGAAGGACTAGGAAAAGGAGCCTGGAAGTTTGGCAGTTTCTACTCACTTTAAAGGGTCCCTTTTTAACGTGCTTTTACTAATGCACACTAAATTTAGTACCTCCAATATGAGGTATTAAATAAATGCACTAATGTGTGGTAGCACAAGCACACACTTTTTAGATAACACTAAATGAGGAACAGCCTATTCTACTGCACACTGGCATATTAGCACAGTTTTTTATGCGCCACTTTAATGCTCAGTAGACTAGGCTACTATGCATTAAAGCATATGTGTAGACACTCCCGGCATGATGTACAAGAATATTAGTGTAAGGGTGAATCAGGACCACAGAGTCTAAACCCACTGGTTTCAGCTATTGACTATAAGTTGCAACAATACATAAGTGTATAATTGTTTTGAAGAAGCAATTAAAATTAAGCAGAGGTTAAAACTGATTGTCCTGTCTCTCATTAAAAAAACACATTTCTAATGAGAGCTTAATAAACCAGTTAGGTCTGTAACAAGATGACTATCCTAATTCCCTGACATCAGTTCTACAAGCTACATTTTAAACTTCAAAGCAACTACATGCTATTTTTACCTTTATCATTTAATGTATCTATGTAGAGGTACCTAAGCCACAAGCATCAGTAAGAGCCCTTTATAAGACACGCAGCTGTTCCCTCTTTCTACCACAAGAGGGCAATCCTAAACATGCAATTAAAGAGCCTGTTTTTTCTAAACCTCTGTCATGATAGATCATTTGTACAGATTTTTTTCAACTAACTTCTTTTTATCTTTTCTAAAATTATGAGTAGGTAGAGTATTTTGAAGGGAAAAACACAACCAAACTATATTGAAGATATACGTATACTTGTGCTGCACAACTGAAACACACTATTTAAGGAATATTTAAAGAATCCAGATATTCTTTTTGGTCCAAGGGAACTACTCAATTCACTAGTTGCTGCAAATATGAAGAATTCCATGGACCTTCAGAACCTAAACAATTTCCCACTGAATTTAGCACCCCCAATAAGCAGAGAGACTTCTTTAGGCAGGTAATTCCTCATATCTAACGTACCAAGATGCTGAGCACTTTTCAACCTGTAGTTTTACCTGCAGTTCATTGCAAATCATGACCAAAATCAATCAAAGCAATACATTTTACATACTACTTCCAAAAGACTTTAGAATATAAAGCAAGTAAATTCACACAACCCCATTTCCCTGCAAGAAATAGATGATATTTCCTTTTAAATGTAAAGGCATTTTGGAGCATTAATATTTCTGCAAGAAGCATCAAAAAGCAAGGTCCTATTCCCTACACTATAGCCTACACTCACACTGTAGAAGTGGAGAGAACTAAAGAGAAATGCACTTTATGCTTCTTCAGCTCAGCTCCCCGTGAAACAGAAAGCTTCACAAGGAAGCATACAATTTGGATGGAACATTTACGAAAGAGAAGGGATGGAAACTCAGTGTGTTTGAAAGCCAAAAGAGAAATGTTCAAATAACACTGGTGACTTAAAGTGAGATGTAACAACTGTAAGGCTGCTAGTCATTTTAACCATTTTGAATACAACAGGTTTTAACCAAAGTCAGAAGACTTTCTCATACTTTCCTGTTTATCTAAAACTACTGTTTTACAATATGTTAATTTTTGCAAAGGGGCATGCCATAATTTGTCATATATCTGATATGCAGCTTGATGAGAATGTGTCAGGAAGTATGATACATGGTCTGCTACTCTTACAGATCTGCAAACCTAAATGTTTTTTGTCTTTTCTGATTTCCTCACAAGTTAGCAGAAAAGTGATTGGATATTTTACCCTGTAACTAATATCATCCTTTGCGAAGCCAGCAAATTAAGGGATACAGGCTAAAGTTAGATGTTCTATCTGAAGGATCATTTCAGCACTTTTAAAAGCAGCATTCTATTTCATCTACAAAAATTGATGTTGCATGCCAGCATCACTCCAGGATTGTCATCTATTTGTCATTTAGGCTATTTTAATAATGCTTTCAGACTGATGTATTAAATTCATTATAGTCTGGGTCTGGTTTACTTTTCAGGATGTACCATCAGAAGTTGGGTTACAAGCCTCTGGCATGCTATGCCAAAAAGAGGTAGCTAGAGTTGTCTAAAAATGGATGACACTGTTTGGCTAGGTAAATATGAACTTAAATCACTGTTGAACTAGGGGAATTTATGTCTTTTGTTGGCTTCTTTGCATTTAATTCTGACTTTACCAATGGACAGTACATTTTGCATATAAATAAATCAATACATTTTTCACTGGTGCAACTTTGATAGATCTCCCAGTTACTCATGAGAACCTAAAATGATTTCTGGGTTATATATTTCTGGCAAAAATCACTGTATCTACAAGGAAACTGTCTCTTTATCAGATAAGAAAAGGGAGCTCAAGTATGAAGTATAAAGAATTCAGCTGATCAATTATGTTTGGATCAGACAGAAAATGGCAGTCAGACTGAACTGAAACTGTTTTTTAAATTATTTTGAAAGTCAAATTCTTTCTTTAATCCTTTCCTTACTATGCTCTTTTCTCCTTCCTGACTTCTGTTAGCAGCAGGAACAGTAAAACAAAATCACAGTTTAGCTAACTTGGTACTATTAAATATTAGATATCTCTTGGACATGTCTAATCTCATGAAATCTCCATCCTGATAGCCAGATTCTACAGTCTGGTTAAACCTTGCTACACAACCAAATATCTACATACTTATCTTAACCAAATGCAGCATCCAAAACCAATACAATGGTTTCGATTCCAAGTAAGAACTATCAGTTTTATTATGAGGCCATTAACATTGATTCAATAATTCCTATTTATTGCCTGTTGTACTCACATTTTTATCTACTCTTCTTAAGGTTCTAGATGCTTTTAATTTACTTTTATAAATTTAGTGAAAACAATAAAAGCTTCTAGTTCTAGAACAACCTTCATTTAAGCATTTCAAGAACATGTAAAATCAATTTAATAGTGGAATATTTCATTTTTTAATATACATTTTTAAAACTTGTAAGCAAAACAAGGCATTTTCAAATTCAGCTACTGATAGCCTCACAATTTTCTTAACTAGACAATGAACTCTGGGGTTAGAGAGAGAAACCATATTCAGCTCCATTTCCACATCATTGCAAACATTTAAGTGATAGTAAAAACAAAGTACATTTATAGGTAGTAAAAGCAAGATATATTTTATAGCCAATACATGCCTAAACAGAAAATATATTAATATGCCAAATCTAGATATTCTAAAATTAAAGACAAAAAAGGATTAAAACACCATTTCCAAGTCCTTAAATGCTACATGTGAATTCATTCACTATGGGAAAAATGAATTAGTTCTCAGAAAAATAGTTGCTCTTATTGTAAAAGAGAGAACAAAAGTTCAGTATATAATTGCAGAGAGATGCAATCAGTGAACTTGGATATCCTGTCAAGCACCACTGCAACAAAACAAAACTATTCAGTGTGCAAACTTCTGGGCAAAGTAAGATAGAAAAAAATAAAGACATAAAGTAAAAACACTGATCTAAAATATCCCAACAAATCCTTTGAAATTAGGTTAACTAGGGAACAGACAATTTGCAAACTAGCAGTGAGGGAAATTTACTAGTGAGGCATTTTCCATTTAACACAAAGCATAACTAGAGTTCCCTTTGTATAGAAGGTTCCCTGAATCCAACAAAACAAATTGTGGCACATCAAAATTGCCTCATTAGTCTAGAAAAATAGATAATAATAATAAAAACTCTCCAGTCATTTCTCCTCTACTGTCTTGTCATTCAGATCAATACACTGGCTCGGTTCACAGTCATTTCCTGATCCACGCCTAACAGCAAACAGACAGAACAAAGACTCCTAATACTAAGTCCCTCTGGGATGATTAAATACAGACACATAACTGGGGGCTTGTCTACCCAAGGATATAATACCAGTTTAAAAAACAGTTAAAAAGGTGCCACCCTTGTGTGCCACCACTCTTTCAGTTTGAGTAATTTAGTTTATGTTAGAAAGGACTTAAAGTAAATGAATCGTATAAGAACTAAGGGCATTTTAACATTTGTTCCTGATGCAGCGCCAGGCGTTTTTAATTAGCGAGCCATGCTAAATAAAATTGTCTGCATGTCACATGTATCAGTGCCACAGCGCATTCCCACACTCAGAAAATGTCAGTTTAGTGCTTTGAACTAAAGCACATCAAATGTGTTTTATTTCAAAGCGCTCAGCTGCCATTTTCTCAGCATGGAGATGTGCTGCACTGCTGATACATGTGACATGCAAGGCTGCCAGAGCGCATCAATTCACATGCTCCAGTGCATCAGAGCAGACTCCCCACACGTGTGTATGTGTAAGTGTCCTAAATACTTCGCTGAATGAGGCCCTTACTGTTACAACAGGCAACAAAGCTAGAGGGAAGTTTTCATGATGAGGCAGAAAGCAGAACTGAGGAAAGGGATGGGTGACTTTCCTTCTGAGCTCTGAAGGCAGGGAACAAAATGGGATTTCATAAAGGCCAAGCACAGGGCCAGCGGTAAACATCATGAAGTCTGCTGGTTCCTGTTTCAGTGTCTCACATAGACGAGACATGTGAGACATTTAATGCGAAGCTGCTTAATTAGCTCTGCAATAAATGTCTTGGCATTTACAAATGCAGCCCTATTCGGCTGCAGTAAACTAATAAACTCTGCTGTAGGTTAGTACTTGTAAATACAAGTACTGTCCTGGGAAGGAGTTTTTAGTGCATAGCAACGTACATGTAGAAGACACTGATGGGGCTGGCTGGGACATGAGGGTGCTTCAGTGTGGAGGCTGCCTAGCAGGCAGCTAGCTCCACGCTGAAGCACCCTTGTGCCCCAGTCAGCCTCTCTGCAGCACACTGAGCCAGGTCAGAGCAGCCCCAAGATGGCAGGCTGATCTCTGGTGCTCCCTGCCAGCCGGCGCTGCTCTGACCCAGCTCAAGGTCCTGCAGTCCCAGGCTCACATATAAATTCAGTACCCAGGAGCAATAAATTCCAGTATAATGTGTGCCGGAGCTTATTGCTTTAAATTAATTGCACATGTAGAGAGATACCCTTAGAAGAGTTACTCACAACACTAGGAACCTCGAAGTTGCAGCCTGGTATTAGAAAAAGGGAAAGAGAAATGTTTTTCATTATAAGAAGACAGAACACTTGTGGATTTAGGTCTAGAAATGGGCAGAAAAGCAATGAAATTACAAATTATTTTACTTTAAAATATCTGAAATAGCAGTGATTTTTACTTCACTTCTTTTTTTCTGAGTAGGTTAATTTAAGGGACTAGTACAAAATTGAAGTAAATTAATTTAGAGAAGCTGGCCCTTAATTTTTTGTTTTGGTTTGAGGCACTGGGTCTATCATGCAAATAAAGGTTTATGAGATTGGGCTCTTTGGGAGTTACAGGATTATTTTTTTACAGTAAAATAATATAGAGATTGCTATTAAAAATCTCATCTCTTGTCATTACCGTCAGACCCAAGGAAGACTCAATGGTATGCTGGCAATGTGCAAATTTTGATTTTTTAGAGGAGGCTCATTCTAGCTGAATACCCTAACAAGAGTATGAAACAAACCATCAAAACAAACTGTGCTGCTAACACTTTCTAATTTTTCATTTTAAATATCAAGTCTATGCATTTTGGTTTCATAAACACAAGCGTGCAAACAATTCTTATAACTACAGTTAAGTGGAAAGCCACACTGAAACACATTTTGACAATCCACAGCATAGTGCTGGCTCTGAGCCCACATTGCCACAGGCGTGATAAGGTGATGAAAACACTGTCAGGCATTTTAGATAAGAAAAGATTCAGGGCAAGGGAGAATAACAGCTAAAGAGGACTAACATTTGTTAGGGCTGTAGCAAAAGAAGATAAACAACAAATAGAAGGTCTCTGAGGAAACTCAAGCAACATATGCCCCGAATGGAAATGAGAGAAGCTGAATTTGATCTTTTATCCAGGTAGCTAATGTACCACTATATTAAATGGTGACCTTCTATCAGTAGGCATCCAGCTCTCATCCTAGCTGCTACTACTGGTATCACATATGTTAAAAGGATTTTAATGGCACCTCTAGCCCCTTTTGTATTGGGCAGGAAGTTGGACAAATACATAAGCAAACTGATTAAATAACAGCCAAGTCAAGCCCTGTCTTTAAGCTTTAATCAGGATGTTGAATTTGAGTTATGGTTTACTTACGTGCTGTTATCTTCCTTTACAAGAAACAAATTTCAGATTCAGGACTAAAACAATATTAATAATAATAATCAGTAACGCATATGACTTCCTACCTCCAGCCTGTCTGTCCTCATTAATTTCTGTGCAGCAGCAGCGGCAGCTGCAGGAACTGGGACACCTGGGTTCCCTGCAACCAGCATCGGTGCAGTCGGCAGGATCTCTGCTGGGACCAAGCCCGGAGAGACAGGTCCCAGGTAGGGATTAAAGGCTGCTGATGCATTGGTGGCTAAGCTTGGTGCAACTGAAAACATTGGCTAGAAAAAAGAAAAGAAGAAACTCTTTCATATTTATATTATTCAGTACATCACAATGACCTTATATTGTAAACTTGCTGTTTCAGACTACCTGTTAAACCATGACAGTGGTATATTTCTGCTATTAAGACAAATAAAATACTTGTTCTACTAAGGAATACAGAACACACATCTAGAATCTTAACCCATTCAACTAGTAAAATGTTAAGTGAGAATGATTCAATCTGTCAGGCCACACTAGATTTTTTCACAGAACTTGGGAGCAACTCTTGTATGTGACATGAGGCACTGCTTCCACTGTACTTTGACTCAATCTCCCCTTTGTAGGCTCACCCCTCTGCTCCCACAGGGCCACGTAAGAAACATGTCTGACAACAATCATGTCAAATGCTCTCAGATGTCCACATTTAAAATGCGTGCATGGAGAGAGAAAGATATTTTAGTGGGTGACTAAAGACATCCTCATATCAAATCATTCTTTAAGTTCACAGGCAGATTCTCTTATCTATCCTGATGTACATCTGGAGCAGCTCTGCTGAAGGTAGTAGTCAATGAGGGGTAAGAACAGAACAGAGCATGAAGAACAATCATTCCTTTTTGATAAAACTAATAAGGCTGTCTACCCAGAGATTCAGTAAGAAGTAAAAAAGCTCCGTCCCTTGATATATTTTGACTAAACTGTGAAGCCGAGGAAAAGAGTTGATAATATCAGACCGAGAAGTATGCAAATGAAGGTACAGTTTTTCTTTGGTAAGCAACTTAAAAACCAGTTAACAATATGAAGATCTTATACAATCTACAAATGCTAGGAGGAAAACCTAACTAAAAGTAGAAGCCCAACCAAGAATATGATAACTGGGCCAGCAACCTATGGCCCACAAAGAGATTGGGCTGGCCCATGAAGGTTCAATCCAGTCTGCATTTTACTAAGGGTGTGCTGATTCCCTAGATGCTTGAGACGGTCTCAGTTTTGTTAATGCCATGCCCATCACCTGCCCCAGCCCATGTGGAAGGCTGTTCTTCCTCGCTGCAACCTGTGTTCTCTGGCACAGCCAGAGGGAATGGTAGCCAATGGTTTAACTCACATTTGAAAAAGGCTGGCAGCCACTGTTTAAAACAACTCTGCGCTGTTATTTACTGGTATAAACCTGAAGTAACTCCACTGAATAAAAAGGACTTGCTTTACCTGTACAGCTGACAGCAAAATTTAGCCCAGAGTCCTTGTTTTGATATCTGGGTAGAATGGCTAGTAAATGCAGATAAAGCTCTCTTCTAAACTAACTCCAAACTGTCTTTGCAATTAACCAGGTGCTGTGTGTATGCATGTGTTTTATGTTCTCCATGAAAAGAGTGAATTGCTTGGCAAACAAGAAACCAAAATATATCATTGGAAACACTGGACAAATACATGTATGTACAAAGATTATTTATAAAGCAGCCTGAAAGAATGCACCACACAATAAATATTTAACTTTTAATGCTTCATTTGTTCAAGTCTCAGCCAGTTTGTTTATTTTTCTACATTATAGGATTCTTGCAAGCATAACAAACTATACTAAACACTACTTGTCAAGTGGTGCTAAACCTTTTTGATTTCATTGGCTACATAAACTGTGGGGAGTTGCTCCACATACACTTGTACTATACAAAAACAATACAAAAATACACAAACTAATAACTCATTTGGAAAAAAAATTGAACTTGTGTAATTCTTAACTAACAAATGACACTGTAATAGTATTAGTTCCCCTTCTGTAATCAAACCAATTCAGGGAAAGGCAGTCGAAGCAGAGGCAAAACATTTTTAGGTGCTCACAGAATCTAAAGGAAATCCACTGGGTTCCTACAAAGCTGGTGCTTTGATTGCTGAAAGAACCTCATCAGACTTCATGCGTCATTTGACTGCAATCCAAAGTAAGTCAGAAGTGGCCACCATAGGCTCATCTACAAGTGTGGATTTACTGTGCAGTAACTGAAACTACAGCACAGTACAAGCATGAGTCTACACACAGTACTATGCTGACTTGAGTGTAAATGTGATACCCACATCATGCAGGTATCACACTGACATGTGATTAGTTACTAAGCAGTAACACATGTGTAGACCTCTGACTGCACAGTAACACTTTGTGTGTGGACTGACTTGATACTAACTTTAGTCCTAAATCAGGGCATACATAGTGTTATTGTGCTTTAACACCTGCATGTGTAGACATTGGCCTACTCCAGCTTACTGCACAGTAAATTTAAACCAATGTAAATACATGTGTATGTATGCCCTGTGAGAAGGAAGGCTATGTAGTTCACAAGAATGGAAGAGGAATGCAAGTTGGGATTCCCAGCCCTTCACTATAAGGACCCTAATTTTCTATGATTCTGTGATAAGTAAAAAAGTCCTATCCTTGAGGGCTCACAGTTTAGGCTCGTAAAAAAAATACAACATATAGAAGTAATAGATAGGGATAGACACGGGGCAGGGAATGTAAGGGAATTATAAAAAGAAAATAATTTTGCCTGGTAAGTCTTCTTTTTTAACTATCAACTTAGACACCATCATTGTCTTAAAGCAGTGTGGTGTAAATAACGTTTTTTGTGTGGTGCACAGCATACTGGGGAGGAAGCAAGGAACACTGTGGCAAATAGGGCAGGAAAAAGAATGCAGAACAGCGGAGCAGGAAAGGAACACAGGGCAGGAAGCAGAAAGAAGAGCAGCAGATCACTCAGGGGAAGGTGAATGTAGTGGCCTTTGGGGAGGGTGCAGGGCTTAATTTGTCATACGTGTGCAACAAAGGTTGGCCTCCACCAAGGCTAGAGACAGACATTCAAAAAGCTTGAGCCTGAATTGATTCAATCTTAGCAGGTTAGTCTAACCTGGCTAGGCTAAATCAGTTTGCAACCATACAGACATCCCAGAACTTCAGGCACATGTTTGCAGCAGCTCAGGCTAGAAGTCAGGGGGTTACTAGAGTAGCTCTCCCTTCCCTTCTACACTACTGAGCAGAGGGGGGCATGGCCAGGCCCTGGCAGTATAATCTGCTTAGGGAGGGCCTCCACCCCCCTTCTCATTGATTACAGCATTTATCAGCTCTGTTTCCAGCATTTATCACGCCATCAGAAAACAAAGCCTCTCTTCATTAGTTCAAGCTCTTCTTAATCAGCTTTTCTAAGGAAAGAATAGAGGGACATTACCAGCTACCTGTTGCTTAGTCCCGAAGAGCCTTAAGCCACTGTGCTGTCTACCTTTCTCCAGTCTCCCACCGCACAGACTGTAGTCAGCATGTGGTATGCTAGCTAATGCTGAGATGTGTCTGCATAAGACAAAGGGAGGGGGATATCCCTGCTTAGTAGGGAGTGGTGAAGAGAGGAGGGTGAAGCAGGAAGAAGCCAGGCAGATGCCTGCAGTCTCTGCCCAAGCTACAGCCAGGGAGCAGAGGGGAGGGCCAGCTCTTCTGTGGAGCAGAAAGACCAGCCTGGAGAGCATGCTGGAATACTGGGGGAGTCTGCTTTAACTTAAACCAGGAAGGGGTCTGGGACAGACATTGCATAAACTGGTTTGAGTCAAATCAGTTAAGTCTGATTCTACATTCAACCAGGTTTATCTCAAACTGGTTTACGTGCATTGAACATCTGTTCTGTTACAGGTTTAAACTAGTTTCTGATCACTTAAACCGGTTTATGCATAATGTCTGTCCCCAGCCTTAGAGCATGATTCTGTTCTAATGTTCAAAACATGATCATGAAAAACAAGCATACTTCTAACTCACTATTTCTGCTGGCTGTAAGTCTGACTTGCAAAGCTGATGAAAACCAGGAGCTCCTACTAGTTTGGAGGAGATTTTGGGTACTCAGCAGCTTTGAGCACTAGGCTCTATACTGTATTCTGAGCCATAACTTCCTACTTGAATAGTAAGATCATTTTCTTTCTGTGTTTTACTCTTATAAGCCCTGCAAAATCAGCATGGGTGAGAGAGTGCAAGTGGGATTCTTGTCTGCCTTGCATATCATTGCCAGAGTGGTTACTACGCTCCATCAGTTACACTTGTACAATCCCAATGAATACATTCCAACCAAGAGCATTATTATATCTAGTTAGGGACACAGTTTCAAAACATAACCCTGTGAATGCATACCAGCACAGGGTTATTCACCACTAATGAATTTCTAATCACTGATATTTATGCATGCATCTGACAGTGCTGATCTGTAGAAAAGTGCATATACCGTGTGAAGATACAGACACAAGCACATAAATTTAAAGCCAAACAGAAAAATCAGTGTTAATGCAGCGACAATAAAGCACTCAAATACTGGGAACTGTAAAAAATTCAAGTTGATCCCACAATGATCAATTATATATTCAAGATATTTTAGCTATTGCATATATTAATGACAGGCAGGAATACACTTATGTCTGCACTAAGCTAGGGAACCCAGAGGGCTTGAGTTTCATACATAATAACTGGGCCTCACAGTCCATGCATTTAATTTTGTCAGTTGGAAACCTACAATGGAAACCTACAATATTTCCAGTTTCAAAAAAGAAGACACCTGTCGGGGGGAAGGAGGTAATATGATTGTGGAGGGCAGTGATATGCCTGTGCTCTGCCCCTGCTCCTCACTCCCAATTCACAGACCCCCCAGCCCCTCACTCCTAATCCACCAGGCTGGTGTCCTTCACTCCCAATCCATAGTCTGTCCCCCCCCACCCATGACTGCTGATGCCCCTCACTCCTGACCTGTGGCCTGGCACTGTCTGCACCCCATTCTCCTGACACACAGTCCCCTGCCCCCTGGTACCTCTTGACTTCTGACCTTCAGCTCCTCGCTCCTCCCAGCCCTGCAGCATCTCCAGGCTGCTCCACCCCTGCAAGCAATGGCAGCAGCCCTGATGCTACTAGCTGGGCCATACAGCTCTCTGCTGCCCCCAAAGGCCCTTCCTCATCCCCTTCCCCTACTGAAGGGGCAGGCACCCCGCTCCCCTCTGCAGCCCCAGTGTCTGGACACCTTCTCCCAGCACTGATAGGCATCCTCCCCTCTTCCCCACACATCCATCCCCCCCACACATACACGAGAGTACATGAGAGTCCCCAAGCCCTGGCCCTCCAACCCCTTTCCCCAAAGACTTACCTGCATGCAGCTGCTGGGGCTGCTCCTACCACCCTGCCTGGCTGCATGCTGGCCATGTACATGTGCATGTGCAATGTGGGCCCCTGCCTCCAACTGCCCACCCCCGATCCCCCAAGCCACAAGCAGCATCTTGCTAGGGCAAGCTTGGAAGCACTTGGGTAAGCCAAGAAAAACTTCAATGCTGAGCAGAGCAAAATCCTGGATGTTTGTTTGTATTTTAAAAAATGGCTGGAATGGAGTTCAGAGGACATGTCCAGGAAAACCTAGCGTGGTAACCCATGCTAATAATTTTAGTTGCAATTTTGCTGAGACACCTAAGCTCCTTTAAATAACAGCCACAGCAAAATATTTCCTGCAACTATTCACATATCAAATGTATTTCAAATCTAGCTACTTGGATAAATCAACGTGGTGTGAATAAGTTTTCTTGTGGAATTTTTTTTCATTCATTTGATATTATCAATAATAGTATTTCAATATTTCTATTTATTATCTTTCCATTTCTAAGATTCTCAATAACAAAAAACAAACAAAGCAATTTAGAACTATTTTAGCTTAAGTTTGATAATTGGTTAATGATTTCCCAGATCTAGAATTCTGATCATCGAGTTGTAATTGAGTCAGCCCCAATACAGCTGCCATTAACTGGATCCTACTCAGCTTGTATACCAAACAAGTGTCTTAAAGCAAAATACATCATTCATTAATATGTCCTGAAAGTATACTTAAAAAGTCCAGAAAAAACTGAATGTGTATATACAAAATGGCCAATTCTAAATGTTCATAACTAGTACCAGTTACCCCAGGCTTATCAAACTGAGCTTTGGACTTTGAGAGATCTAAAGACAAATGCTGTTTAGCTTTGGTCATTTTCCAGAGTCATAAAAAAAAATCTGATTGAAAAACATGCTAAACTATTTTTTTATAACTAACTCAGAAGTAGTTATGCTGATTTTGATCACTTTTCCTTAAAACCCCTCCCCTTCAAAACAATTAATCCTAGAAAGCACTTGATTGAGAATGTTCTGAGGAAGGGATGTGCAATATAGCTAGCCTTTGCAAAAGGGCTATGTGTGCCTGCAACAATTAGTAATTTATCAACAAAAAGGAGATTTTTTTAATTAACAAGACTCTGAGGCCATTTCTACACCACTTCCGGGGTGCCCCCAGATTGCTACCAAGAAGTATATCCTATCTACATGACCCCACCTCATGTGAGCCTTATCAGCCGTATCTACACATTTATTAATGCTCCTTTGCTACTGCACACTAAAATTAGTACCTCTGGGCATTTTCATATGTGCTCCAGAGGTAGGGGTGGGAGGCAGTGCTTTAATTAGAGTGACTCCTAGATAAAGCACCCCCACTACCATTTTTTAAGTATGGGGATGCTGATACATGAGACATATGAGGCTGCTGGAGTGTGGCAATTGCCATGCTCCAGGAGACTTGATTAATTGAGTCTGCTCCGATGTTCTGGAACTTCAGCACATCAGAGCAGCCTCTGTGCTCATTTATAGGTGCCCTTTAATGCGAGATACTAACTAAATGCACATTGGGCTAACCTGATATGCAATAGTGAAAGTGCATGCTTTTTTCAGTGAAACAATGTGCAGTAGCCAAATTTTACCTTGCATTACCATATTAGCATGATTTTTTGCCATGGTGGCCTAATGTGCAGTAAAATAGGCTACTACTGAGCAGTAAAGGACACATATAGGCATGACCAGTGTATGGCAAATGCTAAAAGTAAGGCAATAATACATCTACACAAACATTCATGGCATTTTAATGAACAATCTTGCTCCTATTGAAATGTCAATGGAAACAAAATAATGCCCCTGATATGAACACAAATAAATCAGCACAATTCTGTAATTTAAATATTCTGGGTGGTGCTGAAAAGTGGAAGTGTGATGCACTGAGAAACCCGAGTGAATTATTAATACTGTATTTACTCAAATAGAAGCCTACCCTGATTATAAGATGATCCTCAGCAATTAGATTCCATATATGGAAACTTTAAATTTGTTACAATTTTCCAAGTACAAAATCTAATTATTGGAGGTTTGGTTTGAATTTGTCTCCTTCATACTGCTACAACAGGGAAAATAAACCTGGGGAGTCAGTTAGCCCTCGGCCCTCCCCAACTTTTTCCCCTGGCAACTCTTTTACCCTCACCTTACTGTCAAACCCTGCTCTCCCTTTGCACATGAAAGTGAAGATCAAATTTGATAAACGATGACCTTGAAATTAAACATAAATGTCACAATTTGCATATAGTACCCATATACTTAGTTCATCTGCATTAATTCCTTTTTACTTTTTTTGTAAACTGCTGTAACTTTTAGCACAGGTACTCCATAAACACACTTTTAAGCAGCACTTACTTATATAAGTACTTATATATAGTAAAGATTATGCATAATATTAGTCTAAAGCTCATGATTTAGTATATAGTTCATCAGGCTGGGCTCCAGCAAAGTCAACAGAACTTCAGTTCATCCTGACACCACAGCTCAGCCATGTTCACTATGTATGTGTTCTCCGGATATCCCCCACAAAGTATTCTTGTGCTAATTAGGCCCCCATTTATGACTGGAGCCAGATGATCTTGTCATGAATCCTGGGATGCTCCAAAAATCTATATGCAGATGATGTGTAGGGCAAGCCTGCCTCATGGAGGGCAGGGCCATGCTAATCATATGCAACAGTCATGCTCAGTGTTGGCTGCATTTAATCAGCTTCATAGTTAGTTTCCATTACTGAGCATACGCTACTTTTGGCAACAGTTCAATAACAGGCAAGGTATCTAATGTGGTTGCTTTGTATGCAATCATTAGACAAATGGTTTTCCCCCAATGCCAAATGTGGGGGAGGTGGGAAACATCATTTTGTATTCAAGTAAATATAGTATATATCCATGGAGTTTACTAACATAGAGTCTTTCTGACTTTAGTGAGATCATTGTGCTTAATACACATAACTTTTAGCAGCTTCTACAGTGTCTATTGTGATAGGGACCTCATTTTTTCTTAAAGCTTCTTTACATTAGAGAGAGGGCATGAATTCTGTAAAGCATGGTGACCTCTTAAACATAAATAAATGTTCTTGAGACCCGTTGCTCTTCTGGAAATTCAGAGTGAAAAAACAAGCATCTCCCTGGATTAAAAGTCAGTACAACTTGAATATGAGGAGGATTTTGCCTCCTTAAAAAGTGTCTTTATGAGCTGAGACTGAAAATGATTGTACTCTGTTCTGCTAGACTGTCTTAAAAGTGTAGTAAGTCTAGATAACGGTCAGCATCACCACAATGAAGAAACATAGGAGATGATGGACTCAGCACCACAGGAAAATATTGCTCAAGTCCTGAAGAAAGTCTATACCCTCCTTTTTTAATCTCAATTCTCCAAAATTTTGCATTAGATGAGTGCTTAAGTGGTCATACTATAGGCTTATGAACTTAACTTTTAGCTTCCATTTTCAAAATGTTGGGCTGTCCAAATAGAAATGGCTACTATTACTATACTGAAAGACAAAGTAACATTTCTCTTACTATGTAGGATTTTTGTTTTTTGGAACTGACACAGAAAAGATATTAAGACTACAATATTAGCCCTTAATATTGCACTTGTACATATATGCAACTTTAAGGTCTTCATGAAAGCAGTGGGATGCCAAGTTGCACACTTCCAAAATACTTTCAACATCAATTAATTTTTAGTATTTTGCTAATACCAGGTTGGTAAAATATCAGTCAGGTATCTTACTAGGAGTATACCATTTAAAAAGTCAGCCTTGATTGTTTATTTCATTAGAATTTTTAAACCAAAGTTTAAACCATACATTTTCAAGTTAGTTTTACAAGTCTAAGTATGATTTATATGAATCATTAAAATAACTACAAAAAAAATCAAATGAATTAAATCATGGGATATGTCTGTATCTACTGACAGACAAGAGCCATCAGTGCCAAGCCACCATGTAAACCCACACACTGCATATGCATCCACACGCTTTTAATGGCTCCATTCATTCGGCAGCTGGATCGCCAGGAGGCAAAGTGCTCTGTGGGAGGGCACCAGCTACTGGATGGACCCCAGGTACCAATCAATGGACTATAGGGGTGTATCTACACACATCGGTAACTGACTTCTGTAGCCTCAGTCCACTCAGCAGAGGTAGAGTACCTCTGCTAGCAGAAAAGAGGGCCTGCAGCAGCAGAGGGACACTGAGTATGTTCTGCCAGGAAAACTTTATAATTTAGACTAGGCCTTGCTTTGAACTGTTCCACCATATGGGAAATCTACTGACTCCATCAGAGAAACAGACCATGTCTAAGGGACAAGAAAAGAACAAAAGTAAATAAACTGGAAAAAAAGAGAGAGAAATATATTTTTCTCTATTTCTTTCCCAGATATAGCATTGACAAGTACTACTTGTAGCAAAAATCATTATAACATTCATGAAACAAACATATGATTTTTAAGAACATGCGATTGATTCCTAACTTGGAGCTGCTCTATAACATAATTCAGTTTACTTTTTAAACCATATTATTGATTTTTTTAAAACCAGACATATCAAACATAACAAGAATTAAAACAGAATTCTATATGACATATTTCTTTCTAGGGATACTCTGTAATAACATTTGTTTTAGTTGTACTAAAAAAATTATTTTAGAACAAATACAATAGAAAGGCATTCATTTGCAATCAATATTATGGGTACAAATAAAACATATACTGCATGCACATGGCTTTTGAAAGTAAAAATGATATTATTTTTGTACTTACGTTATGATATAGTAAAACTGCATCTGCAAGTATTTTGTCCCTTAATGCGAAAGAGTTCTTTGGACATAAACAAAATCTTTAGAATATTCAAATCCTGTCCTCTATTACAAATTGCACAAATGCAACAGAAGACAGAATCTAGCCTACTGACTTTAATAATAAACTGTTACATCAATTAACATTTGTTTATCTTGGCAAAGACTAATATTTCAGAGGATTGTTTTATAATAGAAATGTTATTTCAGTTTATCTTTAGGCTCTCTATACTGCTGATATGTATAAAGCAAAAGACAAAGGCATTTGGCTAAACAATAAGCAAATACATGTTTTAATTACAGGGCTGTGTATTACTGCCATCATTTTCAAAGCCCCTCTCTAGATCTGGATGGCCAAGTTTTCACCTGGTCCAAAACTTGAATTTGCTTATACAAGTGGCATAACAGGGCACTCCAATGAGGAAATGAATACCTTCTTGGGCACACAAACCACTTGTATGTTTACATTTATGGGTTCAGGGACAAAAAATAGAGAGTAAAGAGTAATTTGGGGCTACTTTAATGACATGACCAATGAGGTACGTTTCTTCACTTGAGTTATCTGTGTAATCAAGCAAAGACTATGATTATTCCATATCAGAATGCACAAAGTAGTCAATGGTGCCAACTCAGAGGCTGAGGCCTTTGGCAAGCCCCCATTTTTAGGAAAGACCACAGTACCATCTGGATTATACGTTCTTCAGTCATCTCCTATATTAGTATTGTGACTTAACATCCCGGTGTTAATACACTAACATGGGTTTAATGACTTTCCTTTAAAAAGTATTTAACCAGCATTATTTTTAGTTTGAAAAAAGGCCTATCAAAACAAAATTAAAACATAACATGTTCTCACCTTGACTGGGTTGTATTGATAATTGGTATCAGTGTCGATAAAATATGGAGATCCCTCCCACCTTGTACTGCACTCCCCCCCTCCTTTTTGGAATGACTGAGGCATAAAGTTCTATGAGAGAATAATAATTGTATTAACTAATTAAAACATGATAAAAATAATGACCTGTATTTTAGACCCACACAATTATGATAACTCTCGATCTGATTTTTTGGCAAAGTATCTACTTGTACTTATGGGAATTCTAAATTATTAGTACAATATTTTAAAGTAAAAACAAAGTTAAAAAGACACAAATCAGACATTTTAATGCAGGTAGAGGATGATGTTGAAGTGTGAATTCTACTTCAGTAATCAACTGCTATAGCAAATTAGGGGAGCAGTCTTAGTGCAAATATTTGTACTGAATGAGAGATGTTCTGTCATTATGCTGCATTATTCTGTCTTGTGTAGAACATATTGGCCCTGCTCACATGTTTACTGGTGTTCTCAAGAGTTGAACAGTTGTTTAGCTATAAAGGACTCTGGACCAAATTTATCATCAGTTTTACGCAACAGACCTCACTGGAATTACATCATGGCTTTATCTAACACTGTGTGTTCAGCTCCCAACTATGTATGTAAATGGTTGGGTGATGACAGTCATGTTTATATACACTGAATCAGCAGATCACTGCAGAAGCATAAACTAACCAGCTTCCAACTTTTCTGATATGTCATTTTGGGCATATTTATCAAATTATCAGAAAAGCAGAATATGTTATCCATTGAATAGGTCATATCAAGACCAGAGAACAGATTTCTAATAGACTCTCCTCACTACTTAAAAATCATGGTTATGCTTATGTATCTATTTGCCAGGCTTAATCAGCTGATCTTGCATATCAAATTACCATTGAACATACAGGGCTAACATACAGGACTTTCCAACTTTAGCTATTCACATGCTACTGGGAAAACAGTTCTATTATAGCAAGAAATGCCATAAGAAAGGTCCCTTTCATAAATGGGGACCTGCCAATGGGAATCCTTTTGAAAAAGGGGGAATTTTATTTACCATAAACGTGATATATTTTCATTTTTAAATAGAAAGTATAATAATTTAACATTGCCTATAGCACACAGATTATGCATTAGCAAAGTACATTTGCAGGCACTCTAGATGGAAATATTCATATTTTTTCCAATTAAGGCTCATATAATTAAATCAAAACAATATGAAATAATGTTATATTGCAGGCAAGGTAAAATAAAGCCCTATAAGTGGATACAGGAAGGCACTTTTTTGTACCCACGTTCTCCATCAATTAGTGGCTCATACCAAATTTTCTGGCATTTGCTAGAATCTGATCCCAGCTCATTTATTTCAGCCAAAATCAACCTGCAATCACCTGGCTTGTAATTATCAGTGGCTCTTTACCGTGTTGCTCTACTGATTAACAAGAATCAAAAACATGCTTACCACAGGTTGCAATGGGGCACCAGGCATCATGGCATTGGCTAGTTGCATTTGCTGGGCCAGCATGGCCATATTCTTTTGCTGAATCAGGTTATTGCGCCCATTTATCTCCAACTGTGTTTTTAAGTGTGGGGGAGGGTGAAGATATTTGCAGTTTTCCCTTGAGCATCGACCCTAAACCAAGAAGAAAGCAAAACCATTCTTGTTAAACAGTCACAGGGATATCTACCTTCTTTGTAACATTCTTGCTAAACAAAAGAAATTAAAGATGTAAGGGAAAAAAAACCCTCCAGGTAATTCTGTTTACTGCTAAATATGTAAAACAGCAACTAAAAATAATCAATTTTAGCAATGACAGCATATCACTAATTCATAAATTGCTGCAGTGTAGCCTTAGACAACTATGTATACCTCAAACGAGCTAAGATAAGCAGAAAAAAACCCCCACACATCTTTTCTGTGGTACCAAGTTCTTTTTCACTGAAAATGAGAACCAGAGCACTGAGGCTTTCACATCCAACCCACAGATCCATCTCTACAAGTCTGGAGAACGGCAGCAGGTTAGGTGGTTAGACATCCAACAACATGGTACAGTTTGACTTCAGAAATGAAAAAGTAGAAGTGATATTTGAAACAACCTAAAGATTCTTGTCTGTCTGTATTACAACCACACAACATAGGAAGCAGTGAAAAGTTAGTAGGAGCAGTATTCAGAAGGCAGCAAATTAGTAGGGAAAGAATGCTGTGAACTAATGAAGCTCTGCTTCTCTGATTTCAGCTGTAACAGCACTTCCGGGGACAAAAGTTAGGATGCATTTTGGTTCGTCTGCACATAGCATGTTAGGCCTAAACCATTTCCTCTTATTTTGTCATGAAATTTTGACATATGATATAGAATACAGTGCTAAATTACTCTGAATTAAAACAACTCCAGCAACCTGAAATCCAGTCCAGTTAAAAAGTGATTTTGAGTAATTCTAGGTATAAGAGGTCCCCCCTGCCAAGAAAATATATTTGCTTGTTTTTTTCAGAAAGGTTTTCCCTGTTCCTGTTACTTCATGAAAGGTCCCATGCATAGCAAACAATGATAACTTAAGTCAATGTTTTCAAAAGAGCCCTCTGATTTTGGGTGTTTTTATTTCTGGGATCACAGACTGCCCTCCCTACACCCTGCATCTACCCTGGGGGCTTGTTCTCAGAAGTGCAGAGAAGTTAGTACTCTAAATACCTCAAGTGAATGGAAACTGAGGGTGTACTGCATGTCTACAAACTAAGCCTACATTTTCTTGAACTGAGTCCCAAGAAGAAGGTACCTAAAAGCACATTCTGAAAATTCTGAACTTTTCAGTCATTCTGAAAATGTCTCACTCTCTATGCAAGAGAAAGAACTGGCTAGACACACAAGGCTGCCAAATGCAAACAAGCAATTTAAAAATCAGGGGGAACCCCCCTGCCATGCCAATCCCTTCAGCTAATTTCTGTCATAGTTGTTTTGTAACAACGCTTACCACACGTGGACAAACCAGTTCCAAAAAGCAATATGATTTTAAATGGATGGCATCCCTTTAACATATCCTATTCACTTAGAAAATACTTATCAACTAATATGCACTAGGCATTCTTTAAGCTTGCAACAATGGAGACCATTATTCCACTGAGGCACTAAATCAACTGAAAAAACAGAAAGAACTTTCCTTTTTTCCTTTACCTTTGAAATAAATCCAAACAGAAGCAGTGACAACGAAAACCAGAGCCTTAATTTAGACAAGGGATTTTTTTTTTTTATCAAGCTTTGCTTTGATTTTTCAGGAAACAAATTAATTCAATATAGTTTGACCTTAAACTGTAATTTTGCTCAGAAAGCTACAAAGCGTACACTTGTTATAAGATCTGCCAGAAATCTAATTTGAACAATCATTTTCGGTTCTCTTAAGTCAGGATAAATGGGGTGTTTTTTTTCTACCCATCTGTCTCTTCCTTTTGGCAGTCCAACTTAGACGAACCTGATTTTCACTGCTGGCCAACTGGCATTTGAATGATCTTTGCATAGTACAAAATGTCTGATAATGGGATTAACATAATTCTTGGGATGTCTTTAAGGTTATGTATCCAGAGTACAGTGGGTGTGCAATAAAGAATACTGCTCAAAAAACATAGTTTTTAGAGCACCTGTTCATAGTTATTTTGAGCACTTTTGGGAATGAAATACAGTTTCCATTACACAATTCAATCGACATCCAGAGAAACCTAGACCTACTAATTAATTGTAGTCACAATAGAAAACATGCAGATGAGCAAAACTATAGCATTATCATAGTGGTTCTTCACTACAGTGGTATGTCAACATCTCACCCATAGCTTGTCCTACCAGGCCTTAGAGGGTCACATATTATTATTTTGTCTTTATCATAGGGTCTAGGTATTTCAGTCATGATCCAGGGTCATTGTGTACAAGGTGCAGGACATAGTACATAAAGGTGGTCTACTTCCCAAAAATGAGGATGATCCTGTGTTAGTCAGAGGTAAGCTAAGGAAAGATAAAAACTCCTCCATGGTGAGGTGGTACAGAACTGTCTGGAACAATTATGTTCCTAACAAACTGATTTTGAAGCCATTCATACATCCAAAAGGCATCACAAGGGCTGTAGCGATTTATATTAGGGTTGCACTGATAAAGATTTTTTTGGCCAATACTGATGGCTGATTATTAACCAGCTATATCAGCTGATACCGATCCGACAGCTAATATGCAGCCCAGCAGCTTGGAATGTAGCATCCAGCTGACAGGTCTCTGGGGGAGAAGGGGCAGATTGAGGTGGCCATGGTGAGGGAAGGAGTGGGGCTGGGGCAGGGAAATAGGCAAGGGCAGGAGCAGGCACTGCCCAGCTGGGACAGGGCAGGGTGCTAAGCGGAGACACATGCTGTTCATTTGAGAGGTGCGGGGGGGTGGCTTCAGCAAATTTCGGGGGGGGGGGCTGTAGCCCACCCCATAGCTACCCGTTGCAGCACCACTACTGCCCCAAGTGCAGCCTCGGCCCAACACCCCTGCTGGAAAGAGGCGGGTGCTGCCCTTCCCCCAAGCTTGCAAAGGGCAGCCCACCCTCACCCCACACATAAATCTAGGGGCACATGCCTCCCGTGCCTCCCTCAGAGGGGCTCTGCAGCGGAGCAGAGCTACCCACCCTTGCTGACCCCTGGATGAGCCGCCTGTGGCTCCACCCCACGTTCCACTTTGCTCCAACTAGGCAGCGCCTGCCCCTGCTCCACTCCTTCCCTCACTGTGGGGTGGGGGCCTCGATCTGGCTCTGCATGGCCCTCTCCCATGCCCTTTCTCCCCCATAGGTTTACCAGCTGGATGCTGCTCTCCAAGTCACTGTATTCCTGGCCATGTGCATGCTGTAGCTGCACACATGCACGCGACATATATCAATGACATTATTAGCTACATTGGCCAAAAAAACCCCAATCGCCGGTAATGTCAATTTTCTTTTTATTGGTGCCGATCTGATATGGAGTGATATATCGGAGTACCTCTAATTAATATGGCCTTCGGGAAGGACTGCCTCACCCACTCCCTGATAAGATGTGGGGCAAAGGACAGAAGGTTCCAGCCTAGTCTAATTTCTTGGGATGCTGGAACAGACAGACAGCCTTCACAGAACTACAATGAAGAAGTGCAGGGGTTTACAAGGAGCAATGTGTTTACACTGCTATGTTAATTAATTCATAACAAACTCATTTTGTTACCCAGACATTAGATGGCATGGTTTACCCTGCTTGTCCTAGAGCTCATGGCATGAGGCAGAAAAAACAACCCTACAGCAGAAAAAGCTATGCTACAGCAGAAACTAAAGCCACACTACAGCAGAAAAAGCAACCCTTCCCACTGCATTTTTCCCTTTGGAACCACTTCATGGATGGACACAACTACAGCCATAACTGTCTGAGGGGCTGCCTTTTAAAGGAAGGGACTATGAAAGATCCTTTAGAGAAAAGATAAGACATCTCCAGCCTTTTTCAACAGAACTGCATAGAATCACAGTAAAAAACCCTTCATTTGAGATGCCTGGTCCTCGACCCAAAACTGGGCTCCCTCAAAGAAATCCCAGGATCAATAGGAAGTTGTCTTTGGGGTCTGAATTAAAGAGAATCTCACCATTTTTATAGGCAACTGATTTCTAGGCAGAGGATGTGATCCAGGCAGAGAGCAGGCCTGGGGATCTTGGACATGAGAATTATTTCCTGGTAAGGCACTTGGATTGGGCTAAATCTGCAAGAATGCCAACCTACACAGTACTATTCTGAGCCCCAAAACATATATACTGATACCTTTCCTGTACATTTTTTAAAGTAAAAATAGAAGGCCAAAGACTTTTGATATATTTGGCATGTATTTAAAGCTGTATTTGTACCCGTAAAAGCACTTGATTTTAAGCTTTTATAAATCCCCAAGAATAGCACCCATAACATTTTAGCAACATGACTCCTTTATGGTTCTTTGGTCATTCCACAAACGAACATGTACCTAATACTAAATGACAAAAGTTCCTCCTAATCAATTTTTTCCTCTATAAATACAGAACATTTGTTCTACATATATCACTTTGTTGCATTTGACTTCAGCCACTGATTTTTAACAGGTATCTTAAAAAAAAGCTCCAAAAGCAAACAAAAAACAAAACAAAAAAATCCCTCACCTTGCTTCTTCAACTACGTTTTGTTAACTATCTTACAAATGAGGATAGCACTTAGAAGGCAGAGCTACACAACGCATCCATTGTAGCATAAAATCCATGCATTCTGCATGATGTCACAAACACTGATAAAGGATGATCTTATTGGCCAACTATCACATCTAACTAAAATTGCAGAAATTTAACAAGACTGTGCTGATCGATCAGACATATTGCAGCTAACTTCAAAAACCATCCAAGGATCTCATTTTTCAATAAGAATTCCACTTTGAAATAGCTAGCAAGGGTGGTATAATCTAATTTGGTTTTGTCACCTAGAGATAATCCTGTCTATTGTTACAACAGGCTGTAGCCTTATCTAGAAGACATAATGGATGGGCAACATTAAACATAAGCCCTTGGCTGCAACTCAGTGGCTATTCACCTAGATACACTAAAGAGCTGCAGTGTCAGTTCTGTTTTGCTGAGTCACTTTATTAAATCCATCTTTGTTTCATTACAAGGCTGGCTGTAAATGCCATTTTAACTTTATTTGTGTTTAGTTCAGCAGCATATTAAGAGTCACAAAGGATCACAGGAGAGAAACTGGTAACCAGAAAATGAAGTGACCCTTACATCTGCAGTGTTTTAAGACAGGAAAGCTTTGAGTTATGCTTAAAGCTGGCAATGTATTTCATGCATCTTGGAGATGTTGTGCCAATCTGCTTTTCAGGTTTCTTCTTCCTGGCCCTATGGCCTCTATAGGGGAAGAGTGACTTCAAGCTATTATCCACACTATTGCTGGACAAGAAGCTATGAATGGATGGTAAGAGTGCACAAGGCATGACACTGATCTATACATTTGGTCAGAGAGATACTGTAAACCCTGGGTTTGGAGCCAGGATCAGGCCTCTGGGATAGCATGATTTTTAAAGGCATGTGTCTTCATTTGCATTAATGGTATCATTTCAAATTGCATCCAGTCTGAAACCAGAATCAGCCTATTCAAACTTAAGCTCCATTACCTTGTGCTGCTGAATTTAAGAATGATTAGATGGGAACTGGGGAAATCTGGCATATGTAATGTTTTTATTCAATTGTGAAAAATGGACTCTCTAGTTAGCTTGTCCAAATGACACAAAATTCATTTAATAAAAGCACAGTAGGAGCTTCTTAAGCAACTACAGATTTGTTATAACTTAGAAGTTACAGGACACTTGGATAAAGGGTTATAATTGGTGTCCATTTCTCTCATAGCATATTCTCAAATGTCACCAACAGTAAAAGAATAAAGTTAGGATGCCATTAATGACCACAATGAAAAATACAACAGTATTTGTGGTTAAGAGAGGAACACGTGGTCTAAGAAAATGTCATTTTCACTGGACGCATAAGGGAGCCAATTCAATGGTTTATGTAAGCATTAGGATACTATTAGATCATTAAATAATATGCAGCATATAGTAAATAAGGGATGAGGGCTTACAGAGGGTGGGAAATCCATAAGGGAGGTGTGTGGGTGGGGGGGTGTGCGTGCACACATCTGGAAGTATAAAACTTCAGGTACACTGTTGTTTTTTCAAGCAGATGGATATATAGATCTCAATTTTCAACATTACCATAAATGCAGATGGACAAAACATGTTCTCAAAGAAGCATATGTTGTGCACATGCAGAAAGACAGACTGTTTGTCATTCCCTGACCCTGTGGCATTCCAGTTGCCCTGAAGTATCTGTACAACATAACTGAAACTTTTCCTCTAAAGAGTAAGTCAACAAGATGACATGACTTTGGGGTTTAGAGGCACAAATCCCAATCTTAATGGGAAGGTATAATTATGATATTCCAAATTATTACTGTAAACACATTTGAGGGAAGATTCTCATTTACAAGTTACGTCCTTTATACGGTCTGAGTGGCAAACTGGCAGTGGTTACCAAGCTGAAAATATAGATAGGAAATTCTAATTGGTAAGAAATTTGTAGAGCCAACCTTGTCCCAAAATACAACAGCCCCAAGGTAGATGCATGTTAAAAAAGGAAGAAGTGCCAGTAATGGGACAGAGCTTTGTTCCATAATGGCAATTTAGAGCTGATACATAAGTACAAAAGCCAACTGCCAACAGCATAGAACAGCCCCTAGGCTGATGTAAGGGTCAGAATAGCTTGACAATCATGCAAGCATAACTAGAAACCTGACATTTGCCTTCCCTTCTCTTCCATAATGAGATATCTTGACTCAGGAGAGAATATGGCCTTTAATTTCTAAAGATTCATTAAAACAAAAATGATGGATGACCCTGTGGTCTCACCTTTTAATAACTCAGTGAAATCATAGGCAGATATTTAAATAATTTTTTTCCTAAATAAACCAATCTAGTTTCAACAGATGACTTTTAGAATATATTTAATACAGGTTGTATTCTACTGGAATGCCTCAAATTTTGTCTAATTTTCTTTCGTTTTAAATTGGTGTAAATGATTCCAGCCAGTGACTGGTAACTAACAGAAACTGCCCCCCTTTCCTCCCTCCCAGACATTTACTAGCTGCCTGATTGTACAAATCAGACCTAAATACTGCTAAATGTGAAAGAATTATGTAAGTGTTCCCTGATTTAGCCAATTTTAGAGTAAAAACAAATCCAAGTCACACATACAGATTGTTTTTCTCCTCTCCCATATCTCCCTGACTTTTTATTTTCTCTGTCAATATTTTATGTCCATTCATTGCATCTGGCAACGTAGGCTGCAGCCTATGCATGCGAATGAGTCTTACTTTAAGTCACCTAAACCTGAGTTGGAGTCTGTGCATGCAAGCATTCACCACTTGCCAGGAGGAGATACAGGCAGCTGGAGGCAAGTTGGGGAGAAGGAGCTGGTGGGTTTGGGAAAAGCTGGCTGGTTAGGAAGAAGTAAAAATAGCCCGGTCCAAGTCTGGTGGTGTAAAAACAACACAGCCTGGGACTGTAGAGAGTGGATGGGCTTTCCCAGCCCTGGGGCTGTGCTGGGAACATTTGTAAGCATTCACTAGGTGGGGTTAACCCCATGCTGATCTAAAGGTAGTTCACTTCTGACAAAAAATGAACTTTAAAATGGCGTGCCATTTTTAGGGTGACCTAAGCCCTGTGAAAGCTTGCACACCTAGGCACTTAGCCATAACCTTGGTTAGGGTGATCTGTATGGAATGCCTATATATACCCTATGAAAGCTTATGTCTATCTAAAAAAGTTAGTCTTTCAGCCTGACTAATATATGGCTAGCTATCTCCCTTTAGTGGAGAATTTTTGAGAGAGAAGTCATGCATAGGGAGACTTAAAACTAAATGCTCCTTCCTGCATGTTGCTAATGGCCTTCAAAGTAAGACACTGAACACGCTGAATTCTCGTTAACTTTGACAGCAGTTCTCGTTGTTCAGCACGTTGAAGGACTGGACTTTTGTGTGACAATAGAACCTTCTCTGAAGACTAAACAGATAAACAATACGCACAATAGGGCTTGCTATTTAATATGTATAAGAGATGCAGAGGTTTTATGGTCAGCAGAGAGCATTCTGATTATCTGGTCTCATCTCCTGTATAACACCAAAGAACCTTGTCCAAAATTTTGGGCATCGAACTCTTACTTATATATGAACAGCAGAATATCAGATGACAAATCCAGTTTAGTTAAAAGACTTCTAGTGATGGAGTTGTTTCAGTGGTTAATTACCCTCCCGTGAAGTCATGCATCTTAGTATTCATTGAAATTGGGATGCCTTCACTTTCCAACTACTAGATTTTTAATTTTCATTTTTTGTTGTAAGTTTAAAGAGCCATATACTATAAGAAATCCCATCCTCTGGAAACACTTATAGATTGTGATTAAATCACCCTTATCCCTTTTTGGATTAACTGACTGAGCTTCTTAAGGATTTCACAATTAAACTGGATTTTCCAAACCTTGAATCGATCCCGTGGCTCTTTTCAATTTTTCAGCATGTTTTTCTGGAAATATATTGAACAGTAGAGTTGGACAATTTCTGATCACTAATCTTAAATACATTCACATGCTGTCTGGAATACTGTAGCAATACATTTACAGTACTTAAACACTACATAGCCAGACCTTGGCTAATTAAAATTAATCTTTTTTTTTTCCTGTTAATTGGCTTCATCCTGCTATCTTTAGGTGGTGAAGAAGTACTCCTCACTTCATTAGAAGTCCCAATGAGATCAATACTGCCCTTAAACACATCAGGCAAACTATATCTGGGCCTTATTAATAAAGAAAGAGAGAAAGATGATGCAATCCAACCGCCTGACTTGGACGTGTAAAGAAGTATAATAGTTGGGACAAAACACATTATCAATATGCTATATTCTAGACTGATAATCAGAAAGGAATTAGGTTCATACTTGTCATCAGGAATGTTAGAAATGAGACTTAAAATTTACCCTTCTGATGTAAATGGCTGTGGTGTTCTGAGAGGAGATAGTGGTGGTGCAGATGGCATCATTGCTTCCAGCCTGGCTGGCCACGTGTTCCCCAACAGTGTCAACTCAGGTATGAGAATTCTCGAGCAAACTGTGTTTGGTGGCAGTGAATGAGTTGCTGTCGGGAGTTCTTCAGCTCCCTCTTCAGCTGTTTTCAGATCTTACAGACAAGCAGCAGCATAAGGCAAGGAACTGATTCATAGTGTTATACAAGCACAGGACAAGTGTGACAGTGCATCACTTTGTAGCTTTTGAACAGTCAGAATACCTGCAATCCAGACAATTTTGCTACAGTTATGTAATTCAATCATGATATTCTGGCCACACTAACAAAAGTGCACTTCCTGGAGTAGAATGCCACCAAGCATAAGCAGTTCTGAATGCTTTTCTCCATGGAAAGTAGCATTGTTAGCTGAAATATATCTAGTATGAAATAAAACATGACAATGCTACAGTCCGATTTTTAAAAATAACATAAGGAAGCACCGAAATGTGTTGCTCTTCTATAACCGATACTGTGCTACTTTTATTCAGCAGAAAAGCTATTACATTGCAGCAGAATTAGCAACTTAACATACTTAAGCCTGAATGCATCCTCCTCTTAGTATGGAAGAGGCTAAGTTACTGTGAAGCAACCACCAAACACACAAATAGTCATTCTGTGGAATATCAGAGGCCCTAAAAATACTCTAATATAAAATATATAATTTAGAGAGATTTTGTTTATAATTTAAACTGGTTGAATAGTACAATACCTTTGTTTTAACAGGTTACCTGGCCAGGACATGGTATTTAACCACCCACTGCCAATTTTGCATAAAACTGTAAGGCAACTGTATCACATTATGTAATTTACCTCCCTTCTACCAGATTATAATTACCCTTATTACAACACCACTTTATAACACTCAAAGTGCTTGACTTCTGACAACAGTGTTACAAAGATAGTGTGATGTTCGATACTGTAATTAGATTTTATGCACAGACTATTCATAAATATGTATTAAAGAGAGATGAAGAATATGGAGATGTTATGAACCATAGTAATGTCAGCCAAGGCGACCCTGTATCTTAATAAGTAGGAATGTGAAAGTGAGAGGGGAAAGCACACACGACTATCACATGATGTTTTTCTCTTGCTATCATATCAACAACATTTAGGCTGAAAGCCCAGGCTCTGCTAAATAACCAGCCTGAGTGTCATTAAATTAGGGCAGCATTATGTCTGCAATATTTTAAACTCTCTCTCCTTGGCAAAACTAGGGGACTCTGATTGGATCTGCCTTTGCAGACCTACTCCAAGAGACCTGCCTTTGGAGACTACTACAAGCTTTCTGCCTCAGTGCTTGCCCCTCACAGTTACAGTTTTACTTGGGCATCAGATGCACCTTGTCCTAGGGGGTAGGAAAACATTAAGTCATCAGCCAACTGCTGATGACATGCTTGTCTCAGTGCCCATTTTTGTTAAATTTTTACACACAGCTGGCCTTAGGGACGGACAACTGCCCAGGCCGCTATGGTCAGGGAGACTGCGGGGCATCTGGGGGGCATCATGACACATGAACAGCACTCCACCCCTGCCCCGGCCGATCCTCACCTCCCACCTCTGGCCAGTGCTCAGGATGCACTGGGCTGGGCAGTATAGGTGGCTGCAGGAACATATTCCTTGCCCCTTTGATGGGGCCAAGGAGATGCTCACAGAGCTGGGAACCACCTGCCTGGGAAGCTGGTGTCCCCATGCCTCCCCCACCCCGCCCTGGCTGGGAGTGGCCATGCTGCTGTACTGGGGGTGTCATGATCACTCCTGGCCTCAGCAGCAGCTCCACGTGGTTGCTCAGGCAGCAGGCGGCTGAGCTAACAGATGGCTGGTAACTGCAGTGTGGCAACCGGGAATGGGGCCACCTGCCCAGGCAGCCACGTTCCCCTGCCTGCTGACTGAGGGTGGGGAGGAGAGGGAACAGAGGAGGCTGATAAATTATGAGTTTGCTCGGGGTGCCATTTCCTCTAAGACCAGCTCTGTGTTTACAGTTAGTTTGAATTAGGAGCCAACTACCTTTATGCTATTGACAAAATGCAAGTTTATCAAATACTGAACTTTCTTTAGTAGCAGCCTTGGTTAATCAGGAACATTAAGCTGGGTAATAGCTACTGCAACCTTAGCACTTAAGGTGCCAATTATATGAGATCCTGAGAATGTCTTAAAAAGGCCCTGGAGTGTTTTTCTTCCCAGTAACTTGGACTTTTGCTGAGGGCATTTAGAACTGCTGAAGCTTGGGCCCCATCCACAAATGGCCTGATCCAAGGTCAACAGATACACTCCCATTGCTTTACTGGGGCTTTCGTAGGAATGCGTAAAACTGTGCATGGGACTTTGAAAACGAAGTAGATTTTATGCACGATACTGATAAATGGATTTTTTTTACTTTATATATACTTATTTTTTTCTCTCTCAACAGGGAATCAAGAATAGTCTGAGTTGCTGTTTTCTCACCAATAGCTGGTACTTGGTCTGAAAGCCGACATATCTTTCCATAGCATGTCTCCCAGGAGGTGTGGATGATATTCAGAAGAATGAGTTTATAACCCAGTGACATGCTAAGCCCTTCACACAAAAAGGTACTTATGCTCTCATCTGTCATTTACTTTCTGCCTATTAACAGCCAGCACCTATGTTGCCATATTTGCCATTGACTTTAATGGATAAAGGCTAAAATTCTGCATACATGTTCTTTTAAGCATGGCTTTCATCTGTACTGGCACTCAGAGTACAGCAAACAGTGCTACTACTATTCAGAGATTGAAGTGAAAACAGATGTTACTGTGCTGCCCAAACAGAAGTTGCAGAATGCTGAATACACATTGCATGCTGTTGCTAACAGTACTAGAGTAACCAGGCACAACATTATTAAAAGGAAACTGGATTTGCATCAGGGCCAGAAATACAACAGACAAATAAAGGAAAAGGCACAAGGAGCAGCAATTGCAAAGGCAGCAACTGCAACAGAGAGCTCTCACACCACTGGGAGTTCAACCAAGAGCTCAGTAACAGGAGTGAACAAAACAAAGAGGTCAGAACCACCTGTAACAGGATTCTGTGCAAGAGAAAATGACACATTCTCCTCTTACTCCCATGGAATGCCCCAAATCCCAAGGAATGTAAATTAAAATTACAGTAAGCATACAGAGCTGCATGTACTACAAATTGATCCTTGATTCATTACAAGTGATAAGCTACCCACAAAAATCACATGGACACAGATAGTTTTGTTGCACAGCACTACTGTCAAAATAAAATATGCTGCTTAAAATGTTTGGATTAAAACACGACTGCTAAAAAAAGTCATTTTACCAAAAACATGCAATTACCTCAACAAGACTTTTTTCTTGATGTGATTTTTAATTATTAAAGTTAAAAATAAAACTTTCATAATTGGTGAAAATGCCTCTATTTTCACTTAGTTTATACTGTATTCCTTATAAAAAGGGAAAACAAAAAAATTAAACTTCCATTTTTAATATACTGACTTTCACTATTCAATGTTTCCTTTCTTTAAATAAGAGAAAGTATAATTAACTATTATTTTCTAGTTAGGAAACAATCAGAAAGTAGAGGAACACAGAAAAGTCCATTTTTCATGTTTTGTTACAGTTTTCCAACTAGCAAAAATAGAAGAGGCAGGAAAAAATGTTTTTTTTCCCCCTCACTTTCTTAATTTTTTTAATATCTTGCAGGAAAACCATTATTTCCTGACAGGAACCTTCTGAATGGAGAATTTTCCTGTTAAAATTCCCACAGGAAAAAAAAAATCCATTTCTGGCCAATTCTAGTTATTGTATGGTAATAGAATTCCTATTTCAAATAAGTGTAAACATCTGTTCCTGACATCAGAACAGAACTACTTCTTTTTTACTCAAGCTATCTCTCCTTTTGTAAAAATGAAAACATTTATTTGAAATGTTATCATTCCTTCCCTATTCTTGATATTTCACTGCCCTTACTCACATTTATAATAATGGGGAAGAAATATTTCATATCTTGTATGATGTCCAATGTCATCAACCAATGTCATTCACTCAGAAATAAACAGAAAAAGTCTGTAATTTGACCACAGAAGATCAAGCTTAGAATCTAAATGCAGTTAGGGCCTAAATGGAAAAAAAAATTATTGAAGTCTGAGGGGCGCCTTTCCACTGATATAAATGGACTTTAGTGGATCAGGACCATATGCTTACTGAGTACATGTTACAGATGCCACTTTGCAGTATGTCCAGAAGCCCTTCACTGATAAAGCATTTGGAGATATATTTGCTTATTTCATAAAACAAGTGTTATTTGTGTGGAAAGGCATACAAGACAAAGAAAGATGTGTTAGGATAAAGTTGGGATAACTGAATACTCGTTTTAAAAGTTCAAAGAAGCCCTTGGGCCAAATTTTGTCTGCATAGATACGTACAGAAAAATACCACTGAAGTCACCTTTTTAAAAATCTGATCACTTTACTAGATCATGATCTTTGTTAAATAAAAAAATATACATCTGGTGGCAACCATACTGAACAGCAAGAACTTTTGCTGCAGTGCAGAGGTAAATAAATAACCAAAGGAAATGGCCCCTTCCACTTAAACGAATATTAGAAATAAACGAAACAAAAATGGTGGGATGGAGGGGAAAAAAAAAAAAAAGAGCTTTTTACCTGTGTGATAGCCTGCTCATACTTGCTAATTACACTTTGTATTTCTATAGTGCCTGACAATAAAGGAGCTCAAAACACTGCAGGTGCATCCACACAAGCGTGCATGCGCATTTTGCAGCATCTCAAAGCCCCTTGAGACGCTGCAAGAGGCATGTGCAAGGACAAAACATGTTTCCTGCACTGCAAGTTTGCAATGCGGGGGCAAAATTAGACCCCTGGTCAAAAAAAAGCTGTAGGGGATAAAAAGTGGGCAGGGCACAGCCCTGAACTGTACCCAGAGGCAACCGGAGGCTTGGTCCTCCACAGAGACACTCTGGTAGCCAGCCAGTGTCTCTGTGGCTGGCCGTCGCCCTTGTCTGAAGCACCCTGCCTACTCATGCAGGGCAGACAGTGATGCAAGCTGCACAGATGTGAACCCAGGCTCCTGCTGGTAAGTAGGGGGTAGCGGGAGGCTAGATGAGAGAGGAGTGGACAATGGGGGAACCCCCCCAGCCCTGCTTGTTCTCCCAGCCCCCCAGATTGCTGCCCCACTCAGACCCATCCCCTGCCTCCTCCCAAGCCCCTCCAATCACTGCCCCATCCAGCCCCAGCCCCTGCCTGCTCCCCAAAACCTCCCATGGCTGCTCCACCCAGGCCCATCCTCCGCCTGTGCCACCAGCGCCTGCATCGCTGCCCCGCCCAGCTCCAACATCCCAACAATTAAAAAAATTGAAAAAAGCCCCACTCACCAGTAGCAGCATCTGTCATCAGAATCACTGGGGATTCATGGCAGCGCGGGGCCTAGCTGACAACCACAGCAGCCCCAGGTGCCCAACAGTATGTAAAACCACGCAGTGCCCTTCTGACCCCAGCCACACCAGTGGCAATGTGGGTGTCAGGAGGCTGAGGCTGCCCCGTGCTGTGCGAGAGGGGCTCTGCTACGAGGCCCCAGTGACCCTGACAGAAACTGCTACTGCTGGTGAGTGTGGGGCTTTTTTTTTTTTTGAGTCCCAGACTGCTGGGCTGGGAGGGGAGGCATCAGGGGCAGGGCTGGGTGGGGGAGCCATTGGGGAACCGCAGTGCCCAGGCGGCCGGGGGTGGGGCCGGGTGGAGCAACCATGGGTGTGGCTGCAGAACCTGGCAGGGGATGGGGCCAGGTGGGGCAGCAATCCTGGCGACTGGAGGGCAATTGGGATGGGGCATATAGGCCCTGCAGGGGGGGAGCGGTACTCCCTGCAGGGGCCATGTGGCCCCTGTTGTGCGGGCTGTAGCCCCTGTGGGGAGGCTGCAGCCCTGTTGGGGCAGTTTATGAGCTGTGTAAAGGGGCTGTACTCTGTGGAACATGGATTTTGGGGTATTTTACAGAGTAACTTTCAGATTTTTTTTTTCACAATAGGGAATACTAGAATTCCCACTAGGACCCTGCCTGCTGAGAGCTGGCACCTTGGACCCAGCTGGAGGTTGCTTACCTCCTGGCCCATTAGGAAGAGGAGGACATGCTTTGACAGTTCAAAACAGGCCACCATACTGCAAACATCTTCCAGGCGATAGCTGCCCAGATGGCCAGACAGGGGGTACACATGGCAGTAGTGCCGCACAAAGGCCAGCTCTGCAGCCACAGCCCACTGGCAGCTGACCCAGAGGGGCAGATGCCTCTACTGGGTGCGCAGTTCCTGTCTGGGTCTGGCAGCTGTGCAGCAGGTCACAGCTAGGCAGCCAGACTGCCAGACTGCTGCAGTGGGTAAAAGATGCAGGGAACTCTTAGGGCTGTTTCAGCAGTCCAGCTGGCACAAGGGGTAGTGTCCCCTGGTGTCAACGGCTGGGCCTCAGAAGCTCCTGAAAGTGAGTAGCCCTGAGCTACTTGACAGGGCAGCTTTTTGTACTGATGGGACCAGGACAGGGCCACTTTATATGCTGCTGGGGACCGCACAGGTGCTGGTCCCAGGCTGCAGCTCCCCCTAGCTGCAGATCTGGAAGGACCCAGGCAAGGTTATTTTGCTCCAAGTTGCACAATTTGCCTGACACCAAAGTGCATGTCCAGGTATGTGCACTGAGTCAAAAAGCCCTGGCTCAAATTTGTACCACTTCTATTTGATATGCTGCAAGCACAAGTGCTTGCATGTATGAACACTCCCTGTGAATGCAAGCATTACTGTAGTTTGGGAACTTTCTATTAATAGGAGTGACAAAGCTGGGAATATAACTCAGATCTTCTAATTTATAGCTCTGTACTTCAAATGCAAGTTCACCCTGTGCTGTGTTTTAGGAACCTGTTCACTGTACATTAAACTAAACCTGTTTGGCTAGAATGAAAAACTGTGCTCTCTATTCTGTGCAGTTTTTCTTTTAAAAATGTCTAGTCACTGTCTCAGTCTGCAGTGTGGATCCTGAGGCTGAAGAATCTGACTTTTGTTTTGAGGCAGTGAGGAGGTACCTCTGATGAATTCATAATTAGGCAGTCTGCACCATAGGACAGTACTTAAAAACAGTCTTGGCTCAAAGGAAATGTGGGCTAGACAGTCTCAGTGCAATCTAATAGTGCTTCTTCTAACGCTCTGAAAAGCTGCAGCCTCTATAAACTGTTGCCAACACCAGATCATGCTCTTGGGAGATGAGATATAGGTTCACACTGGATTTTCACATGCCAAAATAAGGATAATCAAACTCAGTGGTAACCCACCTCAAGCATACCCCAACACTGAACAGTTCCCTGACGAAAAGAGTGTCACCATCTGTAAAGGCATTACAGCTTTGAAAGAAACACCTCACTGACAAGATTCTTGCACTCCCTCAACAGGGATATTATAAAAAGGCTTGATCTAACTTCAGTTTAAGTCAATGGAAAGACTCCTGCTAACTTTAATGAAAGCCAGAAAGGGCACAGAAAAAAAAAAAAAAGGAAGGCAAAGTTAATATTATGAATGGGATTTTCCAGAACAGGACCTCAAATAAATATGTGAGTTTGTGGGTTTTGAAGACCACTACAAATAGGTGGGTACAGAACAGGCCAGGATTTTGTATTTTAGATAGACATTCAGACTGGAAGGGACCTTGTAAGATCATCAGGTCCAGCCCCCTGCCCAAGGGACAGGAAGTCAGCTAGGGTCAAAGGATCCTACTGCCTAAGAAATTACCTGCTTGGTAGCACAGAAGCAGAAAGGGATCTTGGAGTCCTAGTGGACTCCAAGATGAATATGAGTCATCAGTGTGATGAAGCCATCAGAAAAGCTAACTGCACTTTACCATGCATCAGCAGGTGAATGGCAAATAGAACCAAGGAGGTGATACTTCCCCTCTATCGGGTGCTGGTCAGACCACAGTTGCAATACTGCGTGCAGTTTTGGGCACCGCACTTCAAGAGGGATGCGGATAACCTGGAGAGGGTCCAGAGAAGGGCCACTCGTATGGTTAAGGGCTGGCAGACCAAGCCTTACAAGGAGAGAATGGGGCACCTGGACTTCTTCAGCATCCACAAAAGAAGGCTGAAAGGCAACCTTGTGGCTGGCTATAAATTCATCATGGGCGCACAGAAGGGAATTGGTGAGGCTCTACTCACCAAGGCACCCAAGAAATAAGCTAGCAGAGAGCAGATTTAGACTGGACATTAGGAGGAACTTCTTCACAGTTAGAGTGGCCAAAATCTGGAATGGGCTCCCAAGGGAGGTGGTGCTGCTCACCCCTACCCTGGGGGTCTTCAAGAGAAGGGCATCTGAACCCAGCACTCTTTCCTGCCTATGCAGGTGTTCGGACTCAATGATCTACTGAGGTCCCTTCCAACCCTAACATCTATAAATCCCCTCAAGATAAACATCTAAATGTTTTTTGCAAGTGTCCAGAGTAGGTGCTTGCACCACCTCTGGGCGTAGTTCATTCCAGGCCTTGAGGGCTTGGACAGTAAAGGAGTTTTTCTTTATGTCTAGCCTAAAATGGTCTTGCAGGAATTTGTGACCATTGGACCTTGCCATCCTTGGAGTGCTCTGGTAAACTGGTGTCCTCCAGATCCTGATGCATACTTCTTATGTACTTACAGGCTGCCACCAAGTCACCCCTGCACTTCTCCAGGCTGAAGAGTCCCATAGCTCGCAGCCTCTCTTCAAAAGGCCTGTTCTTTTGCCCTAATCATGCTTGTGGCTCTCCTCTGGACTCTTTCAAGGATCAGGGAGGAAAAAAAATCCCACATTCTGGCCTGTTCTGTAGAAATGATCAAAAGTAATTCCCCATTTTGAAATATGGCATGTTAATTTGCCAGTGTGTGAAAGACTCAGGTACTTTATTATATAAATGCTGGTTTTCCTGTTACACCTAAATATTCAAAACGTTTAACATACAAAAAGGCAGAAATAATCATCACAATCTCTAGCGCCATTTTTACCCACTTCTACGTTTTCTCTCCTCCTTTAACATATAATTTATTCCTAATTCTCTACAACCTGCACCAAGTTCTAAAAGTGGTACTAACTTTTGCATGGTTCATGGTAAACTAGCCTGCCTGCATTTTTTTGATTGCCAGTGGGTGCATCTACACATGCACACCCATACCACACAGTAAATATGTGCACCAAAAATTTGATACTGGCATCATGCAGGTATCAGATTTACGTCTGATTATTTACTGTACAGTAATGAGTAATGCACATGTAGACGTCTTACTGCACAGTAATGCTGTGTGTGTGGCAAAAATTATTCCCAAGTTAGTCCACACAAAAAGTTAATCTTGAAGTTAGTTCCAAGCCATTCCACACACAGCTTTAATGAGCTTTAATGCCTGCATGTGTAAATACAGGCCTATCCCTGCTTACTGCACAGTTACTGCACAGTAAATTTAAGCTGGTGTAAATGCACGTGTAGATATGCCATGATACCAACCAAAGTTGTGGGTTATATGATGTGGGCACTAAAAGCTTTTGAGCTGAAAGAATGTTTAAAGGAATATCTAGTGAAGTCAATCTCTGATTAATAATTCTTGCCTAACATTTTGCACAGAGCTCTAGGTATCTGTGTTGCTGCAGACTACATAAATGTATGGCAGTCAAGGTTTTGTGAAGCATGCTATATATTATCACACCTATACACAAAGCCTCTAGGTGAGCCTGTGCTTAGCCTACAGGTTTTGGCAAAAGCTGTCTGTCCTGTAAAGAAAATTCAAAGTCAGTTATAAGACGTCCTTGAATTCACTGAAACAACATTAGAACAACAGAGATGATATCTGCATTCTCACTGCTGAAACCAGGCAAAGCCTCAGGCTCAGGATTTATAAATTAAAGGCACGCAAATGGCCCTGCTCTCACTATATAATTTTAGTAAATCATTTCAGAATAAATCAGTTCAAGTTCCTTTCTATGAAGGAAATGTCTCTCTGAGGCTTAAATCTGCAATGGATGCTTATTCTACTGCCCTATCATTTTTCCCTCACCATATTTTTAGGGACAGACATTACACATAAACCAGTTTATGTGACCAGAAGCAGGTTAAAATCTGTGACAGAAGAGATGTTCAGTGCACGTAAGCCAGTTTCAAAATGGCTGAAACTGGTTTGAGATAAATCTGGTTCAATGTAGTATCACACTTAACTGATTTGTACCCAGAGTGTGGTAGTGTCATGTCAGTATCGACTTGGAAGGATGTGGGTAGTGGGATCCCACAGAGTTCGGTCCTTGGACCTGTAGTCTTCATTATCTTCATCAGTGACTTGGACGTGGGTGTGAAGTGTACTCTGTCCAAGTTTGTGAACAATACTAAATTGTGGGATGAAGTGCACACTCTGGAGAGTAGGGAACAATTCCAGGCAGACCTGGACAGGTTACAAAAGTGGGTGGAACAGAATAGGATGCAGTTCAACAAGGACAATTGCAAGGTGCTGCACCTAGGGAGAAGGAATCACCAGCATGCTTACAGCCTGGGGGAGGACCTTCTCAGCAGCGGAAAGGGATCTTGGAATCATTGTTGACACCAAGGTGAACATGAGGTGTCAGTGTGACAAAGCAATCAGTAAAGCTAACCGCGCTTTATCATGCTTTAGCAGGTGCATAATAAACAGGTCCAGGGAGGTGATACTTCCCCTCTATGCAGCATTGGTCAGGCCACAGTTGGAGTACTGCATGAAGTTTTGGGCACCACACTTCAAGATGGATGTGGACAACTTCAAGAGGATCCAGAGGAGGGCCACTCATATGGTTAGGGGTCTTCAGGTAAAGCCCTACCAGGAGAGGTTGTGAGCCCTAGTGTAAGACAAGGCTGAGAGGTGATCTTGTGGCCACCTACAAATTCATCAGGGGTGAGCAGCAAGGAATAGGAGATGCTTTGTTTACCGGGACATCCCTTGGAGTAACTAGGAACAATGGCCACAAACTGACAGAGAGCAGATTCAGGTTAGACATCAGGAAGAACTTCTTTACATCAAGGCCAAAATTTGGAATGGGCTTCCAAGGGAAGTGGTGCTCTTGGGGTCTTTAAGAGAAAGCTGGATAGGCATCTGGCTGGGGTCATCTGACGCCAGCACTCTTTCCTGCCCAGGCAAGGGGTCAGACTCAACGATCTGTTGAGGTCCCTTCTGACCCTAACATCTACAAATCTATGAATCCATCCCCCTACCTGCTTCACCTTAACGGGGCCATGCTGGGTTGGTTGTTCCACAGGGTGGGGAGGGGGGGTTTGTTTTATGCTGGGTGGGACTCTTCCCCCTCCTCTTCCTCCCAGGGTGGAAAGGGGGACTCTGTGAGGTGCTGGATAGGGACTCTTCCTCTTTCTCCCCTTCCCCCCCTACTGCCCTGGGGCTGGGAGGGGGGTGCTTCATGCGATGCTGCCTGGCCCCAGAGTGAGGGTTGGGGGCAGGGGGAGGCTCTGTTCCATGCTGAGGTGAACACTTCCTCCTCCCTCTCCTCCTCACACAGGAGCAGTGGGAGCGCAGAGCTCAGCTGGGCGGGGTGTGGGTGTGTGGAGTGTGTGTGGGGGGGTGCCCCTCCATGGCATGCTGCCCCTGTTGTCTGGCAGCAGCAGCAGGCAGGGACGTCAGGGCACTCATACCCGGCGCAGGCACAACTCCAGCCAGCACTGAGTGGAGGAGGGAGCGGACCTTGCCTTATCCTTTGGCATAGTGTGGAGACTGAGCAGCTGGGATCAGGGTAGACAAGAGGCTCCAGTGCAGAGCTTCCCCTGCTGTCGGGACTGGAGCTACAGTTGCTATAAGCAGAGCCTCAGGGATAAGGCAAACTCCTCTCCCCACTCTGCACAGCACTGGCCAGAGCTGTGCCTGTGCTGGGCAAGAACACCCTGATGTTCCCACCTCCTGTTACTGCCAGGCAGTGCGGGCCGCGCACCATGTAGGGTCCCTACACCCCCCACCCTGCCCTGAGCTTCCTCTGGGGAGAGAAGCAGGAAGAGGAAGAGCTCCCTCCCCAGCATAAAACAGAGCCTCTCCCTGCCCTGAGGAGGAAGAGTCCCCCTCCAGGGCTGGACAGCATCCCATAGAGCCCCCACCCCGCAGTGATTGTGGAGAAATAGGGGGAAGAATCCCCCTCTGGGATGAAGCAGCTATATAGAGTCCCCCTCCCCACCTCGGGGTGGTGGTAGGGGAGGAGGAAGGAGAAGCACCCCCCAGCACTGAACAGGGCCTCCTTCCCAGCCTCGTGGTGGTGAGGGAGAGGGAGGAAGGGGAAGAGTTCCTCTCTGGGGCTGGGCAGCCTTGTGTTCCTGGATTGCTCTGGGCTGTCAGGGAGTTGCTGGGGCCTGGCCACATCCCCCCCCACACCCCAGCTCAGCTTCCCTGTGGAAGGGAGGGCTGCTCTGGTGTCCCTGAGCCACTGCAGGCATGTGCCAAATGTCTATCCACTTGCAAACCAGTTCATTCTCTGCAGGTTAGACTAATCTGCAAATACTGAATCAATTTGGGCTTCAGGCTTTTTGAATGTCGGTCCCTAGCCTCAATGTACATTAAAAAATCCACATCCATTTAGAGCCTGGGTTGAAGCCATTTAGAAAACATAGATCAACATTTTCAAAGCTGCAAATATAAACCTGTATTTAGGCATGCACATTAAACCTCACATTTAGGAGCTTAAATGTGTGTACCGAAGCTTGAAAATTTTGGCTACAGTCCTTAAAAATTGTTCCAAAACCTTGCAAATGGCTATTGTTTCCAGTAATGAGATAAGGGAAAACCAATTCAGATACATCCCTTTAGTTGCATATGGGCCAAAAAACTAAAGAAATGTAGTATGATCCATTTGTAATACAAAGGGAAGGACATCAAACTGGTCACACTGATGGTCTTGGCTTCTTATTAAAAGTTTCTTGGAAAGTTCTGTCTGTTGAAATAAAAACTGAGCTCTAATTAGTGAGCTGTTATCATGGCTCATTCACTCCTCTGGGTGCAAATTATTTCTGTCTAAATGTGCCTATGGGAACAGCTATGCTAAAGTGAGAATTCCCTATTGCCACCTTCCTGTGTCTCCAGGAAGGGAGAGAAGCTCAAGCTTCAGCTCTAGCTGCATCCGAGGGCGTAGGTTACCCCGGAGAGCCGCTGGATCAAAGCATCTCCCTCTAGCCTGGCCAGTCTATTTTGGGGGCTCTTTAAGCTGGCTTGAGGCCTCACACCAGCATGGAGGAGAGGTTAAACATTTTTTAGTTGCTGAAGTCTTATTTCAAGCTGACTTACTGCTTCTTGGAGTTTTGTAGAATGGGTTGCAGCAGCACAAATTCAGTCCATTGTTTCACTGACAAGACAGGGAAAATGCAGAAATTACACTACACAGTAATGTCACTGAAATGTTACGGAAGTCATTCATGGTTTCTTTGAAACAAAGAAGTCTTACAGTTAAAGACAGACCCTACCAAGACCCTCTCTAGACCCCTCTAACATTGCAGCTCCTTGCAAATTCTTTCTAAAGAAATGTCCTTCTAGTGAGAATGAGGGTCCCAGCATGAGTAAATCCAGCAGCAGTTTTTTCCTAAATATTACAAATATTTTTATTTGGAAAAACAAGGAAGAGTGTCTGATAGGGCTGTGAGAATCTTCAGTCCCTGATCCAATTCGGCAGAGATCAGGCCCGATTTGGTGGCTGAATCTCTGAATCCGAATGGAATCAAGAGAACCTTTAATCTCTCCAAACTGAATTGGAACCCTCCGAATTGATTCAGAGAGATTCAGAAAGATTTGGAGATTCGGACATAAAAGACACAGCTTTACATTCTTTTTCTACATATCTCAAGGTACCAGGCAGCTCATGAAAACTGCAGTGGTGGGGCAGATGGAGCATCCTGCAGGAGCGCAGGGGGCTCCCCAGTGCACTTGGCAGAAGGCCCAGAAGTGGACCAGAAGCACTTCCGGAGCATGTCTGGGTCCACTGGGGAGTGTGCTGGGGGGCCCCCCTCACTCCTCCAGTTCAACAACTGGTGCCTTCTAGGTCTGGGGGGGTACCTGGGGTTCCCCCACAGCTGATCAACGAGCTGAGGTGTGGGGTGCCCCCCAGCATGCTCCCCGGCAGACCCGGAAGTGGACCAGAAGTACTTCCAGTCCACTTCCAAGTTCTCTGCTGAGCACGGGGGGGGGGGGGGGGGCCCCCGCCCCCCCCCCCCCCCCCCCCCCCGCGCTGCACTCCTGTGAAATGCTCCATATTCCCCAGCACCGCAGCATTCACAAGCTGTGCCTGGTACCTTGAGGTATGTACAAAAAATTAAATCTGTGTCTGTGGCTGAATTGCTGATTCTCTGAATCAGCACTGAATCTTCAGATTTTATTTCAACCAAATCGAATCAAGTCACTATCCCCGATTTAGGCCAAATTCAAATCCTAATCAAATATAGCCCCATTTTGCACTCAGCGTCTGAGTAAATTTTCTCATGGTTTTTAATATTTTAGATGCTCAGTTAGTGATTTAAACAGAGCTGCAGGTTGCAGAATAGGTTAAAATAACATTCACCAGTCACATGATATTTAATTTTGAATATACAGCCTTGTGTCCTAAACTGGCACAACAACACTGAAATATCTAGTGCAGTGTGTTCTGAATAATTTGGCCATGCAAGAAGGAGATGCAGTACCAATCCTTAGCCGCAAAACACAGGCTTCAGAAAAAGTGACAACAAACAAGGAAATTCCTTTTATGCCAAATTCCTCCACAGTGCAATACACTGCAAAAGATCTCAGCTAAGAAACTATGAGCTGGAAAAGGAAGTCTTGACATTTAGCCCTATATATCATCATAAATCTACACAACTTCATCTTTTCTTGCCCAGAAAGAAGTTAAGAACTGAAGTTACAACAAAGAGAATATACTTGTTTTCATAAACAACATTCACTCACTGATAGTGGACCTATCATGGATACCCACAAAACTGCCTCTCAGTCCTGCACAGCATGAAAACCAGCAGCCGTGAGTAGGGGAAGGTGGAAAGGAGATAGGAGAACATGCCTCATAGTTTGGAGGGCAAGGTGGGTGAATCCTTAGCTGCTTTGGGGTCTTTAAAAAGTCCCCAGTGGCTCCCAAAGCACAATCTGCCTGCACCAGTTGGGTATGGGCAAAGGCTGGGAGGAGGAAGTGGCCAACCCTGCAGCATTGCTTGCTGTTCCCATGTGCCCCTTTGCCAAACCCTGGATCCACCCCTGGATATAGGCTTAGAATTCTTTCTCTGTATTCACTTTGAGGTCCAGCGTTTTTGTGTATAAGCGGAGCCCTTTTAAGCCGACTCTACTATGACAGCGCATATTCTGCAAGATCCTGATACTGATCCAATGCTCTCAATCAAATCCTGGGCTTTGCAAGTTTACTGGAGGACAACAGAGAGCTACAGGCAAGCCATCTTCCTCTTCAACAGAGCTTATAATCTAGAAGCTCCCTGTATGATGAGCTAGGGGACCTACTTACAGAACTGCCACTAATCTATTGCTCCAAAGTAGGACAGTGGCCCAAACTTATGCTTGGATCTTTCTCCCTTGTATATAAACTGTGGTATGTAGCATGTGCTAGATCAGTGTTTCTCAACATGTGGGCTGCAACCCAAAAGTGGGTCTCAAGAACATTTGAAAGGTCGTGAACAATCACAGAAAAATGTGGGAAGGTGTGGGTTTCCCCTTGCTGGCTGGCAGCAGTCTAGCCTGCAAGGGGCTGTGTGGAGCTGGGGGGAGCAGGATGCAGGGGGCAGCACATGCACACATATGCACACACCCACATGGCAGGGCAGGGTGGAGAGCAGCTCCCACAGCTCCCTGCAAGTAAGTCTATGGGGCAAAGGGGTCACAAACAACACATCAGAAGGGGTGGGGGGTACAGGTGATGTGTTGCAGGTGGAGAAGGCATCTGTCCCCCCACCCCATATTTGTGCAGTCATGGGGCTGCAGCCTGGACAGACCAGCATGGGCAGGAGCTAGATCAGGTTAACCCCTTTCTTGATCTAAGTTAGTGCACCTAGATCAGGTATGCCATTTTTTGGCCAACCTAACCCTGGCTAGGTGGATCTAAATATAACCTTTGTAGGTACCCTCTGAAACACAGGTAGAAAATCACAAAAATCAGATTCAGCTACGAAGAATGCAAGCTAATGTATCAGGGAGTTGGAGAGGATCTGAAAGAGAGGATGAGATCTGGAAATCAGTAAAGCTGAAAGGGACATAAGCTTGATCAAATTAAACATGTGTTTGCAATATGATATGGCTGTAAAAAAGCCAAGCAATACCCAAAGGCAGTCTCTCATGTAGCAAAATAAATAAATAAATAACAAGTCCACAAGTCTCTGCCGTGACTTCACCTAGAACACTTCATTAAGCTTAGAGTAATACATTACCAAGACTCAAAACTGTTGTCTGACGAATTTGCAGGAGATTGCGGGGGGGGGGAGAAAAGAAGGTACACACTATTCAAAATCATCATCATATCAATAGAAACTAAGATAGCTACATACACGTAACTTGGTTCAAAGTCAAAAGAACAGCATGTTAACTATTTCCAAATATCCAAAGGGTGTAAACCTTGAGACTAGGGAACATTTATGTGTAGTGCACATGTAGAGAGTTACCTACAATGGCAAAAGCAGGAAAAATGGAACAAAATTAAGAGAAGGAAACTATAAGGAGAATCAGGAGAAAGCTACTGATCCTAGAAACCTCTGGTCTGTGAAGACAGTTCTTAATGGAACTGGTAGAAACCCATTGCTTGGAACTCTTAAAACTAGAAGATCTTAAATTAAACACGGTATGCTCCCTATTAAACCTGCTTCACTTAATACAAGTGAAGAAAACACTGACATTTTCAAAACAAGAGATAAGTGAGGAAGTGAAAAGAAAAATATTTAAGTCATGAACAGTCCCAGTAACTGCTTTACTGCTTTCAGTTTGTGCTTTTATAATGCAGCTGTATAGATGCAGTGCTAACACAAATTTGAGTGAACCCAGAACTATATAAAGAATGTTGTTATTTCAAAAGATGAAAGTTACTGGGTGTCACTTGGTAAATGTTGTCGAGAACACATTGAACATAGTGGTACTGCAAGCATTGGGTGAAGTTATCCTACTGCTGGGACATAAAAGCAGCAAAAATAAACAGACACAGCAAGCCGATGCACTCTTCAGCATGTAAATTGAAAGTACAGCTGAGATCACTTATTTAAAAGAGGATTAGCTTGACTTTCCAGTAGGGAATATTTCTTTATTTTGTTCTCACTCAATACTATTATTTTTCATGTGTATGAAGTATACATACACACACACTGTCTTTCAATATGGGAATATCAATAATATATATTGTGAACAAATTGCATAGCTGTATTTGGTCTGGGAAGGTCTTAACATTACACTGCGCCAGCCCGCTGGGTCTGTTTGTTTATGCTATTTTTATAACACTGCAGTAGCAGAACCCAAGTTCCCGATATACCATTCTGCTCATGTTTATACAAGAGCTACTGCTTATAAAAAGCAAATTGGAAAGCATCTTGTTTTTCATAAATCAACCAACACCATACCATTAAAATACCTCCATAGATACTCACAGACACAGGAGAACTAAAAGCACAAACATGCTATTTATTAGGGGCTGAAACATTATTTGAATAAATTCTTGTTCTTTCCCTAAGGTAACAGGCTCAACCTATTTGCCTACATGAAGTAACACAACTGGCCATTCACTCAGTTTCAGGGAACAATTCAAAGTGATTGTGCTAACTCTGTGTGCTGTTAGACAGCCAGTAGGTTACTAAAATAAATTTAAAAGTGCAGGCCTAGATCCTGCAAAGTATTGCTCACATAAATAGTCCCATTGGGACCACTCACCCAAAAGCAGATTATTCCACTGAGTAAGGGAACTGGGGTGCAGTTTGCTGCAATGAGCAATGCTGCCAAGAGCACATGGGAATTTATTTAGCAAAACGAGTCCTTGACTGTAAACATCTTTAAATAAAAGAGTAGTGCAACAATCTCCCCTTTTACTTTACCTGGGATTCTTAATGTATCACAGTACTCAAAGAAAACAGGTTTCTGGCATAATAATTTTCCAATTAAAATTTGTTTCCTTAGCAACAAGCTTTAATACACACTATAGTAATACGAGCTGGTTATGTTAACAGTTCAGTCATTTGCACCTTAGCATCAAAATAAGAGAATGTACTGTATATAGAGTGATGCTAACCAAACCTAGGGAACACTGAAACATGCCCTCCTTTGGTGCATGCATGCTGACAAAGCTGAAGTCAAAGGAGCCAGGCAGATATTTTGACCTGAGAATCTAGCCTAATGGTTCTCAAACTTTTTAGACTCAAGGCATCCCTTGATAGCCTCAAGGCACCCTCAAGAAAATGCCAGCTCTTTCCTTTTGTTCATTTTTTACCATGGAAAAATAAAGGAGCAATTCTTCTGTTGCAACGAGCTCAGAAAAACCAAAACAGGTCAGAATTTTTCTGACCCTATTCGAAATCTTTGGCTTCATCTTGTGAATCCTGTGATGTCTGCACAACTAAAATGGCTAATACTGCAGAGCACTCTTCAACATCTATAAAAGGATCTCAGGACACCCCGATTGAGAATCACGGATCTAGCCTGTCCAGTACATGTTCTTATCCATAAGAAGCAGGAACAAATTCCTAACAGCTACCTGTTTTTAAAAACTGCTACAAGTTCCTAGATCTCCAAAAGAGAGTTTGAGTACCATTCAAACTACTGTCTTGATGACTAAAACTAAACATGGAATCCTCTGGTATTTAAAAAGCTACTTCTTAAAACATGATGTTTAAAAAAAACCAAACCCTATGATTTTTCAAATGTATTAGAGATTCATAGTAACACAGCATGATTGTATTAAACTGAATGCAGTTAGATTTCACTACTGGTATTATTAAACTAACTACTCTAATATATTCAAAAAGTGTGGTGTAAAATGGCTAGCATGGAAAACAAAGATGTTCCACTGACATTTTTTTGATTTGCCTTTTCATTGGAAATCGGGTTTCTGGTTTCCAAGGGAATATCACATAGGTACAAATCTCTTGTTTTGCATACTGCTGCAAGAAGCTTCTAGTACTGGAAGCCAATATTTTGAAGCAGGAACCAAATAAACTTTACATGTCACACATATACATGCGTTTGTAAGACAACTCTCCCATGGGTATTGTGGATATTGTTATTCATCTGATTTCTTGGTTATGCTATAATCTTCTTCCTCCAACCACACTGTCTGAGGTTGGTTTTAGGCAAAATCAAGGACAGTTTCGAGTTAATAGGAATTAAAAATATTTTTCTGTTCTTTAGTAAATACTGGAAGGGAAAAAGCTTCTTGAAATCTTGATTTAGAGGACCAAAAAGGAGCAAGAACTTTAAGGTCAGAAATATATTTCCTGATAGACCAATTTTCTGATCTGTCTTGCTAAAAAGATTTACCAGATCTGATTCTCATTTTATTTGCACTCATGTAAGTTCACTGATTTCCATGGACTTTCTCCTGATTTACTCTAGTGCAAATGAGAACTAGATGAAGCTCAGAGCTCTGGCACATGCTCTCTAATGGTGCGATGGGATTTGAAAACTGATCCCAACAATGGCACCTGCTCCCATGATGTGCATGCATGGCAGAATGCCCAATTTGGGACCGGAAATGAGATCACAGTCATGCCATTATTATTTGCCAATGCAGAGGAAGCCTAGGATCGTGATCCCATTACACCAGCAAGTTGAAAGCCAGGTGCCCACAGACCAGCATAAACTGTATGCTCCTACGGCAGGGATGAACCATCAGCTGATTGTTGATCTCAACCCCAAGGCCACCTTAGGGCTGTTTCAAGACTCCAAGCATCTTGGGACTATGTAGTACAATCAGCTACTAGTCAGTCTCAGCCCTGGGACCACACCAGAGCCAGTACAGAGCCCCATGCACCAGGATATCAGAAAACCTCACTGGCACAGTTTTTTTAAGGTCCCAGCATGGGGGCCCTGTACCAGGGAGAGGTTTCCCAATATTGGGGATGTCAGAAAACAATGTTGGGGGATCTTTTCTGAATTTATGAGATAGGGGAATTTCTTCCAAATCCCACAGTCTCCATGGCTGGGATGTATCAAATGCCTTGCATAGCACTAGAACAGGGGTCAGCAACCCCTGGCATGCGTGCCGAGCGTGGCACGCAAGGCCATTTTGCTTGGCACGTTGAAACCAGCCCTGGCTCTGGGAAGCTGCTGCCAGTGACGGAGCCTGAGCTGCTCCCAGCAGGGCTTGCAGTGTCCCAGCTGCCTGCTGGGAGCAGCCCAGGGCTCATGCTGAAAACAGGAGAGACTGGGACTGCGCTGCCTCAGGCCCCACCCCCACCGCCCGCTCTGAGCCATGCCTGCACACGTCGATGTGGAGCTAATGCAGGAGCTCAGCACAGCTTTTTTGAGCTTCTTGGCTGCAGCCCGCCCCAGCTCTGGGGAGCTGCTGCCAGCCGGGATCCCAGGCTGCTCTCAGCACTTAGCTGGGATGCTGCAAGCCCTGCTGGGAGCAGCCTGGGCTCCAGCAGCTACCCAGAGCTGGGGTAGCTGCTGGCACCCACAAAGCCCAGGCTGGGGGGTCAGAGGCGCTGGGTGAGAGGCAAGGGGTAGTAGGTCTGGGAGGGTTTTGGGTGGGGGGCAAGGGGCACAAGCAGTGCATCCTGCCATGTACCCCTTGCCCTCATTTTGTTTTTCTGCCATGCTGGCACTCCGACACCTTCTGAGGTAGGCATTATGGTGTTTTCGGCGCTCCGGCCGAAAAACGTTGCCTGTCCCTGCACTAGAATATGCCTTGCTCCTTGATTCCGCACGAGAACTGAGGGCCAAGTCCAACACCATGCTGGGCTGTGGGGCACCAGCCACTACAGCCTAGCTGATAAGCTCACCTCCAGTTGACACCCTGAAAACAGGTGGGGCCAACCACATGCAAGGCTACATCACACAGCTGTTAGCCTACAGGCATGGGGGGAGCTGTCAAGGAAGCTGTAGAACAGCATCAGGATGCCACATGTTCAATTTATGGCACCACAGAAACCAGCCACAAAATATGTATTTTGTGGAATATTTTCTGGTTGATTTTCCAGTTTGTTGTGATGTCAATTGCCTGAGCATGTAGCGAGGTGAATCTTTATGGTGTGATTAATAGGTTAATTGTGTCTTAAATGTAACATCTGCCAGAGGCCACAGTTTTACAAAGTCCTTTTTCTAAAGCAGAAATAATTCTAAAATATAATTCTCTTGTCTTGATCTCCCCACCCACAAGTTGGACGTTTCCATCTGTTTGAGGCAAAATATGCACAGATAACCTCCTCACTCATGTCTTCCTCTTCCGGAATTTCAAAAGTAGGCTCGCTTAGATCCACACTACAGCTTCCAAAAAGCACTCCAGTGGTAATTCCATCAACAGAACAAAAGCATAAAATATTTTATGATCATCTAGCACATTGTGCATTCTCAATGAGCTACCAAACACAAACTATCATACTTTAATTTCCTGCCTGTTTAGTAGTAACTGGGGAAAAAGAAACCCAACTAAAACCAACACAATATCTTGTTGCCACACTTTTACGTTTTTTTGTCAGCTAACATAAATGAAGATTAGTAAGTTTACTGCCCTGTTGTTATGCAAAGTTAAGTATTTCTGCTTCAACACATAAGTCCCTCTGTTTTAGCAAGCAGAAATGGTTTCTGCCAACTGAGACCTTGGTACATTAAAACCAAAGGCTGGAAAATGGGCACCATATAAAATCTACAGTTTGCCTATAAATGGTAAAACCTGTAGTGATGCACATCTGCTTTGGTTCATGCAAAAAGCACTCTAAGAGCTCTGGTTATGAATGCACAGCATAGAAAGCACAATCTAAAACCATTTTCTCTTTCTTTTTTTAATGAATCATTACCCATTGTATTTTTGTGGTGATGATATGGGTGGGCCTGGTCTACTGAAGCATACATTTACAAAAGCAACTTTTTAGCTAAACAAAAAGAATGATTTGAATACATTTTACTGACCTTGGCTTGATTTGAAATGTACAAATTTCATTCTCAGTGAGTCAGCAAGCATGCTTAAGACTGAGGCAATTACCCAAAAGCAACACCTCTTTGTCTAAAGTATGACTTTGTGTATGCAATACATTTTAAGTGCTCCTCAACTATCAGGCCAGACTGTTATACTCTTCTATTGAATTGCTCCTTTACAGTCCTGTTGGCTTTATTGATGACTCGCTGCTGTCAACAGAAACCCTCAGAAAGTAAGGGTTTCACAGCAGCAGTAGCAGAAAGGCATCAGGCTGTGGCCCACAGATTACAGGTTGAGGGCACAACAGAAGCATTAGCATCACTGAAGAAGCCTTCTGAATTTTTAAGCAAACTGTATTCACCTCATGCAAAACAGAAGGGAGAAATGAATTTTGTTACATCTGCCAGCATTTATTTCTTTTAGGAGAAGTCTATAAAAATATTAACTCTCAATGAACTACAGTTATTTTGCTTTGCTGGCTATAAGTAGTGGTGCCAACAAAACCTTGCTGTAATGTTGTAATCCTAAAATAAGGCAATCGGCTTCTTAATAATGGCTTTTACAAACATATGTATTCCTCTTCTCTATATTTTCCTTTTTGCATTTTCAGTGGAGCTAGATAAACCAGCTGGAAAAATTGATTTATGGATTTTGTCCCAATTTTTTTCTTCCCATACAAAAATAGATGGCTAGTTTTATATCTAAAAGAAAATTGTATCAGTGTTGTATATTTTAAAATTACCCCTCTCTATTTTAAAATTAAAGAGACATTTACAGAGCTTCCCAAAATGGAAGCAAAAAATAGGCTAGCTCAAAATTCCACATTGTACAGGAAGGTACTCAAAATGCATGCACTAATGTACTCGTTAAAGAGTGCCATGCTCATTTAAATGGCAACACAAAGAAGTGTAACAAACCAGTTTAGCACTCAAAACAGTGTAACAAATCTGGAGACCACCTGGGTTCTTCATTTTGATGCAATCCCTGCTCTTGCTCCAGAAACCTATATCTCAAATAGTGGAGTATTATAATGCTTATGACACATAGGTCTATTCAAAAGAGGGCAGAGATGCATATAAGTGCCACTAGCCAGCCAGTTTATTACATAGTCTTTTAGTTAGACAAAGCTCATTTGCAAGCACTTGGGATATAGGGAAATCCAAATTCCATATCAAAACCATTATAGCAAACCTGTGGTTCCCTACAAATTTAATTTTTCAATGGATCATAGAACACATTTATTCATAAAATAACAAGAATTGTAAGGCTGGAACTCAGACTCTCCTGCTCCAAAAGTATTTGAGCCATAGAAGGATCTCCAATAGCTATTAGCTGTATAAGGCTGACATTACACAGTTCTGATTCCATCAGGAACAGTGGTATTGACAGAGTTTGTTACATTATGGTGAACTATATTGTGCTTGATGGTCCAGATAGAAATATTTATTGTGAATTACAATACACAAAACTCCTTATTAATATATACTTGAACTACCTCCTATGAAATATACCCCTACACTGTACTTGCAACATGGTCAAAATCCTGAGAAAATGTTCCTTTTAATTTCTGCTCCAGGCAGCAAATCTCCCTATTGATTTTGTCTGCTAATATACAGCAGTTTTAGCAGGAAACATGCTACTGACTTCAACTTATCATCAGTGCTAACCCAGCCCAGTATTATTGCCCAGTTCCAGGTCATGTGGATATCTAGCGAAGAGAATAATGGCTGCATGAAAAACAGGATAATAGTGGGTTTTCTCTGTAGCAGAGCACCTACCCATATGGGAACATATGGGCTATACTCACTATCAGCAAAGATTGGAATATCATGGTAGGAGAGAAAGAGAGAGAGAGAGCGCAAGCAAGTGGGTGAGCAAGAGAGAGAGAGAGAAAGAGTTGCTTGATAGCAGATATCTTTACTCATTGATAATATCCAAGTTCCCTGAACTCCAAATTTAGTCTTTGTGTTGTGAACATATCAATATTTAAAACAACAACAAAAATAAGTATACAATGAGCTGGCTACAGCATAGCCTCCAAATATTCAAGGGAGCTTAAGAAGGGTTACCTTCTAATGTAATTTCATAATGTTGTTCATTATTAATGGTGTCCTCCAGCACTCTGTTTTGATAGCCTCCCTCCGTTTCCTCTTTTTCCTAGCATGCCCATAATCTGGGCAAGCACGACAGCTTCCAACAGCACAGCTATGCTACTCCATTAGGTTGCTAGGGTAAGTGTAAAATAGCCAGCTCTTTCTAACCCATTCCTCTGGTATGTGAGGAGAGATTCATTAGAGGCTTGGAATGAGATGCAGCACAGACCTGCACCCTTCTCAAGATTAAGAGGCTGAGAAACATCAGTGGCTGCATCATTGCGTAATAATAAGGAATTCTAAGAGATAATAAAATGAAAAACAGAAATCAGTGCTGTTTGGAAGAGCTGCAAAGAATGGCCAGGGAAAGCTTGAGATACATATGCCTACATGCCTAGCTCACTGCAAAACTCAAATATGTGCACTGCTTCCAGCCCTTCCTCTTTGACTCTGGAGTCTATCTTCTGTTCTTCAGAAAGCAAGAATCTTCCTTCTCCAAATCTCCCACTGCTAACCTCAGCCTATAATCTACTAACTATCTCTTCCTCTTCAAGAGGCACATGCTCAAATTCAAATCTCACTTCTCTGTCTTGGGAAACGTATATTGTTTCAAATTTGATTCTAGTTAAAGTGACTAGACCAGAGGTGGGCAAAATCTGGCCCATGGGCCAGATCTGGCCTGCAAGGCCATTCTATCTGGACCGCGGGACCACTAAAAATATTTAGAAAATTACTATTTATCTGTCTTTGGCTCCTATCAAAAATCACAGGAACTAGGGGCAGTAGGACCCAGGGAAAGCGCGGTGTGCTCCCACAACACTAGTGCCCACCCTGCCAGAAGCCTCAGCAGGGGTTCTGGCCTGGGACCATGTGGACCACGCCAGAACCTCAGGTAAGGGTGGGGGGGGAGGGAGGGAGGGAGGGCGGGCAGAGAAGTAGCCCTGTACCTGGCACTCTGCGCTGCAGCTGCTTGCATCCTGCATGGGGCTGCCTGTGCCTGCTTCAGACAGCCCTGCGCGGGCTGCAAGTGGCTGCAGCAGGGAGTGCCAGGCATGGGGCGGGGGAGGGGTTGCTCTTCCCCGGCATGCTACCCCCCACCTGTACCGCGGGGTTGGGGGGGGCACTGGGAGTGAGCAGGTGCAAGGGGCCCAAACCAGTGTCCTAGGGCCAGTGCCAGTGGGGCCCAGAGCAGGGTGGCAGGAGTACAGGGTCCTGGAAAGCAGGGGCTCTATGGAGCTGGGCCAGCTCTCCCCTCCCTCTGCTGGTGCAGCCTGAGTTGGCTGCACAGACTCCTACCAGCCTACACCTTGTTCTGGGTCCCATTGATGCTGGCCCTGAGACACTGGTTCCAAGATGGTGACTAGGGAATGAGGCACCTGTCAAGGGGGTACCCACGTGGCCCTCAACATCTTACCAAAACTGGGTAAGCAGCCCTCTGCCCAAAATAAGTGCCTACCCCTGGACTAGACATTAAGAGCTGGCAGTTAAGGGAAGTGACATAGAAATAGGAAACCTTCCTCCCCAGATTACAAATCTGATTCCTGCTTAGATTAATGGTATCTTAGAGTTTTCTTATGATGCATATGGCAATCTGAAAGACCCTGGTCTATCTGTAAGGAGTTGCTGGACTTCATTCAGTTTCTGACATTAAAAATGCAATTATTCTATCATAAGGACTTCCTAAGCACCTGCCGTGGACAGCCTCAGAAGAAATGCAAAGCACTGAACAGGCAGTGGAGAATTTTCATCCTTAGTTATGACTTGTCTGGGGCAGTTTGCTTGCACTTTGTTCTTATTTCCAATACAGGATTTGGCTTCGTCACAGCCCTGATAACATTCCCCCTATCGGACACTCACCAGGCTGCCACGTTGTGTCCCATCACTTCAACCCATGGGTTAACATTCTGGGACCAAAAAGAATCCAGCACGTTTGCAGCTTACTCCTGGTTCCTCCTCAGATGCAAACCTCCTTATGAGAGCTGAGATCACGCTGTTGAGCTGCCTCCACCCTGAGGATACCCAAGCTTCTCAAGCATACCCTCTTCTGGAACATCAACCTTGTAGCCACTTTGGCTTACACAGTTTCTCTCTTCAGGGACTTGTGAGAGTGGAAACCTGTAATACGCTGACTTTTTGCAAAGATTCCCAAACCAATCATTGGGGGTGTCTACACAGATGCTAAGTTACCATAGCAACAAGCTACAGTGACACAGCTTGTTGCTATAGTAATGTAACATCAGCAGGCCCTAACCATGAGCACGGCAATTATTGTGCCCCAGCAGCCTCCCGCATGCCATGTATCAGAGCCCTCATGCTTCAAAATGGCAGTGGGGGCACTTTATTTAAAGCCTGTCAAACAAACTTTAGATAAAGTGCCCCCAATGCCATTTTGAAGCATGTGGACACTGACACACAAGATGCTCCAGGCACTTTAATTAAACAGCTGCTCTAATTAAAGCATCCCCTTCCCTCTACCCACAGCATGTATATAAATACCTCATACTCGTTAGTAAATGCACATTAAGGCAAGCTAATGAACATTTTCCTAGTACCTCACAATGGAGGTGCTAGATACAGGGTGTTTTCAGGGAGTGGGGAGAGGGGCTACTCTGAGAGCCACTTTAATTAAAGTGCCCAGAGCAACTTGTGTATCAGTGTCCCTGGGTGTGAAAAAGGCAGAGGGGGTGCTTTATGTATAGCTCACTGAATGAGCTTTAAAGCACCCTCACTGCCATTTTGAAGTGTGGGGGCACTGATATATGAGATACAGAGGCTGGCTGGAGCACGTTTCTAACCACACTCCAGCAGACTTGATTAATCGAGTAGCTCTGATGCTTTGTAATTACAGCACATCAGAGCAGCCTCCCAGCTTGTGTATAGACACCCTTAATGTACATCAACTAAAGCACATTAATCCACAGGTAGACACGTCCACTGACATTTGCCTACTTTGCAGATTAATACTATTGTTCACTAAATCAGATTAAATAAATCTTCTTTCATTCTGTTCCTCAAGTGTATTGTGCCACATAACTGAATTACTCTGGTAAGTCAAGCACAAGTCAAGCACAAGCACTCCTTTACTGTACTTGAACATTTAATGCTGACTGTGAAACTAATCTGTGCATTTAGACATTCCAGGTAAACACAAATCTTCTGGCATTCCTTTCTCATGCTGAAGGAGAGTGTCTTCACACGGCACCACATACTTTGTCTGTTAGCTCCCAGACAAATCCATTAGATAGCAGACAGGGGAAGACTTATGGTGGAGAGCATTTGGCAAGCAGGTGGAGGGCATTACTGGTGGGGAGCATTTGGCAAGCAGGCCGTTGACCCCTCTGTATCAGGGAATGGACTCAAGCAGTAACATAGCGCAGGATAGGGAAATTATTGCCTCAAAAGCTTTCTTCATTAGACTAGGACACAGTCTATTCTTATCTTCTGATGATCTGGTGAGCAGATCCAGTTTCCAAACTTACTCTATAAATAGCCCAATCTTATCCCTCCCCAGGGTCTGGCTTTATTTGAAATTGAAACAATAACAATGCAATATAACTCTTCTTAAGATTGGCTGCCTCATGAATTTCCTTGCAGAGGGATCGCTGTCCTAGTCCCTAATTCCCTGATAGCCATATTCACTTTCCTGACAGTCTCTAGTGAAATTAAGAAGTCACTCCAGACACAATGATTCAGCTAAATTTACACAGCAGCTTTATATGCCTGGTTCTAACAACTGCTAACAGGAGGGGTCAACAGAAGGGTCTTATCCTGTTACCACCCTTTCTAATGAAAACAAGAAAACACTGCTCTAAAAATATGTGGAAAGCAGAGAGCTTAAGACTCTGATTATCCGAAGAATACAAATTATCTGGAAGAGTATTAAAGGAAGCTTTCAATATCTGTACAAGTATAATCATACTTCACAGCCTCTAAAATAATATCATAATATACAATAAACCCTGGCATAAAATTTAATTTTTTCCCTTGGGTGGGGAGAGAGAATGAGTTTCAGGTTTCTTTCTCTGAAAGTCAAGATCTCCAACTACTGGGGTTGAAAGAAAACAATAAAAGTAATGCCATACTGGTCTGTTTTATACTATATTGCTAGTCAAATTATTCAGCACATCACTTTCATTTCATAAATATATATTGTTGAAAGGGTGCATATAACACACAACCTGATTCTTACTCAGCAGAATCATTTTGATGGATGTGCATGTCCCCAAACCATCTATTCTTCAAATCAGGAATCACATGGTTGGAAAGGATCTGCAAGGGTCATCTGGGCCAAACCTCATTCTTTACAAGCATACTTTATAACATGTGAAAAGAATTCTGGCTGAGAGTAGAGTTGAACAGATGTGGTGCTGAAGGACTGGATTTATGCACTGTAAAATCCCCCCTCACAAAGAATTATCCATTTTAAACAACCTTTATTTATAGGCCTGTAATATTTGGATGCATCAGAAAATAGGCATGTCTACTCTATAAGTTTATCCTCATGTATACAGAAACTTCTCAAAACTGCTTGCAAACCATAACCTGATTTCTAATTTTCTTTACATTTTTAAATTTACCTCCTCTGCTTAGCACTCTGTCTGAACAGCTGATGCAGGACAAATATGCAGTTGGATAGTAATCCTACCACAACCCATAACAATAACTACAAACCTATTCACATATGGACCAAAATGGTGTTTGTTCAGAATGATGCCATTTCAAAGGATCTGGTACATTTATCAGCTTCTACAATCTTAAAAGATATTTATTTTCCATGCACCATTATAACAGGAAACACTCTATATTCATCTTGGTAAGACTGGATTTATTCTAGGTCAAAACCTCTGCAAATGATCACACAGAAGCCAAGAACTCAACTTTCAATCATGGAAGCCCAAAATCACACATTTAGGCATATAAATGTGTGCTTAGGAACACAAATATAAAATTTGTCTGCCTATGTGAACTCCAGTGTGCAATCAGAGCATACATATTTCAGCTGCCCAAGTTTGAAAATTGGACACACAGTGGTAATGTAGTTTACCTGACTTAATATAATTTCACAGTTAGCCCATTTTCTCCAGGTACTGTAGTTACTAATTAATAAATGTACTGCATGCTAGTTCTTTAGAAAGATCCACAGTAAATCAATGACCAACTTCAGTAGCGCCAACAGATTTGATTTCATTTCCATTTTTTTCAAGCATACGTAAAATATCCACCTGCTTACATATACCCTTTTTCCAATCAACAGTATCAAAACTTACCCGTACTACAAACCTGCAAAAGTATGCACTATATCATTTAGCACCTCCTGAAGGGTATGAATTTACCTGTCATTAAAGTGATAACAGTGGAATGAGGCAGAGATTGCAAAGAAAGGCAATATCCAAATTTCCCTATGTAGCTCTGCTGATGTACTTTACACCTCATTTCCAACACTCACTCACCCACTACTTCAGTCCTGGGCCTCTCTAAAGTAGAAATCACTGTCAATGCTAGGCAGCAGTTACTTTATGAGAGCCAACAAAGGTATTTGGATCTGCAAAGTAATTTTAACCTGTAACCTGAATCCTGATATCCAGAGATAAAAGGTTAATGCACCAGCCTCTCAAATGCTGCTTACTTCTTCCCAATTACGTGGCTGGAGTACAGGGATGTAAACTAGATGGAACTTCATGGACTGAGATTCTGAATTAAGATGCTCAAGGGGAAATGTGTCTGATGATCTCACCCTTCTGTCAGAATCTCACTTCGGGAAGATAAGAGACATCAAGACCAAGGACTAGAATAGCAAGGATTTTTAAATTCAAAGTCAAGGTATTCCCAGTTCTCCTCTATAGCTTTTCCTGGAATGATAATAACCCCATGAGCCATGGATTCACAAAAATGTTTTTAATGAACAACAAAAACTTGTTACTTGTACTACAAGTTTTTAAGTATAAGCCAGCATCCTTTCCTGAGAGCATTGATTGCTGATCCTTTATTTTAAGGGACATCAAATTTTCTGGTGTTATGACACATACCCAATTAGGAGCATTTGATCAGATTATTTTTAAAATCATGGTTTTAAGCAAAAAGTACATAATAAATTGAGCACTGTGATGCAAATTTGTGACCCATATACTATGAATAAAGCATGGGGGGAGGGGCTGACTGATATAAATAACTATCCTACTCTTTTGAAACACCCCTCTTGAAATTCTGTAAAATATAGTTGCTCTCCCTAGACACCAGTGACAGTCAGAGGTTCTACGTAGGTGCATGTTCAACATAAGTGACACTTCAGTTCCATGCTAGATAGAGCTTAATGAAAATATCAAGGTAGCTAAAGGGGCATCCATCCCTGTTCAGAGAACCCACACAAAGTTTGTGCATCACTTTAATCCAGTGTTTTCCAAACTTTTAGTACCTGGGGCACACTTCTTTTTTGGATTAAAATTGGCGGCCCATGTCATCGTGTGTGATATGTAGCAGATTAGGGAGTGGTTAAGCTGTGCAGTGGCCAATAAGGCAGGGAACAGAAAATAGAGCAGCAGACCAGACAGGAGAAGGGGACTGGAGTGGTACTGAGCGAGCAAGCAAGGCTAATCTGTGGCCTGCACTGCCCTAGTCAGCCAGCTGCTGAGCCCCTGTTACTGCATATAAATAATAAATGTCTGCTCCATTTTAAAAGAAAATAACTGGCGCTAAGAGTGTTGACACATTTTACCTATTCTAATTCATGTCATAATAAAAAAAAAATGATCCAGATGGGCAGAGCCAACTTTCCAATGAGACTTTCTTTTGCATGTGTACAGGTATACACACATATATACACACACACACATGCACGTGGACACGCACACATGTGCACATGCATGTGCAAGCAATTACAAAAGGCCTCTCACAGTCAATTAAGCCTGCTGATTTAGATCATTACAGGTAGTCCTACTCTGAATACTAACTGTTGTTGCACACTTCTTATTTGGATGCAATATTGTTTACAGCAATTAAGAAGCACTTTAGTAATTGGAAAGGATTTATCAGGATTCTAGAGCTCATCTTCAATTTTCAAACATGTAGGCAAACAGCTGAGACTCCCTAGAGGATTCACTGAATTAGCAAAGTAGTAATAAAATATTTCACAGCAACTTTCCTTCTGTGAAAAGAATTTCTCCTTCAACTAAAACTAACCATTCTGTAATGTGCAAGAAGTCAAAAGACTTGCAGCCAGCAACAAGAGTCAATGATGATAGACGTGGCAATTTAAGTCTGTCCATCTTATTAACAGCTCAAGCAGCCCTTCAAGCCTTCATCCGTTTTCCCAATTATTATTGCCACATTCTGACACCACAAACACACTTCTCTTGTTTGGTAAATTGCAGCTAAATAGCCCAGTGAATGACAGATCAATTTCACTTCCCTGACAATCACATTCTACCCATTTTCAGCCTATTTCCTTTGATCACAAGCTGACAACACAAGCTAACTGGTTACAGCAAATATGGGAGCTGCCACTGCAGATCTGTCAGCTTGATTAGTTTGAGGGACTGCAGTGATGCTGTCTAATAGTGTGTAACAGAGCTGGGAAATTACTGCTTGCAGTGTTGCTACTGAACCCTCAAGATATGTATTTTACAGAGATCACAGAAATCTGCACAGATGTTTTCCAACAGAAAATTCCTCTGAGTTTCTTTGTTTTCTAATGATGTAAGTACAGGATGCAGCAATGCTTATCATATAAGACCAGCAGTCAGGAGAGAAGGGCCAGGAGGAATAATGATTCTTTTGGTAATAATATTTATTAGACTAAGTAGGGTAAGAAAGTCAGCTACCTGTAATAACTAGTTTCCTGATTCTGCAATGCCTTCACATGCCACTGGGAGATGATCTGAATTCAAAGAATCTTAGAAAATTAGGGTTGGAAGGGACCTCAGGAGGTTATCTAGTTCAACCCCCTGCTCAAAACAGGACCATCCCCAACTATATCATTCAGTCAAGGCTTTGTCTAGCCTGGTCTTAAAAGCCCCTGATCTGCAGTTTAGAGGAACTGATCTGCATCTCATAGAATATCCTTTTACCTACTGGGTAACAGACTAAGTGTAGATGAAATGAGAGGCATGTGTGCATGACACTTTAAAGCAGGCCAAATGCTTTAGCACCGCTTTAATGGTGTCGGTGTTTGCACTCCTTGGTGGCATAATTCCAGTTGCTGTAGGAAATTTGGTGGCATACTGCACTTTAAATGACTTGGAGCACAGTAAACTAAAACTCCTCCAAGACTTTTAGTTTGCTACCCCTACAGCTACAGAGCAAAGCACCGGGCTCTGCAAGAAGCCCTGCAAGCAGCCTGGTAGCAGCCTGGGAAGGCAGGCTCTGCCCAAGAAAAGCAGTAAGCCTGACTTTTCACCTCCCCCACAGAGCCTGACTGCCTGTCTGAGCTGTGCGGGGGCCAGCTGCTTCCCTCCACAGCTGTGGTACCCCCTGGGACCACCTGAGCCAGGTGCCTGCAAGCAGGTGCTGCCTGGGGGTGGGGATGCCTCCACTGCCGCGGAGGCAAGTGCCAGCCCCCTTGCAGACCAGGAACCACTCCACCCGCTGGAAACTTTCCCTCCTCTCCCCTCCCCACCGCCAGAGAGGCAAGTAAGTATGGGTTATGTGCATTATACAGGGGTTTAAAAGGATCCTAAATTCAAGCGGTGGGTTTAAAAATCCACTGCTTCCATTTAGGGCCCCCATTTCATCTACACACACCCTAAGGGTGCAAACTATGAAACTATGAAACCTAGACCAAGATAGATGTGTGCAGCCATTTGCTGCTGCCAGGAGCTAGCCATTCACCACTGCTGTGCAGGGAGCCCGAGATAAACTTGGCATAGGAGGAGGGGTTGGTAGAATTGGGGTGAAGTGGCAGGTCCAGGTGGGAAGGAGGGATTACCTGGGTAGGAGAGGGTCGGAGCCACAACCCTCAGGCTGGGGCAAGCAGCTGGGCTTTTCCAGCTCTGGGGCTGTACTGCAAACATATGTAGACATTTGCAAGATCTGGCTAACCCATTCCTAGGTTTGGTCAACTCTTTCTCAGTCTAAGCTTGTCACCTCCTGAGATGCACTAACTTATATCAGGCATGCAAATTTTTGGCCAATTTAAACCCTCCGAACACCTGCAAGACTGGGCAGTTAGATTGACCTAATTCTGGCCAACCAAACCCAAAATTGCAAACTTGGTGTTAACAGTGCTAACACCTACACAGATATTAACAACACATATTGTTAACTTGAAATATTTATGTGTTTTAGAATTTCTGTATCAGCAGGAATATTACATGACATTTTACCTCTGAAGAATTAAACCACAGGAAACTACATAAAATGTAAGGTCTCTGAGATAGCTGTGTTGATTAAACTCATTTCCTATAGAAATTATGGTTATGTATCAGCTGAGTCCACAACAAATACTCTGAGGGGTTCAGAAGGGTACGATGAGCATCAGCCATTGATTCAGGTGAGAGCTGTGGATAATTAACCAAACTCCCCCCCACAAAATTTAGCTCTTATTTCCCTACTCAAAGGAAAAGGAGAAATGTGGATAACTGATGAAGCAAAGGGCAGGATGAAATATTTAGCAAAAAAATACAACAATTAATATACAATTAAAGTATAAAAAGAGAGGAAGGAGTCACAGAAAAATGGGTGCAACTTTATGGATTTCTGTTAAACACAATTTCTCATAAAGATGTCCAAGCCAGTCATAGACTGTTGTTGAACATTTCCTTTACAAATGCCAATTGAGTTTTCAAATACTCAATGTTAACTGAATGTTACCATTATGGCAAGGAAATAAAGTAACAGAATAAAGTCTATTTCTTTATCACAGTATCTTAAATTACCATTTTTTTAAAAAACCATGTCCTATCATACAACATCTCATAATCTTACCAAAAAGGCTGCCAGAGACACCAGCTGCAGTCTCTAAAATGTGACACAGCAAATTATTTCTGTTAAGGGCAAAAATATGAAGCCTATCTACAGATAATTTGTCTTATCAAGCTATCAACCAAAATAATTAATATTAGTAAACAATCTTACGTTACCTATTTAATCACATAAAAAATTTCTAAAAAGAATGAGTGGAAGATGACAAGTGCTCATTAACATTCTTAATTGACTGCAATATTTTTTGTTAATTATTATGCATACAAACTTTAATTCACTTTTGCACCTGCAGTTAAATCCCCAGTTAGATGAGATTTTGGCATTTACCAATAATAATAATAATAATAAAGTACAAAATAACTACTCCTTTAACCTTTAGATATGTTACCACTTAGAAATAAATGAAGCATTACAATACAGTAAAATTTGCTCTTATCCATCATCCTTCAAGTGAATAATCACAATATTCCTTATGAAGATGGGGGGGAGGGAGTAGAAAGATAGTGCTACTGCAGGTATAATGAAAAAGATGCATTAATAATGATAATATTTTGCATATGCCTACTTCTTCATCCTCTGAGAATCTTAAAGTACTTTTCAAACAAAATAAATCAATAGCTTGGGTCCACTATACATCAAATACATTGGAAAGACTCCCAATGACTTCAATGGATTAGGGCCTAACATTCATGAACCTCCATACAAATGGAAGACAAAAGGTGGAGGATTTGCCCAAGAAAATTTAACTGCCCACTGCTCTGGACTCCCAGGTAGAGGCTAAAGAATAGGCTTCAGCCAACCGAAAATACTTCCACATCCGTATGTCAGAAAGACCCACAAAATGAATTTTTAATTGGTGAACCTGGGTGCAAAAAACCTATTTTTATACAAGTAAAAGTGGACACTTGTATACTTGATACCATTAACATGTACACATGGCAAAAATGTCACTCTACGTGGCTTAAGTGTCTCAAAATGTACATGTGCAAGGCTTTTGGGGGTTTAAAATGTCTTTGCATCATTGTACACTAAACTGCATCCCAAATGTAGTTTAGTTTGCATCTTTGCAAATTGCAACAATGCAGCTGTCAGCTCACTCCATGGCCACAAGAGAGGTAGGTCATGCCACTGAAGGCAGAAGTGGCAAGGGGCCTGATATACATATATATTTAGCAATTCCTGCCTGCCTCTCCCATGGGTGGGGGTGAGCTGCCGGTGGGCTGAGCGACCTCTGAGCTGAGGCAGGGTCTGGTCCTTCCCTCTATGGCAGTGATGCCCTCCTGGATTGTCCATGTGGGCTGCTAGCAGGCCAGCTACTGCCCCAGCTTGGAGGCAGTACCCAGCCGTATCCAACACTTACCCAAACCCACCAGGGTTTCCATCGCCCTGTGCACTGTCCCTGCCAACTTCCTGCCATCTGAAAGCACCCAGAAAATGTGCTGGCTTGCCTTTGGGGTAGCACGGGGAGACAAAAGGAGGGTGGCTGGGTGTGCTGGCAGCCAGAGAAGGCAGCAGGGATGGTGCACAGGGCACTGGAAGCCCAGGTGGTGCTGCCACTGTGGAGGGAAGGACCAGGCCCCCCCCACAGCTCAAGGGCTGCCTGGCCTGCTGGCAGCTTCCACCTCCCCAATGGGCAGACTCCAGCTCCGACAAAAAAAGAGGATCCGGCCCTTTGCCAATGGAAACTTTGAAATGGTTTAGTCCTCAGGGTTTTATTCTATGCCCCACCATTTCAATTGAGAGAGTATAGACTAAAACCTTGGGGAATAAATCCATCGTATTTACAAACACCCAAACATACAGTCCTTATTCTGTTCTAACTCCAGTGGATGGATAAAATGAGTGAAGACTACAAGATTGGGCCTGTTTCACAAGAGAACAGCTAAAATCCCAGGCTGGAGAGTCTGCAGCATGGCCTATAACTGACATTTCAATTCAAGCCACAGAAAGCTGACTGTCGAAGAACTGAACTTTGACACACCATAATGCAAACTTCGTATCTGATTACTGATTTCTTAATAGGCTTTTTCTTCATCATCATCCTAAATACCATTGCTTGCCCATTTAGCTGATGCTGAAAAATGAACCTTAAAGCAATTGTGTTCAAAAGCACATATTGCTAAGCAAGAAAATTGGAATGGCTTCTAGTGTGGGAACAAAGGAAGCTGCTGAAACCTGAATGTAAGACTCAAAATGTAACCACTGCATTAGGCTCTCATTAGGATGCAATTTTGTACCTGTGTGGGAGCATGGATTGAGTCAGAAAGCCACATTTTAAATCTTTTAAAAATATTGGAATCTGGTATACTGGTGCTCAAATGTGAACCGTTAGATTCCATATATAGTCAATGATGACTAAAAGTCATTAACGTCCAATGGTTCTTTGACGGCCTCAGTAAAATGAGCTGGACAGGTATCTTCCTTGAACAAAAAAGGAACGTGAGAATTGTCACTAATTGGACCATTCACTGGCAGTTTTTGCAGAGATGGTATGAAATAAATGGGTATGGAGACTGATTCATCCTCTCATTCTTGAGTGATAGTCCTACCACGAAAAGGCATATGACAGAAAGTGCTCTGTGATAAAACCAAAAAGGATGCATGCTTTGATGGCTTTAGTGATAGGATTAAAGAATATTTTTAAGTAAATTATTCCTATGTTGGAGATTTTTCATCCTACAAATTCATATGAAACCAGCTGGGGTAAACAAACAAGCTTCACTAATCCTGAAACAAAAATAAAACAGTGCATTAAATGATTCAGTTCCAGGTTTTGGAGAGTTATTTGCTATTTCTGAACTAAATGGCAAACAGTTCAGCAGAGCACAATAAAGCAGGCTCTAGGCATTCTCTTTAGGGGAAATCCAGCAAAAGCAGAGCCCACACAAAGCCCTCCATCACTTCAGACCCATATAGTCATCATCATGGCAGAGGCTAAGGCAAAGCTCTCAGTGATTTCAATGGGATTACAATTTGACCCTAGTACCTAATATTCAGAAACTACACTGTTCTGAGTAGCATGGTAGAAGAGAAGTAACATTAATCACCTGAAATGTGTTGAATTGGGGTCAGCTGGTATACTCTCTACACCAGATAAAATTCCCCTAACATAAAGAAAAATATGAAATTTCAGAGAAAAGAGCAAGTTAATTGACATACCTAAATTATCAGTAACTTGAAAGATTTTGAGATACTACTTACAAATACATCATCTTTCTGATTTTTTCAAGCCAACACTCTAATGCCCATTCTCATACACAGAAAGATTACATAAATCGTAATACAGTATCAGAGACACATCACAACTAGAAACCAGAGAGAGAGAGAGACAGAATATTTCTGAACATATCACCAGAGATTTAGGTGTCTTTTCATTCCTAAACTTACTACCAAAAGGCTATGATTTGTTGCTAAGATAACAGGAATATAAGAACTTGCAGCAGGTTACACATCTAAGTGCTGCTTTACCTTTGCCTTTTTAATTCCAGCCAAATTTCCTACTTAGTTGTGGAACAAGGCAGAGAACTTGATAATGACTCAGCATGATGCCAGCATGATGTAAGCGAAGCAATAAAGGTTGTGGTTTATTAAAGCAATGAGTCTGTTTCTATATACAGTAAGTTTATGTGCCCCAACTAATGCCTTTTCTTCCCTTAATGGTATTTGCCAATAGCACTAAATTATCAGAGATTTTTTTGATGTGGTACAAGAGATCAGTAGGATTTTTTCCCTTTATTCTGATGGCTATTTTTATAATAACTTTGATTTATTGTGTTTAAATCTTCCTAGCCTAGTATTTACAAATCTGAAATCTTCATCTACACTAACTATAATTTCATGAAGGATTAAGCTTTTAAAAATAGCATTAAAAATAAACTCAAAACAAGAACCTCACCTTTGCTCATAACTGACTTCCTCAAATCTTCACATCACTTTAAATTGATCTCCCTTAAGTGTGTCTGTAAATCTGCAGTATTTTGTCTTGTCATATGCCATCAGAGAAATGCCAAATGCATTTGATATAAAAATAAGCTCTGAATTTTAATTAAGTGATTGCAGTAAGCATTTAATCTGTTCCTAAAGGGAAATATAGATTTCAGTGTAGCTGATTTATGATGATGGTCCTGAGAATTTCACAACCAAAACTGCTTTTTTACAGCTTTGTAAATACAGGAGTGCAATAATGCCTATTGATTGGTACTAGCAAGATGAATGGCAATGTATAGATTTTCTTGCAAATATTTTGACTAATTTGTAGGTCTCAAGCACAAAAGCAATATTATTTCCAGGGTTAACAATAAATATTTTTAAAATGTTATTTTTTTTGCCTTTACTGACTCTTACATCCCTTCAGTAAAGGGTTAAAATGTGCCTTTAGGTCCGGATTTTGAAAAACGTGCCTAGTCAGTAAAAGCACAGAAGAATTTCACATTTAGTTTAATTTCACAGTAGTATAAGTAACAAGAAGTTTGACCTCCCTTTTTCTGCTTCCTCTCTACCAGTTCTGGGGCATCTAAGCAATGATAGATAGCATCACTGAACTTGTATAATTGTTATGCTGCCTAAACAATGGGACTGTCACTGTGTCCGGTCCAGGAAGATGTCCAAATGTATGCATCATTTTAGGATCAGGATGTGTTCAGTCCAAAATGATTCAGCAACCACTAAGATTCAAACAATAACAAAACTATTCACTTTCTGCTTCTCTGCTTACTAGTAAATGCTAATTAAAGACATCCTATAAGGGGAGGGGGGGGAAGAGAGAGAGAGAGAACAGTTTTTGCTTTAAAAATGTAACAGATGTTCAACAGCAAAGCATCCTGTTCCCAGGCCATGTTTACAGCTGGAAGAAGATTTAGGCTTACTTTATAGCACTTTTAAGCTAAACAAGTTTTGTTTTGTATAGCTAACTCCTCTTCACTAGTTGTGCAACTAATCATATTTGGTTAGCTAAGGTCTCAGCTGACGTAAGGCCCAATATTGTTGTCACTGAAGTTGATGACACTATGATCCCTTCTCTCCCTCCTGCCTACCTGCCCAAATAAAAAAATTAAAAGTTCCCAATTTCTAATTTTTTCCCTATGGAGTTGATCATTACATATATGGGCTACCTTAACTCATGTGCTGCAGCAGCACTGAATTAAAAAGTTAATATAATTAGTAACTTCTCTTTGCAGGCTAGCAAAGGGTTTCCAAAGCATCTTAGTTCTTGGTGCAGACTTATCTTTCTAACAGGAAAATTATTAGAATTTAATCAATGCAAGCATGACAGGGATGGTGGAGATTTTATCCAGATGCGATGTTTTTTATTTATTAGACCAATTAAGCATGACTGACTTGCAGACTATACCAGCTCTGAGCCTTACCATTTCACTTCAATCTGGGGCTCTTTTGCAGTGTTGCTTGGAAGAGCCGTTATTATAATCAACTTGCTTATGAAAAGGTTTCAAGCAGCTAATTTCTCCCATAATAAAACAAAACAATATCTGCATGTTATTGCAGATATCAACAACTGCAGTCAGCTATGTTGATTTACACAATTAAGTCAATTGATTAGTGACGTAAATAATATTTCCAAATTCCTCTCTTCGATTTAATTCCCTATAATTCTTCCCATCCTGAGCTTGTGATTATTGAAGTGAAAAGGGTCCCTTTTTTTTTTGCTACCACCCTCTGTAGGGAATACTTCACATTCTTAACTCCTATTTATGCTAGTGCAAGCAAGATTTTTTTTTAAATTTTGCCCACTGCATAAGTAGTAACCAATATAAATGGCAATATGTGATTACAGACAATAATCACATATTCAGAGACCAAAAGCTACCAAACAACCAACAAAAAGAAAACAACTTAGTATCTCCATTCATCATTAATGGTACTAAACTAAAAATCTTAAACACCTTCCATTTATTATTTTCTTATGTATTTCCTTTGTTTGCAAAAGAGTTTTCACTCCTTGAGGAGACAGAAAGGGAAGTCAGGCTAATTTTCTTTTGGTTCTTTTTTCTATTTTTATATTATATTCAATACTTGGAAGGATGCAAACCTTGTAGAATGAAATTCTTAACCAATCTGGTTTCAGGAAGAGTTAATTTGGCCATGAAAATCTGGCATAACATTCCTTAAAATGGACTGATTAAATACAGTTAAAATTAGTAACTGAACTAAATTCTGTTCTGCAATGCACTCAAGTAACTTCCACTGACTATGAATGTAACAGAGGACAAAATTTCAGCCCAGTCTTGAGTCCTAATGGACTCTTCTCTATAAACTAGCAAGTAAGGCCCTAATGGGAGGCAACAGATCAACTTTTTTTGCAAATGATGCACACATTTTTCCTCCATCTACTCCTTGTCTTCTAAAGTCCAACTTTTGACTCTTGCCATGTGCCAGGCTGCTTTTGCAATCGATGGGGAGCTTTCATCAGTGTATTTCTGTTCTAGGGGCCATTCTAACATTGAAAACTGTGAACCACTTGGGAAACAGATCCCTTGACTTGTGTAATGGCTTTAATTAGTGTTCATTATCCTTTCCTATGAACAGGTTCAAAGCAGAATATATTTCACTGGAAACAATAGGTCAATAGGTAATATTCATCCTTGACTTCAGGGATAAATAAAATCTGTTCCATCCTCTATAGCTCTCATGTTCTTATGAAACTAGTGGTTTAAACATCATTTAAAATTGGCATTTTTTGAGTAAGTTTGATTATACTGCCAAAAGAAACTAACTTTGACATTTAGTGCAAGAAACAGGAATCATAAAACCCAGGGCTTTTGCAAACGCAGGCTGAGGCAATGAGAAAATCCAGCTCTGTGAACCACCAAAAAAACAGCAAAAGCCTGCTGATGCTACATAAATTTTACTAGAATATGATTTCTGAGACAGCTTAACCTTTAGACCTACATACTGATGCTTGGGGAGTTTAGATTGTGTTAAAAATCAGTCACCTAGTCTAACTTAGTTTGCAAACCTTATACTTCGGGTTCAGACAAAAGTGCAGCTCCCCACTGTAACTCAAAACAATTTCTATAAAACATTCTGAGTTACAACGTTACCCAAACTAAACAGAAGTTCACTTCTGGTTCCGGAGGGAGGGGAATTTAACTGTGGCTGGGAGTCGGTAGCCAGGTTCTCATATGAACGACCACAGCTCTCTGCCAGGGCTGTTTTTAGAACGGGTGGATGGAACCAGGGGGGTGGTTCACCCAGGGGTGGGGGTGTTCATTTAGGAGTGGTGGGGGTCAGGAGACTAAAAATATCCCCTGGCCCCAGGGTGAGGAGGTGGGGTGGGGAGAGAAGATAGCTCCCCCATCCCCCAACCCACCCACAGACTCCACTAGTCTCCCCTATCTCAAGCCCCCCGCAAAGACCCTGCTTGCTCTCCGATCTTCCCTGTGGATCCCACCCCCCACTCCGCCTGTCATGCTGGCCCCTCCATCCGAACTTACCTTAGATGTCATTTTTAACTTGATCTAACTTCCTCTAACCTCTCCAAAAGTGACTTCTCCTTCCTTCTGATGTCATGCTGAGAAAACATGCTACCACTACAGATATCTTGTCTAAAACCTGGATAACCAAACATAGCTCATTCCAATCATGAAACCAAATCAGATAAAACATCAGGATTAGCAGGCTCCCAGTGACAGGTGCAAAGCATTTAGATATCAATCATGGAGTATACCATATTTTTGGAGAGTATGGGCTTCATTTGTTAAAATTAGACCTCCTTAGTGTACAACTATGTTAAAATACTTTCTTACTTTTTTGATATGACATGATCTGTGTTATAATAGTTAAATTGATCCTGCTATAAATGTTTTACCTTTTGTTTTTTCTGTATTCTTTCATACCTGAGCTAGCTATGAAATGTATTATAGTCACTACTTAAATATCGTCCAGATAAGAATCTGAAATCTTTCTTAATGAAATGTTCCCAGGTACAAATGTAGAAGTTCAGTCCTACTGCTCTGAGATTAGTTTAAAACAAACAAACCTTTCGTATGAAATTGAAATAATAAAAAAATCAGCTTCTAGTTGATTTTAGTGGGAGCACAGCAAACAAATGGCACTTGATTAAACAATTTATGGGAACTTCTCCTATGGCTTTCTTATCAAATGGTTTATGCACAGTAAGTATCCACAGTACATTATGCATATTATGGATAATTATGTAGAATTAGTTATTACTTGTTATATCTCTGTTTCTTATGCATACAGAAAGGAAGAGGTACATACAGAAATATATTTCTGTTTATGCAGTAACCACTTGCAAATATATAGTTATATCAGATTTCTTTCTGGAACACGCATATGTCAGCTTAACTGCACTGAACTCTATTGGATTTGCCTAGCATATATGTAAATAACCAAACTTCTGGAAGTGAATTCTTGTTTTACAAAACTGTAACAACATAAATGAAAAAACCTTATTATTTTAAAATATATTAATAAGCAGTTCCCCCCTTATGTAATGCATTTTTTACAGTTTACAATGTATTTTATTTGAGAAATATTTTCTTCCACATTTGAAATATTAAAAACTCTAAATCACAATTCAGTTAAGTCAGTCGTTCAGAACATTAGTGAACAACTCTATTCCAAAGTAATTCATTATTTCTTTCATTTTCATTTATTTAAAATTGGTGAACTGGTGCACACACCAAATCTTTATGTAGATCCTTTCATGAAATATAAAGTCAAATATTTTTTTCTACCCGTAGTCAAAATCCCCACTGTAGTCACTGAAAGTTCAACTTGTGCAAGGCCACTAGTAGGTCTAAGTCTCCTCATATAACTGTTTAAGAGGTGATACTACAAAACAATACTCTGAACACAGGAGGAAACCCAGCTGTGCTGATGACTGTAAAGGAGTTTTGTTTGTGTCCTATTCTGTACAGGACCTGTACTAATACAACGTAATCTCCAGTCCCAGTTTGGAGGTAGGGGGCAGGGGGGTAAAAGGGGGATATATATTAGCTAATAAAGAGGCGGAGTCTTTGCCAGACAATCAAATGGCTCTTTAGACAATAAACATTTTGCAAATGTCTCAATTATATTTGGAAATTTTACATATTTATCTAACTTATTTGTAGATTTGAATATCAATTTGGACTGATTTATATTAGTTTTGGTTTATAGTCTTGGCCTTTACAATTATACAAAATCCTGCAGAGAATTCATGCAGAACACATCAATTCCTTTAAACAAATGACCATCTAGTCTTGCAGGAGAAGGTATATTTCAAGTTTCCAGTACTGTACTGAGTAAGAATATCAAATTGCCAACTACTTTTTAAGTCCAAGTAGTGTTTATCAATCTGGTTTATTTTGCTAACAGTTGTGTACAAACTTGCATGTTGCTAATGACAGCAATATTAGAACGCTACAATTCACTGAAAATAAAGACTTGGGAAAATGTCCCATGAACCATATTTTAGATTTTTTAAAAATCCTTAAGTCATGAAGCCATTGGTAGCAAACTCTAGCGCTATAAGATGCTTACCCTAAGACATATAATAACTAACACTTAAACAGCAAAAGCAATGAGTTTATTTCAAGATCAAGTCAAACACGAAAGATTTAATCTATTTACCATTGAAGCTTCATACAGTCCAGACCAGCAAGAACAAAGCAGTACTGTGCAAGGTTCAGCCAGCTGCAGGTACCGTGGATTACTTTTATCCACAATTCAGTGTACTGTCTACAGTTTCATTGCAAATGACTCTATTCACCAAATATACAGTTTGAAATATAGCTATTTAGTCCTTAGTCTTTTTTAAGGTAGCCATAATTCAGAGCAAAAGGTATACTTGTCAGATAACTCTCTTTTCCAATTGATTGCAATTGCTTAATTGAAATCTTGCAATGTTGTTTATACTTAAGCAACTTTTCTCCCCATTTGTTCCATTATTGCATGAAAGACATAGAAGTATGGTTTCCAAAATAATCCTTTCAAAGATGGATCTTGCAATGTCTCAGTGACAACTATATTAATTCATAATTAGTAAAGGGGGAATGTCTTAGAAACAAGCTAAAAAGACATATTCCTTTATCAAAAGAGCTTTCAATCTAGTTTGAAGACAAGGATCCAAGTGAGAACAATAAACAATGTGGAGAGTACAAGGCAGGAGAAGATAGTAAATATAGTATAAGGCAAACCACTTTAATGAACACCGAGGTCTTTCCATTCACTTCAGTGCACATGAGATTAAACCTCAAGTAATCTAGCTAAAGTTTCACAGCATTCATATATACCCATACTTGTACATAATACACACGTGCAGTCTGTGAAAAAACTGTTCTGCCTTTTACACTCTTCTCCATAAAGAAGGCATCAAACTACCTTATTCACTTTTTAAAGGGTCTTATGAAGTTAAGTCATATTTTTAGATTAGGATACAAGAAATTCAATATAGAACTAGATAATATTTATCTGAACTTTCTCTGTGTTTGGTGTTTCTAGAAATCACATCTCCATGATGTCCATCTGCAGTGTTGGGCCCACATTTCCACAAATCAGACTGGTATAACTGTTTTTCTCTGTGTTTTATTATACATTTTAAGTTCACTTTAATTTTATATGATATATTTAAGTATTTCTAGCATTTTTAGCCTCATGGTATACTTGTATTTTAAAGGTCTCTCCTACCTAGGGACAAACACAAGATGGTTACCATGGTAATCTAAATTGGAAAATAAGTATCCTTACCCAAGAGTAAATACACAGGAGAAATCTTCATTATAGGGGCTATATTTAAAGCTGAACTGCTACTGTTTAAAAATAAAAACACTGCTTAAAGATACTACTAGCATGATTTTAAAAGATTATTTAAAAATGTACCTTGTTGTTTACATAGATACACATAAAACTTTGAGGCACAACTGTGACATCTGTCTCAACAATGAATACTACATCACCCTGCAAGCAGTTCCAGTTAGTACTCCATGCGTGTGTCTACACGTGCCCATACGGGACCATTGTTGCTGTACCATGCCAGCAGCACACAGTTAGTATTAGACCCTACATTGCCACTGTGATGCACTATTCTGAGGGAGCAGGTCACTATAGCAGCGTAGATGCGATGTCACAGTTTGTGCCAGCTGACACTACATTACCGTAGTGCATTGCTACAGTGATGTAGTGTCACATGTAGACCTGCTCAGTGGGGGCATCTCCATATAAAATTAAATGTGACACAATAAACTCTGTAGCAGCTTGGGCCGGAGTCAACTTCTCTGAGGCACAATATCTACACAAGTGGCAGGAACAGCAGCAATTTGAGCTGGGGTGGAGCAGGTCCCCAGATGGCTCGGCTGACTGGGTGCAATGAACACCTGCAGTTAGCATCTACACATGTGTTTTGGCACAGTAAAGTACTCCATCCTATGACAATACTGTTCCTGACAGTCCTATCCTGAAGTGGAGTTATTGCATCAGTATCACGTATCACGAATATCAGTACACGTGTAGACAAGTGATACTTTACTGTGGAGCTATTTAGTCTGCTCTGCAGTAAAGCACATGTAGAGGCACCCAGTGTAAATAATGGTATCAGAGCCTGACACTTCATTAATAAAACACTTCTCTCCTTGGCCAAGTTGCTCAGGTACTGCAGAGGTGATTATTGTGTGATCCTCATAAAAATGGTATGTGAAATATACACAACAGGAAAATCAAATGAACAAATTAAGCAAATGTACTGCAATACTGAGCCAAATACTAATCACTCACTCTGGATCTTCTTGTAACTTTTTAAGTTAATTTGTGTTTAGTTAAGGTTCTGTAATGACACGTCCTGCATAAGGATATCATTTGTCTTCTAAACAGAATATAAGTACCACAAGTTCCCCAATATTGTCCCATCTCAGATGCAGAGGGACCAGCACCAGGAAGGAAACACACAGCACTTAACTGCTGAGTCAATTTTGAAAGTAGGACTTGACAGTTTTAGCAAATTCTGTCCCTGGTCATAAGAAACTCGATTAAAGCCCCAGCTGATATCACATACGCCATGGAACTGCCATTTTGTTCACTTCTTTATTTCAGACACTTCTAGCCTATGCTTACGAACTGCTGATCTAGAAGTGAAAAGCTGTACAATTTATTACCAGTACTAGAAGACATGCAGTGCCCCTTCCCCCCCGCTTTAATGTTCTCCTTTTCTTTATACCAGTATGAGTTTGATTTCTAATATTCAAGAACCCGGGTGCCTGTCCAAAACATACGAACTTTCTTCCAATCATAAAGGTCCTCTTTTTATAAGGGGAAGACTTCTGTTCTTATTTTGTAAGGGTTGTTTTTTTTAACCTATGTTAATTTATCAGGGGAGCAATACAATTTATGTGATCCATTTTCCTTTCAGCTTCCCTCAAGAAACTGTTATCATTTGAAAGAAACAGAATAATCCCTTGTCACTATATTTTAGTTTATCTATATCATTACTTTGCAACTTTAAGGTGTGCATCTGTTAGAAGACTGCATGCTTGTGTATCCATATCCACAGATGCCTTACGTGCATATCCTGCATAGTAGTAAATCCTTACATTAAACACTCAGATACCTCAGATTCTTAGTCTGACCCTAATTTACTGGAAGCACATATTAGGAGGGGAAGGAAGGCTTACTTGAGGCAAAGACAAGAGTATATTGTGTAGGAATACAAGATTTTATTTTGGGACTTCATATGTTGTAAGTATGAGGCCTAATACTGAAGATTATCATTGTTATTACAGGGTTGGCAAAAATATTCTCCTTGACTTCAAGGCCTTTGAGATGTAGTCCAAAAACCTTGAAGGTTTGTTGGGCTTGAGTGGGTAAGGATTATTCATAAATGAAAATAAGGAATTAAGCTGTAAATGATGCAAAAATAAAACAGCTGCATTTGATGTGTAACCCTTTCTAATGATATAACCCTTTCTTTGAAGTACTGCAAGTCTCTTTGAAGCACTGTAAACAGTGAGGGTGCAGACAGACATTCATGCCCAAGAAAGTGTTTAAAAAATGGCCTTGAAAAAAGAGGAATACCCTTCTCGAAATGTCTGCACGCTCCAGCAGAGCGCAACACTACTTGCTCCATCCTTCAAAATCCTACATTGCTTCACTCTCCAACCCACCCCAGTGGGTCAGGAAAAAGGGAGGGAGAGATCAAGGAGGAGAGCCAATGAGTGCTCTCCTTGGGCGCCTCCAAAGACCAGAGGTCAAGAAGCATGATGGATTTCCTGCTCTGCAGCCAGGGGGATGCTGCTGTCTTTTGTGGCTATTTGAAAGCACTCTGGAAGTGAGGGAGATGCTCATCTGCACATAGGAAAACTCTCTGAATTTGAAGAGCTCCGAATTGGAGTGGAATTTGGAGTACTTCAAAAGAATATCCGTACATTTTGATAGGGCTTATGAGTTTGACAGACCTCTTTCAAGATGTATAAATCAGGTTTAAGTGGTCATTAATTTAACAAGCATGAGAACAAGAAATATTCTCCTTTATCCTTTTTCTTTTTAATTATTCGTTACACAGAAAATTGAAAAATAATATCCCTCTAACTTTAAGCTGTGAACAGTAGTTGACTTGATTTTATGGCAAAGATATGCCATTGCTTTGAAAATTACAGTGTCAGAGAACATAAAAGAATGTTACGGTAATTACAGTTGCAACGTGTACTGATTATTTTTAATGGGAGCTATTGAATATATCGTTTAGAATGTCATGTATCAACTACAAAAACAAAAATATCCCTTTAAAATATTTAACAGTTTTTTAATAAAACTTGACTTTTTAATTACACATACAATTAATTTTCCTCTTTAAGCTTCACATCTCATTATCTGTATGTTGTTTCAACAATTTTCTGTGTAGAGCATTACAACTATGCTCACAGCTGTGCTTGCTTTTTCCTCTACAAGTTCTATGAAATGATTTTTATAAGAATAGTAATTTGAAGGCAGTTCTTAAGATAATTCTATGTAATTGTGCATATTTTGATTTTCCAGTGCTTGAAAATGTTTAGACTGAATTCTTATTATAGCTTATATTCATTTTAAAGGTACCCTAGGGGGTAGGGCTTCAAATGTCTACAGGTTTGATACCGGCAAAGGATGCCAGTGAGTGTGGGACAGGACTACTGCATCTAACTGGCTATGAACACAGAGACAGAAGAGATTCCTCAACTGTGAGTGTTTATACTCAGAGCATACAAAGAGGGAGAAAATGTGACTCAAAATGTCAGGGCTGATATAAATTACTCTGTTTGTAACAATCCCACACATTGCCCACTGAGGCACTGGGAAGGAGTGAGTAGCTTTAGCAGAAACTAATGATCTGTCCCACTGTTTACAATCAATGGATGTATCACTAAGGAGCTGTTTGTAGTAGAGAATGATGTGAGGGTTAGTAATCAAATCAGACCAATTAAAAATCTAAATTACAAAACTAGTTTTGCATTTAGAAAAGTAGAATGCTTATCTCCTCACCGTCATTTTAAACAAGATACATTATGAGCCATAAAACGTTTGGCTATATTAAATAATTATTTATGGTTGACTGTGACTAACATACTAAATCAGAACTTTTGTTTCTTTCCTGAATTATGAGACAAGTGTTTGGTAATTAAATAGTGGCACAGATTATTATTTTCCTCTTAGCACTGTAATATTTTATTTGTTGTGAAGTCAAATATAATTAATCCACCATGCCTCCCTTCTCTACAGCCTGCCCAAGTCCCAGCTCTCAGGAATGTGCAGAATGCTTCTCTGCTTTCTTACACAAGGAACAGGGCTCCACAAACATGCACTGTTATATAGCCTGACTGGCCTCCCACCCATTTCCAGTTCAGAATGGTTTTCTTTCAGCATCATTCTGCTCTAACCAAAGTCAATGGAGATATTGCTCTTCACTTTTAAAGGAGCAGCAGACTCCCAGGGACTCAATGCCAGCTCACCACACAGACTTTTGTTTCTCTGCTCCCATGTACCACTCCTCTAAGGTGAGGCTCTGCCCTGCATCTCTTCAGAGTACAGTTCCAAATTTTTAGCTATATTGGTTTGGCAAAGAAGAGGAAGAGGAAGAACAAATGGTATGATGACTTTAAAGTGCCCTTCTAATTTCAAGGGTGTAGGTTGTAGTGGTGTTGGTCTAAGGACATAGGTAGACAAGGTTCCTTGGGTGAATCCGATATCTTTTATTAGACCAACCCAAATAGTTGGAAAATAATTATTAAGGAAGTTTTGGGGTTCAAAATCCCTTTGTCAGGCTAAGGAAGTTTCAGCAGTTGGTGTGTGCTCTTCCTGGATGGAATTAGAAGTTAAGAAGCCAGCGGCTGGGTTGGTATGCATGCAAGACTACATTTTCACTGACTACCTGTCTTGTATGCATACCAGGCCAGCCACTGGCTTCTTTACTTCTCATTCCATCCAGGAACAGCACACACCAACTGCTGAAGCTTCCTTAGCCTGACGAAGGGATTTTGAACCTAAAAGCTTGCTTAATAATTATTTTCCAACTATTTGGGTTGGTCTAATAAAAGATATCAGATTCACCCAAGGAACTTTGTCTGCCTCTCTTCTAATTTCAAGCCACTTGAATGGTTTCTGGTATACTTAACAGAGTCCTCACCTGCCTTATGGGAATCTCCAGACCACAGTGTGCCATGCCCACTCCTTATTCAGCTTATAGGTGTTGCCCTGTGTTCCCATGCCAGGTTTCCCTGGCTCATTGTGAGATTTTTATGTTATCTCTATACTGTTTCAGCCTTTTTCCCCAGTATTAAATGGCCAGAGTGTCAAAGGGCCTCATACAATTACCACTAAAGAGCATGGAAAGATTGTCTTTGACTTTAACAAAAATTTGATTGTAGTTCTAGCCCGGGGCTTCCCATTATGTCTCTGTCTCACCCATTCCCTCCAAAAACAAACTAGCTTACCATTAGCTTGATGTGATAGCTTTCTCCTCTAGAGCTCTTGATGTCTGGAATGTCCTTCTCATATCTTTTCTCCTCCATGACTCAGTATCTCATTTCACATTCTTGTAGAAAACCTCATTTTTCTTTATCTTAGCATCTCTGTCTCCTGCTGCTATAATGTATTATTGGAGTTTGTTGCCACATTATTTAATTATACAAAGCATTTGGGGACAGAAATGTTAAGTGAAAAACAAGTCAAGCCCTCAGTGAAACTTTCCACAGTCCAAGTAATTATATATATATATATTAGCAATAGACAAACACATTATTAAATATAAACTAATTTCATCCACGGAAAAAGTTAAAAGTACTTTTTCAGTTTCAGCCCTGACAGTAATAGATGCAAGTTAATGCATGGACAATTAATGTTGAAAAGGAAATTGAGCAGCAAACAACATTTCTCAACGACAAAACAACAGTTGGATCTAAACTGCATTATGCTTCTTACTACCAATGCTGAAATGTGTGTAGACTTTAAGATATGGAAATGGGCATTATAGGCATTATATACCTAGGGATTTTTAAAAATTGCTGATAAACTGCTTCAAAATTCAAGTGTGAAAAGGTGTGCAAATATTGTAACAAAAAAGTTACCTACTTAGATATCTATGACTCATAAGTGAGGTTTATAAACATGCAGAATGATGAACAAAAGAACAAAGAAAGGCATGTGAGAGAGGGTTCCTTATCCATTAACCAGGTATGTTCCATATTATCATCACAGGTGACCAAAAAAAAAAAAAATGCTATTTCCACTGGAGAAATTTGTGAGTTACTGCTTGAATATCTAAAGCTGTAGTTTGGGGACTATATTCTACACATGCTCACTGTTTGAAGGTCTGACCCTACACGTACACATTAATGGGAAAAGTACTTACTACCTGGAGCAATGGCATTGGCTCTATTTATATGGTACTACCAACAGTAATGAACATTACTTTGAGTAGCAAACACTTGCAGAATCAGTCAATTAAACTACTACAAAAGTCCATCAGCCCCTTCAGGACTGCTACCTCAGCAATTTTGCACGATGTATGTATTTGTATTTTGTGAGGATGAAATCTGTTCCAATTCTAGTCAGAAGCCCCAGAGACTTGAATGGTACCAGTTCAAGCCCTGAGGGAACAGCAGGAGGTCTTATGCTCTAACGTATATGGGAAGAAGCAAATCAGGCTTGTCAAAACTGTACTGCTTATTTCTGCATGCGTTATTAAAAATTATGCTGAATAGCAAAACTGTTATTTTGTGCCAATAAACTATCTTCTCTTTTCACCAAACACATGACAATATTACTTGTCATAAATTGGAAGCTCCATTATTTGTAATTTGGAGCTTCACTTATCAGAGGTTGATTTAAAAGCAGAGAGGTCCACATTGCAACCAATCACAAGCCTGAATTAAGACTCCTGAAACTATGGTTAGAAGAGTCATGAAAATGTTCCTCTACTTATTGCATGGTTCAAATGAAAAACTATGAAGTTTTCTGTTTCCTTCCCTCCTGTATAAATATTTAAATCCTGCTGTGTATTTGACACCTTATTTTCAGGTCTCAAAAAATCTGGTCTCTTAAGTATAGTAACAGATCAATTTAAATAGGACTGGACAAAATGTTTCATGCAAACTCTCTGACCAAAATATGACGTTTCAGGTCAACTGAAAGTGTTGGCGAATCTGGGTTAAAAATGATTTTGTTTGTTTTTTTGAGGAAATCTACAAGTTTCACTTTGACATTTTTCACATGAAATCCTTAGACTTTGTTTCAAAACGACATTTTGTTTAGAAATCTGATTTTTTTTTAAAGGGCAAAACACCCATGAACATGAAAAACTTTTTTTCTAAAGTTTAAACCCCTGCACCCCCGATTGGTCCCTAGCTCTAAATTTGAATGATGTATGCACTATTGTAAACACACATGGCTACTTCTATATCATTACAACCTGCACTGAACAGTACAAATTAGCACAAATCAGTTCCCTCTAGAGAACTGATGATTAAACCCTTGTAAATGGAAATACATAATCCTACTGGACGCTATTCATCCTCTATTGTCTCTGAAGACAATGAAAGTTGCAGACTCTCAGTAGGAAGTACTCACTGCCTGGTAAGATCAGGCCCTTAACCTGTAACGGCCATCGGATGTCACCCATTTACAATGAGTCCCACTAAGTATACTCTAATATTAAATTTACCATTTTAGATATTACCTGTGCTGAAGGGTTCCTTTGTCTGTGCCAACGAAATAATTTGAAGTCATTCTGAATTTTTAAATAACTCTTATCCAACTGATCAGGGCCCATCACTTAGATAGATGCAAATAGCACAGCTCAGCTCGGAGGATCAAATGTTCTCAGCATTCTTGTTGAACAAAAAAGGAGATGCTCTAATGTGCATCAACTGAGAATGGCTAAACTGATCATTTTTATCTAACAAATATCAAAGCTCTGGGTTTTGGACTACAGTGCTAGGACTTTGATCTAGATAAGTTCCACATTACTTAATGATTTTAAAACAGTATATAAAATGCTTTTTCTTATGGTTTCAGCCTGCCACCTTAAGAAATATCTATAGGGCCCCACTGAAGTCAATGAGAGTTGTGTCACGGTCTTCAATAGATCAAGGAATTCACCTGTCCTTTCTACAGGACCAGTGAAAGGCACAAACACAGGAGTAATCTGTTTGTCTTATGCTTCATTGCTTGCCAACCTGTCCTGTTGTTCTTCCTTGCCTGATACCTCTACAGAAGTTCCTCTGTGGACTGTTTGAATCTGCCAGTATAGTATCCAGGGGAACAAGGCTATCCAGAGGAACAAGTATCCATATAATACTCTGTAACAACAGTGGGACCAGGATGTCCTCAGTCACTTATGGAGAGACTTTTACAGACTGTATGCAGCCTAAGGACTGTATTCCACCTGTATGTGACATGGTTTCAATGTCTGTCCTGATACTCAATTAGGCAAAACTGGATTAAGGGAAGTTGTACCTCTGCAGTGATGCTGAGGCAGTTCGCCTCACTCCCAGAATTTTGGAGAGTAGCCTTCCAGGCATCTACTTGGTGATAAAACACAGTTGACAATAGCTCATCAAGTGGAAAAGGCTGAGTGCTAGCTCTTATCTCCAAATCAGTATTGCTGCATGGGACACCACTCTGACAAACAAAATTTTGGAGCATGTGAGGTCCTGGCAGTTGTGTGTTTTAGGATGACTATCCTCTGTGGTGGGCAGTCTTGTGGCACTGAACTGGGGAAACAGATTATTCAAGTGACTAGCCCCTACATGGCACAATAAGTTTACCCATACTTAACAAAGTAAACCTTGATTATTTGCATACAGTGAGGGAAGTGCATGTACTTGAAGCTCCAATTAATAGCAAATTCCTGTGAAAGATTCAACAGTAGTTCTTGCTTCATCAGATCAATGATGCTGGCTCAACAAATGCATAGGATCATAACATGCAACATTTCATCTTAGGTGATGGAAAGATCTACTTGCCTAGGAGTCATGCTCGATTTGCAACTAGTACAAACTGCAGACTATGGCACAGGTGAATGGACAGAAAATCAAAAATCACAAGAGCGGTTTTAACAAGTGATCAAGTGATGGTAAAATTACTGAAAGTTATGTGTCTGAATTGAAATGTCAAAAGCAACAAAATTTAATGTAAGATTTTTTATCTCAACAGTATGTAAACATCTCCAAACATAAGATAATCTCCATTCCCATTTCATAGCAGGCTTGAACACCATTCCACAGATTTTAGTTTGACCGTTACATATTATGTCAATATAGCTTTAACAATATAAGCAATAACAATATCTTAGTGCCTTATGAAATTTTCTACTTAGGCAAAGGAGTATTTGGAGATTTAAAGTTCACAGAGTAGTAATAGGCATCTGTCTGTTTCTTAAGACAACACAATTACACTGAATGAGACATCAGCTCATTGAATGTAATCCTCATTTGAAAGATACAGCAAAACTGGAGTGACCTCGCCAGAGCGCAAAAGCCTAGGCAGTGCATATGGAGACACTGAGCTGCTCACACACCAGTATTTCCCTCTAAGCCTTGCTGGTTTAATCCAAAGGAAAAAGCAGGTGTCAGTATGTTTGAAACCATCTTAGCCACAGGAGCTTCTGAAGCAAAAAAGATCAAAATTCAGAACTAATCTATATGACTTAATGCAGGTACTGGGTTATCCATGCACTTACTGGGCTTTTCAAAGCTATTCACGTATCTCAGATCAAATTCAGCATCTCTGACGCAGCTAGTGAGAGAAACAGAGGGTGGGGAAATTTTGGTTATGAAATATTAGAAGCAAATGAAACTTGCCTGATTCTGGGATATATTACAAATATGAAATTTAATTCAGGTTGACTGAAAATTCCCATGAACCTGAATCCAAACTGATAAATCTGAACCAATCAGTGAACAAGGCTCGAAGCCAAGAGGAATTCAGTGAGTGTCATGAATCAGTTCAATGCCAAAACAAGAAAAAGTAGTATTTTTGATTGAGTTTTGCTTTGAGATATTTATTTGGTTGAATAAAGAACCCAATATGAAACTTTAAAAAGTATCAGTCTTCAAGGATGCAAGAAAAGGGTCAAATGAATCCCTCTAGAGATCCAATTACTCATGGAGGTCCCTGGCAAATGTTAATTTAATCACATGATGGGATCTGAGGAATTTTATCCCAGATTCCACTAACTGCCATGCCAGAGGTTCATAGTCTATCGTGGCAGGCAGAGCAATTGCTGGATTCTGGGATAAAATTCCTCAGATGCCATCATGCATCTACCAGGGTATACAGCTGGCTACATGGGCACTGAATGGGAATTCTGTGCATTCAAAGGCTTTAGCATTCAGAATTAACATGTTAGCTTTATATCAAAACTTCACTCAATGGAGAGAAGCAATTCTTGAGTTATAAAATGAGGGAAATGCATTTTAAGATTTAAAAGAAACATTACGTTATTCAAGTTTCCAGTGAATGACAAATTCTGCTTCTCTTTATAGCTGCGTAAGGCAAAATAGCCCAGGGAGCCAGGCAAAATAAATGTATCCCATTTCATTTGTTATAAAACCCACCAAGTGCAGGGTACCACCATATATTTTAAACTGATGAACTGAGATAGAAAGAAATGACCTGTTGTGGCAAAAAAACAAACAGCACTCAGGTACCTAAACACTGACACCAGTAAGGAAGTCTATGATAAAGTAAACTTTTTCAGTTGAAAACATATTGCTTCAATAACATTCAAAGCTTGCTACCTAATTGCAGCACATATAATGTATTGCCAAAGTAAACTGAAAGCAGCAGTTATGAAGGAAAAGGGGAAGAAACATGAGGGGACTAAGACAAAGGCACTCTCTCAGGCATAAAAAGAGAAAATAGTGCTTCTATGTTCATCAGAACAGCCAAACTAGTATCACTCATCAAGACACACAAGATAATTAAATCATCATTCAGAAGAGAACATGATATTAAACATTTCTGTGCTTTAACATGCAGTTTTTGTTCTGTGTTTGGTAATACTAAAACTCAGCATGTGCAATCGTCTACTGACTCTGTTTATACCAGAGTTAAATTAAAGCCATTCAGTCTAACTGGAAAAAAATAGCCAGACTGAACCAACAGCTAAAGAGTAAAGATCTATAGAGGATACATGGGTCAAATCTCTACTGCTGTAACTGCACTGGATTTCAAAGGTCAGTTTAACCTAAAAATGAGATATCAATAATGCTTTTTTATTTTAAAGCTGCATGCATACTGTGTTCGTGTTATGTCTGCTTTCTGTTTTAAACAGTTTAAGTCACTCTCAACTGCTGCTCAAAGAGACAAAAAAGCCAAGACAATAACTTAGAACTCACTGGAAGCATGCTGCACATGCTTATTCTGCAGTACTTTTTTCAGGGGTTTAAACCACAGTATATGCTACTGAGACACCACTTCCTCAAAGTAAGGTAAGGTAAGTGACCTTTTCATTATAAAGGAGAAATACTTTCAGATGGAAATAGCTGCCTTTCTGCACCACTTTTTGCTGAAGAAATGGATTTCAAAACAACCCAGTCTTAAAACTGCTGGGTTTTTTACTTTTTTTAGACTTAACCTGAGATTGTGCAGAGCACAATCCTCTCTGGGTGCTGTCCAGCAGAGCAGCCAGGAACAGTTGCCAGTCCTTTTACTCACAAGACAAAAACCCAGTGATAAAATTTATTTGCTTGGCTGACAAAATAATTTGTCAATGACGAAATATTATTTTGGGCTCCTACTCCTCCCAAACCCCATCTCCGACTTCTCTCCCCTGTCCCCATCAGCTCTGCTGATGAAGGACCATACTAGTCCTCCAACAATGGCAATATTTTATGGACAACACCGTGCTCAGGGTGAGCGCTTACTCAAAAAGTTCCCTTGAAGCTAGTAGGTCAAACTGTATGAGCAAGTGCTGCCTAACATAAGGACCACAACATTTAGCCTAAAAAAAATGTGCTATTTCTGAGAGCTGTTTACTGAATTTGACAGTGTCAAAGTCTGCCTATGTTTCCAGTGTTGTGATGCAAACTGATTTTGTTGGGCAGATAGCGTTTATTTTGTTTTAAATCAAAAAGGTGGAAAATCCCAGCAAGTCAGCTAGAACCTGTTGACCTGTGAGACAGAAGAACAATAACAAAGTCCAATACAGTCAACCCCTCAAACACTACATTTAATAGACATCCATGCCGGAAATTTGCTCAATTGGGCTAATTTCTCAGTTGCATCCATAGGTATAATTAGAGGCCCAATTTGCCCCTTAAATTCTGTCCAACTCCAGAGCAGGCTCATCACTAGGGGAAAGAGGCCCAGGACACTGCTTGTCTCAGACTCTCTCTTCTTGGAGGTATGCTATGTTACTATGTAACAGTCACTGGTCTAGAAAGACACAGAGACAGACTATCATGATTAGCATACTTCTGCAGTCAGAGCAAGGACTTGAACTTTGGTCTTCTACATTACATGTGATTGCTCTAGTTATTTGGGGTAGGCAGATTTATCTGTTTCTCTCTCCAAAAAGAGAGCATTCACCTGTGAAAGTTTCATTGCACCTAAATGCTCCAAAAAGGAGAATGATGAATCAATATTTGGTTTGATGAATCAATATCTTTTCAAGAATAAAGAGTTTAGTTGAAAATCCCAGCCAGCTCTGCTAGGCACCCTGCAGCCACAATGGCTCCTCTCAGTAGAAAGGTCCTTGGTGAGAATCATGCACAGTGATTGTGATATGGAAAGGCAGTAATGTGGCCTGCCCGTATGTGTTGGAAAGTGCTAAGGTGGCTTTGTCTCTACGTCTAAAGTCTTCTTCCTTGGGCTTCCTGTGCAGCTCTTCACCTCTCTGCTACCAACGTGGATTTAGACTTCAAAACAGAACCAAACTCTGAGAATCCAGCTCTGTGCTAGTTTACACTGAAGGAAGAAGGATTGCTTGGGTGTTGAACTTGACTTTTAATGTCTTTCTAGTGGAAAAGAGCTAAACCATGCTATAACTCAGCAAACTTAAGTAATACTTTAGATACATTACACACTATGAGGTAAAGCAAAAAAAAAGAAACTGGGCTGATAAACTATAAAAACCAGACAGGCAGATGCTTCAAATTTTCAGTAATGAATGACTTCAATTGGTTAATAATTAATTTTGTGATTATTAGTTTCAAGTACTATGTATCAGAGGAAAAGTCAGAAAGCTCTAATCTTCCGGATGGCTCAGTGTGTAAATATATTCTATTCTTTTTATCTCTGAAACTTTCTTTTTCTTATAGGGAGCTTTGGGTATTTCACTACAGCCAAAATCTCTCTCTCTTATGTAGTTTCCCAGGCAGCAGGCTTGCTGATCGTCTCCTGAGTCACAGTTGGGCAGAGGATTACCACAAAGGATGCAAACTCTCTACTGGGGTTCCCTAGGCATGTCTACACATGGCGACACAGTTATTTTTTAGTTACTACTGCATAAATCCTGTGAAAGCTATGGCACTTGCTTCAGCCAAGGGCTGCAGGACAAGCCAGAGCCTAGGAAGATGGACTTCTGGCTGATAGAGCCGTGCAAAGCTTCAGTTGCCAATTTGATTTTGGAGGAGATTCGGTCCGATTCGGCAGCCAAATCTCCAAACCCAAATCAAACTGGGAGATCCATTAAAAAGGTGTAAAACTAATCCAAAGTCTCCGAATAGATTCAGAAAAGATTCAGAGATTCGGATTGGCTGGGGAAAGACAGGCACAGCCGAGCAGCTGCAAGTTCTCCCGCAGTTCCTCTGGCTGTGCCTGCCCTCTTCCCAGGCTGGGGGAGCCATGGGAGAAGCCCATCCCCCACCTGGCCCAGTCTCCTGGCACTTTATAAAAAGCCCTGCACTCACCGGCTGCAGTAGCAGTGATCAGGGCCTCTGAGGACTCGTGGCAGAGCCCCTCCACTGCAGCGCATGGCAGGGGGGCCAGAGGGGATCACCGCCCCCGCCTGGCACCCACACAGCAGCTGCCCCAGGACACAGATGCAGCCAAGCTCGGCAGGACACCGCATGCTGTTTGAGAACTGGAGCGGCTCCAGAAGTCACCTGGAGCCCAGCACCACTCAGGCCCAGCTCCCAGGCAGCAGGCAGTGCCCTGCTGAGCCACAATGCATCCACACCAGGGGGCAGCTGCTGCGTGTGGGGAGCGATCCCTGCTGCACCCATTGCCTTGCACTGTATGGGGGGGCTCTGCCACAAGCTCTCAGAGGCCCTGATCCCTGCTGCTAGAGCCAGTGAGTGCAGGGGGTTTTGCTGTTGTTGTTGTTTTAAAATGACAGAACTAGGCTGGGGCCAGCCAAGTGGGGACTGGGACTGGGCAGGGCAGCCATAGGGGCTTCTCTTGCAGCTCCCCCTACCTGGGGAGAGGCAAGCACAGCCAGAGGAGCCATGGCAGAACCATGGCCACCCAGCTGTGCCTGCCTCTCCCTGGCTGATTCTGATTCAAGTGAATCAAATGTGGACAGCGATTCAAATCACTGAATCGAATCTCTGTCCTCCAAATCAGACAAATTGGAATCAGAATTCGAACTGAATACTTCCCTATTTACACAGGCCTGCTAGTTGGCTACTTGTGGGGTAGAGGTACAGCCTCTTGAAAAAGCAGTTGTTAGGGCTTGTGGAGGGAATTATTAGGTACAGCTACGAAGGGGTCAGATTACTCCTATAAAGATGGAAGACTCTCAACTAAAGCAGACAGCTATGGGCACATGCTGGAATATGGAGAAGTAATTTGTGTGTGAATTTTAGGTTTAAATTATATAAGAAGCCCTAAAGAAAGATACTGGAAAGACAGGCCAGCAGCCTACCAATGACACGTATTTTACCAACTGAATTTTTTTTAATTTATCCATCATCTCAGACAAGCGACTTCATATTTAACCAAGGTAACCAAGAACAAAAAAATAAAGATTCCTTCCAAATAGAAATAATCTAAAGAAAGATGTCTGAATGTACAGAAAAAATAACAGCTATATCAAACAGTGGTGAGGTGCAGGGGGTGCACGTGCACCCCCTTGACAGCACTGGTGCAGGGAAGCAGGCAGGAGCTCCACTGTCCCCCCTGCAAGCGCCAGCCAGCAACTGGGAGCGCTGCGGTCACTTTCCAGTTGGTACAATCAGCTGCGGGGAAACACCCCCCCCCCCCGGTCGGTGCTGACTGGTCACTGGGGGGGCACGTGCTCCCTCTGACTAAGGTAGCACCAGTCGCCTATGATATCAACATCTATATCAAAGAATATCAACATAAGGTATTAGGCTATAACTGTTACGTCTGTCTGAATCATGCATAGAAATTGTGCATAGCAAACTATCCCCAACTTTAACCCTGTTTGATTCAGGGTCAAAGTTAGAATGATTTGGCTTAGTTGTATCACTCATAAAACCCATAACAGCTGATGCACAAGCTCAAGCAGCAGTAAAATCTTTAATGCATCTAGAAAGTACATTTGTCTATACACACAGTTATCTATCTAGAAATTGCAATAAGTGAAGGAAAAGATTATACTGCATTTGAAGCAGAAGATACAAATCTCTAAGCAGTGGGATTGAAATCCTTACTTCGCTAAAGCCAATATAGTTTCCATTAACTTACAAGTGATTTCCATAGAGGGCTGCAGATATCACCTCAGGTGACTAGATTATATACCAATAAGTATCTTAGGAAACACTTAACTGGCTAGATCTATTTCAGATTTATAGATCTTTTGGAGCTGTGCTTACTGCTATGGCCTAAGTATTATACAGCACTGCTTTCAGCATTTTATGACACACCTAGTTTGCTCAGCATTATCCTTGTAGCCTGAAACAGATTCTACATATGTTTTTATTTACTCACTTGAATGAACAGCACTGATAGTTCAGAGACCATGAGGGACAAACAGTGGAATACTAAACATTGCCTGCATATCATACACATGTTGCAAAACAAACTGGATTGTGCATTTCTCTCTCTGCTGTACCTTTGATCCTTTCTGTTACTGTCCTAGGAGCAAACTGCATCTTTATTCTTTTATGGGTTATTCACTTGCTTGAACTGTATAAAGGACAAATTAACAGAGTTAAAAAATAATCACTCAAGTTTCTCTATTAATTCAAATGACAGTAAAACTGTATTAATTTTCCTATAGGGTCTCCTAAAATGTGGATGTGCTGGAGCAATAGTATTTCTTTTTCCCTAAAATGTGGATTGTTACTTCTCAAAAAAACAACGTTAGAGTTGTTTCTAAATTTAAAAATGCCAAAAAAGAACACTGACAATGGATGTTAATTAACCATATTTTACATTAAGCAAAGTATGCACACCTCCCATTGATTTCAGCAAGACCTGTATAAAATCACTGGGAACATTTGGGCTTTCAGTGATTTTTACCACAACTATCTGAACAATAAATTTGCTAAATTTACTCATGCCAGTCTTATGTATCCTTCAGGAAAGTACAGAGAGAACCCAATTGAAAAGAAATAAAGTAAGACAAAACCTACATAATATACTAACTCTGCCATAGACATAGGAAAACCAGACTTTAGTCACTTGATAGCATCTAGACTCTTCTACATGGAGTTAGACACAAAACTAAATACTGAAGCATGTACAAGTATCATAACAGAATCAACTCCTGTGACAGCAAGTGATTTGTTTTGTAAATGCAGAGTGATAAGGGAACCTGACTGTTGAGGGGAAGGAAGCCGGAGGCGGGGAAGACGCAACCACTTTTGGACTTCATTATCTATTTCAGCTGTAGATAAGTGATATGTGGAACAATTGTTATAGATTCTACAGCATTTCTGTGGTGTTCGCACTATGTGCCAACATCCCTGGCTGGTCCACATGCAGCAGCCACTCCAGGAAGCCAGAGGGCATCTGTACCTGAAGGGTAAAACTGTACTCAGTACTCCAGACCAGTTTTCCAAACTGTGATATGCATACCCCTGGGGGTACACAAGACATTTGTTGGGGGGTACACAGGAGAAATAGTGTAATGACAGATTTAATTTTCATTATCATAATTGGCATTTAAGGAGTACAAATATGAAATTTATGCTGGTAGGGTATGTTGGCAGATGGTAAATCTGGAAGGGGGTACACAATAAGAAAAAGTTTGGGAACCTCTACTCTAGACAAACCACTTCTCAGTGTATACTAGCAGAGAAAAGGTCTAAATAACCAATAAGCTACAAATCCAAATATACCATCTAATTGTAGTGTTGCCATTTTGTGCACACATATTAGGTACTGACATTAAATAACTAAGTTCTTGCTATATGAAGGTGTTGAAGTCTTCAGCTTCACGGGATCTAATAGAAGTTAAATTCTGTAAGCCTTACTCATGAAAATAGTTCTACTGTAGTCAATGAAACTAGCAGCGTGAGTACATAAATGAGGATTAATCATGGAGCACAGCCCATAAAATCCAAAAATCAAAAGTAAAGTTGTTGTGGGGTTTTTTTTTGAGAGATTCACATTTTGCTGTAGTTTCAAAAAAAACATGTAATGTTTTTCTGAACTCTTATTTTGGTGTTATGTTGGAAAAACAATGCTGTTTATGAGGATTAATAAAGTATGTCCTTGACTTCTTTTAATTCAGTCTACTTTTTTGCTTTTGAACTCAAAATCCAAAGGCAATCATAAAAAGGAAAAGTTTATGCAACCAGAAAATTGGACGCGCATTCCTCTTTAAATGTGCAAATCGGACAAGAAAGCTGTGTGTGGTCAAACACTGTTCTCCTTTTGTTTTCTTCCACTGCACATCAAAATATAACGCAAGTAGAATTTTTAGTTTCAGCCCTTTTGTGCTCGTGTGTGAACATGCTACTGGATTTTACATTCTGCATAGTGATCTAAATCTGGAAGAGATTTTACTCATTACTGAAATTTTTTTATTAGACTTGTTTTTTCATTTAAATTACAGCATATGTTCATTTATGAAAACTGAAGAAAAATGCTATCTAACTATACTATGCATAAGAATTTTCAAAGGTTTTCAGCGAAAAAATGAAAAGCTGTAGCCACTTAGCACCGTTTTCTGTGGGGCATGCAACTCTTTTCTGTTCTTCATAGAACAGATACACTTTTAACCATTCAAAGTACAGTACAGAATCTAAAAACATGGATTTTGCAAGGACTGTCTTTTCAATAGGTACAGTACTTAACACAACAGGATATTTAGCACTTAATGAAAATGTTGTGAGATAAGGCACACACCCTAATTGTGAACTAGCTACAATAAAAAAAAATGCCATTGATATGTGATGCTGCAATTCTTCTTGTTTCCTGCATTCAGGGAGCATTGTGGGCAATGTGTCAAGTTATAGGTAGCTACTCCTTTTTCTTCTCACCCACTCCCAGCCACCTCCACCCTGTATTCAATTAGGAAGGGGTGTCAAGCACATGGCCCATAGGCTAGATCTGCCATGTTAATCCTCATAGTGTCCCTTGGTTCTCTCCCTTTGACCCGCAGGCCACACCAGCCTGCAGTGCCCTGTATGCATGCCACATGTGGGACTCACTGGGGCTAGCCACATGTGGCCATGGGGGCCAGATGATTTGGACAACCCTGCAAAAAGAGAAAGCAGTAGCAGCATCAGTATATGTGGTGTCAGGAATTTGGCCAGGAGTGATTTTATGTGCAGAAGAGACAGAATCAGCAATAGTTAATAGACGTGAAACCATAGCTAACAGAGGCGATATAATAGACAGTGTTTTAAAGAAACCTGGGAGACTGCACATTTGCAAACACATTTGACTAGATCCAGGTGTATTTGGGGCAAAGGGAAGAATGACAGTGATCGGGATGTTGCAAGAAACAACCACTGAACTAGGCACATTACAGAGAAAATGGAATTGCAGGGAAATATCAATAAATAGGAAGGACTGAGAAGGACCAGGAGCATAAAAGTGAGAAGATAAGAGTAACAAAAACAGATGAAGCAACAACAGAGAAAAAGCAGAAAACAAGAAATGAACACAGCAAGGGACGGAGCTGGACAGAGGAGAACCAGAGAAATGGTGGGACAGAAATTATTACACAACACAGAGAAGGTTGTGTATGTTAGAGTCTGTTTCAGGGTCAGACCTTGCCACCTTTGCTCACCACAGAATAACACTTCTTAGTAATTAAATAGGATTATTTGAGAAGTGTTGCTTTACTTGTGATAAGCCACCAAAACAGACCTTGTTTGTAAGAGAAAAACTAGAAGGAAATAAAGACTGAGCAACTTATTGTAAACTATGGAAGAAGTAAAAACATGGGTGATATCCAAGCCTGTATCAGTATCTCCCCTTGACTTGAAAGTGACCGGGATTTTATCCAACATACCCAAATAAGACTAACATTAAAATAGACTTTCTAAGGGAAGGTATATTTTTAAAACTAAGGTACGTTGTTGTTAACTTCTTTTCTTATGCGCAGCCGTGTTCTAGAGAGAGTGGTCCTTTAATTTTTTCTTAGTGTCATATTCACCAAGCCCTATTCACTTACCAACATCCATTAGCTATCTCTGTTCCTTACCTTCAACAGAGAGGAGAGGGCTTCCACTTGCTCTGGTAAAGATCCAGAAGATGCCCATAATTCATGTCTTGAGTGTTTGCAATATTACGAATTGCAAAGGATGCCAAGTCAGCAGCTTCTCCTTGGCCAGCAAAAGTAGAAGCAGCAACAGCATAAGCCAGAACAGACTCTGTAGAGGCAGCTTCTTGCTAGCCAAAGCATTCTTTGTTACTATACACAGAGACAGCAGCTATTTATATATTTACAAATAAATTATAAGGACTTGCACTGTTGCCTTTTATAGTCAAAAGGAGGTGTTCCCTTCTGACCCTATTTGAAGTCTGCATTCAAATACACATGCAGTCAAACAAGCCAAAATGGTTCTGTCCACCTGCACGTATTTGAGATTGATTAGCTAGAAATATTCGACAGGCAAATGCTCCTCTCCAGCCACACAGAAAACAGGTGTAAAAAGAAAGATGTGTCTGTGTAAGAGAAGTACTGTAAAAACTAGCATGTTTAACTGATATAAGAAATTACGAGGTGTTTAACGTATTGCCTTCCTTTATAAAAATACCCTCTAAAATCTACTAGGGACGAAGCCAATAGAAATGAAAGATTGTTCCATAAATGTTACCAAAGGCTATAAGCACCTACATATTTTAATTTAGACTGAACTGTATATAGATAATAATAAAGTATACTTTATAGAGATATTCCTTTTAAAAGTTAGATATTCAAGACAGTAAAATTATTAAAAGTGGTAAAGACCAAGGCAGACTGTGAGGAACTACAAAAGGATCTGCCACTAGGAGCAATTGTAGATAAGTGTAAAGCTATGCACATGGCCAAAAATAAAACCAATCTATACCTACACTATGATGAGCTCTGCAGTATCTGTTACCACACAAGAAAAGGAGCTGGGAGTCATTGTGGACATCTTAAAACATCAGCTCAGTGCTCAGCAGCCATCAAAAAGGCAAATTAAATGTTAAAGCAAACAAAAAAACTATTAAGACTGAAATTGTAAACAAAACAAAAAGTATCATTATTTCCCTTGCTGCATCCACATCTTGAATACTGTGCCCAGTTGTGGCCCCCCACCTCAGAAAAGATACAGAAAAATTAGAGAAGGTACAGAGAAGGGCAACAAGGATGATTAGCGCTATGGAGATACTTTCATATAAAGAAGAGGCTAAAGTTAGGCCTATCCAGTTCAGAAAATAAACACTTGAGGGAGAGCATGATAAGGGTTTACAAAATACTAAATGGTGAAGAGAAAGTAAAGATAGATTAATTATTTTTTCTCTCTCTCTCAATACAAGAACCAGGGGATCACAACATGAAACTAGTAGGAAGTATGCTTTAAAACTAACAAAATGTTTAAAACTGTTTAACAAATGTTTAACAAAAGGTTTTTTTCCCCCAGTGTGTAATTAAAGTGTGGAACTCATTACCACAAGATGTTGCAGAAACTGACAATTTAGCCAGATTTGGGATTGACACATTCTTTAAGGAAAGTTACATCATTAGCTTTTGAGCATGAGACTCAGGGGTAAGACCTCCAAATCAGAATGTCCTAGACCCTAAATCCTGGAGGCTGTAAGTGGGAGAGGAACATTGGGAAAAAAAATCCTAGTGAAAACCTGTTCACTCTCCCTTTCAACATCTGCTCTGCCACTCTGTGACACAGGATACTAGGCAAGATGGACCTATGGCCTGACATAATAAATGGCAGTATGTTCTTCCATGCTTCTTAAATTCAATTATATTTCTATCAAATACCATAGATAAGTTTATAAATTCTGTAGAAATGATTCTCAATTAAAATCTATAGCTTTTTATGACCATAGCCAATTTCTACAGACACATCTTTTGTGTCTATGGCTTTATCTCAAATAAATTTTAGAGGACTTTTCCATAAAGGAAGACAATATTTTAAACTAACCTGTAGAATTTAATTTAGTAGATAATTATGTCTACTATAGGATTCTATTATATACTTTTAAAATTCTGTGCATAGTATTTAGTATTAAACTGCAGAAACATTTTTAAAATGAGATTGTTTTGCTTTCATTTAAATGGTTTACCTATATTTTAAATACGATGATGGCCATTCTTAGAGAATTAGACCAATATTTTTAGGTGCAATCCTAAGTGGGCTGATTTTCAGAACAGCTAAGTACTTAGTACTCCCTTTCTTCCCTTAAATAACATGATATACTTTAAATACATCTACAATAAAATGTATACATAACATGTATATATAGACATAAGCTTTTAGCATGTATTGCTGGCAGTGGGTGGATGCTGTGTAGCATAAACTCCAGACTATGTCCACTCAAGGGAATATACATTCAATAGCTATGTTACCTGACTTACTTATGAATTTGTAATATTACTCTAACTGACCCTATAATTATGTAGTATTTTAAGCCATTTGCTGAAAACCAGGATTTGGGGCTTTTCCATCTAGAAAGCAGGCCATGTAACTAGTCACCTAGAAGAGAGGGCTAGATTCCCATAGGACAACAGTGCTCCATACAGTCCTTTTCCTGAAGTTTATAGAACAACTTAGATGATTTGGAGAGTTTCTTGCAGCTCCAATGAAGTCTGGTTTCTCACTTCACAATGATAGCTCAGTTTAAAGCACCATCTACTGATACATGTAACACAAAATGGGGGTGGGGGGACATGGAGGGGAGACATAAAAGAAATCAAGTTATTTTTATGCACTGGGACAGACTGCATAAGTCATAAGTCATGGCACAGCAAAGCATAGCCATGAGTCATTTATGCATGGTCATCCTTAATGCACAAAAATAACTTGTTTATTCTCCCCCTCCCTGCCCCCTGCAGTATATTTATGTCCCAGACACTTCTTCTTCACTTGGGTTATTTGCTGTTGCTGATTTTAGTGGAAACAGGTATTAGAGACAAAAGGCACATTTGCAAAATGAAAATAATTAATTATAAATGTGATAAAGACTGTCTCTTCTGCTTGTGCCTATGAAACTGCCCTTCCATTATTAGGAGTCCATAGACATATAGGGTCATGTTAAGCATGGTACCAACCATATACTGTATGTAATTTTAAGTGAACAGCCTTTTTGGATAGGGACAGAAGTTACACAAACCAGCTTAAATGTTCAGAAACTGGTTTAAGCCTGTAACAGAACAGAAATTCAGTGCACATAAACAAGCTGCAAACTGGCTGAAGCTGGTTTAAAATAAACCTGGCTGAATGTGGTATCAGACTTAACTGATTTAAGTCAAACCAGTTTATGAAACTTCTGTCCCAGACATCTTTTTTGGTTCAAGTTAAATCAGAGTCCCCCACCATCCCAGCATGCTTTTCAGCCCTAGGCTGGGCTGTTCTTTCTTTTTCAGAAAGCAGGGCTGGCCCCAGACCTCTGCTCCCTAGCTGGAGCAGTGAGGGCTGGCTCACCAGCTCTCCCAGGCAAAACCCAGCTGGAGTCTGGCGCCAGGGAAGGGGTTAAATTCACCTTCCCCACGTACAGTGCTGTCCTGCCCTGCTGGATTATTTATTGTTGGCTGTGACTATGGACTACAAATCCCAGAGGCACCTGGAACCAGGAAGAGGAAGTAGTGAGCAACCCTGCAGCAGGGTTCAAATTACAGGAGAACTTGGGAGCAGGGGCTGAGACAAAAAAACATAACAGACAAAAGCCCCCCTGTAAGATTTGAAAATCATAATGGGAGGAGTTTTGATTTTATCAGGGCATCATGATGGGCAATCCAATTTTTTTTTGCAGATCCCTCACCCTCAAGAGTCAAAGTATAATTCAAACCCTGCCCACTATAGTCCTGCTGCTGTGATTGTGGACTGCAAATCCCAGCGACCTTGGAAGCAGGAGGAAGAGGAAGTGAATATGGCAGAAAAGCCACCATGGGTGCCCCTCTCCAAAAACCTCTCCCTGTGCCAGCCTGAGGGGCTGCTGGGAAACCCCTCAGGGCAGGGATTTCAACCCTGGTCACATGACAGAGGCCCGGAAGAAGATGCTGT
>JAGPOW010001918.1:3185239-3256830 GCA_030014935.1 Caiman crocodilus | reverse complement strand
GCGGTACCCCCAGGCTAGCGGGTGGGCTCCAGGGAAGGGGTCGGCCAGACGTGAGGCACCCCAAGGGAGGCACTCGGAGCCTGGAAGGTGGTCGGGCGCCGGGAGGTGGGCGGCTCAAAACGGGAGCGCCCCCTACTGGCCCGCCACAGTGAACACATGCTTGCTATGTGCCAAGGAACTGTGCTCTACCACCCCCCAGCTTTTGGATTGAGCCATAGCAGGCATGTGGCTCCATTTCCTGAATCACAAGCGAATGTCTGTTCATTTGCTTATTGGTTCTATCTTTGCAATTTAGACTAACCTGCAAAGACTGGACCAATTCAGCCTGAGGCTTGTTGACTGTTTGTATGTAGCCTCTGAAGTCAATCGGACTATTCATGTGCTTAACAATTAGGCAGTTTTGCCAAGGAGATGTATGATACTTCTAAAGCAAATGAAAACAAAGATAAGCACAACAAGAAGCGATTTCAGGGATTATTGAAAATGTTTGACAAACAAGTCTAAAACATAAACAGCCTCCTATAAGTATAGCCATGGAGGAAAAAAGCTTTTCTACTCTACAGCACTACTTTCCCTGCCCTGTTTGGTACCTAACCTCTTCTTGCAGTGCCTACAAATGTTCCTAATAAGGCTATAAGCAATTTTGCTACTGGATAGCTAAGAACTGGCTCAAGGCCAACAGTTCAGGTCACATATAAGACAGCTATCAGACAGTAACAACTTTCAGTCACTCCTTGTTTTACAATGGTGACCTATAACTGATGAGCTCCCTATTCAGTTACCATCCTGTCACCCCATTACATTTTAAAATAAATATGACAATTCCACAAAAAAGCCTTCAAGTGAGTTGCAATTTCCAAACAGCAAAAAGAAACAATATTTAATTTTACATGTTCTGGGAAAAAAACATTTCTAAATCAAGATGTGTGCTCATCTCATCTTCCAATCACATATCAGTCTAACCACATTTAAAATTAATTGCTTTGGGTTTGCAGATGTGTCTCTGATTTCTGATAGATGTTTCCATTCAAATCAGCAACAGCAAAGTAGATACACAGATACAAAGATAAATGGCTTTCAGATATTAAAAAATGATTTATCAGGTTCTGGCTGTAGGTTGCTTTGGCTACTTATTATATAAATACCCACCAAGTATTTTTATTTTCATCATAATTATGTGTGAGAAGCTCTGATCAGTAAGTATCATCTTACAAAGATCATCTCCCTTGCCATAATATCCATGGGCAATCACAGCAATAACTTACATGGAAATGTAGAAGGCAGGGCAGAGTGGCACCTAATTCAGAGGGATAAGCTATTCATAAGGACCCACTCTGCATTGCCTTCTGTCTGACTAAACAAGGCTAAGTACCTTTCTCTGCTCATGCAAAAGTAGTGTTAGGAAATATGAACAAAAAATCTTATATAAATATATTTACGTGTCTTTAAAGCCTTTGCATTTTATCCTTTTATCCTACTCTCATCTCTTCCAACTCGCACTGGTTTTCTTATGTGTGGTTTTCTACCCACCAGTTCCCTACTCCTTCTTTCCCTGCTGCTTGAGTTTTACCTCTCCCCAATGCAGTTATCCTGAACTGGAGCACTCAGGCTGCAGATCGCAGATCTGCTCTGGCTCTGGACCATGCTGTCACCACAAGATCCTAGCCTGGCTCCAGAGCAGCTCCCTGCCCTGCCACATGCCCTGTCAGCAGGGGTGGTAGCAGGGGGGCTTGGGATCTAGAGCCACCCCAAAAATCCCTGCAGTCATCCCTCCCAGTGGTGCCACTGCAACTGCCTGCCCTGCACAGGCAGCAACAGCTAAGCCCACCCTGCTCCCAGTCACAGCCCAGTCCCCACTCAGTCCCTACACTAGGAAGAAACTGTGATCTTGGTTCACTGAAAAATTTCTTTAAGTTTTGCAAACAATCAGTCTAGCCCCAGTTTTGAGGGAGTTTGGGTCTATTTCCGATCCTACTACAAAACTACACATCAAAACCATGGCATTGTACCTGGATTTGATGCAAACCAGGTTGAAATTGGTTTGAGGGTCTGAGCTTGTTAAGATGCAGAAAAAAGAAAACTATGGGGTACAAAATCATGTGAAGACAAACCAAGAAAAAAGTACAGACAAATCTCCGACAACCAGACTGAGTTTCACACAGTTTTACTAATGTGAGAATGAGATGCACAGTTTGAATTATGCATTTTATTCTACTTTTGGATGTTTCTATTTTCCTGAACACTATGGATCATCAACAATATCTTAATTATCCTTTTGTTTTTGCAGCTTTTCCCCAATTGTTATTCTGTTTAAAGCATGGGAGTTTTGTCATTGATCTGAACTGCAGCAGCATTAACTGCAGAACTAAGAATTTTAATATAACTTCCAGTGGACAGTACACCTTCCTTTAGGGTCAGTGTTGTTATGAGTGGTAAGAATAGTTTCATTCTGATTTTTTCAAATAAGTACTCACAGCAATACATCCTGACTTTCAATCTTTGGTGGTCTGATCTATGATTCAGAAAATTAATTCTGATTTTTTACTGTGACCAGAACTTGGAATCTTCTAAATATAAAGGTTTCCTGGTTGTGTAAAATCTAACAAAGTTAGCATGACATGGGTGGAGAGAAAAAAAATGCAATCCAGTAGGATACAGACTTCCTTTATGATCTACAATTGTTAGCACTGAAAACAGCAAGCTCAAAATGCACAGTAGAATTACTTATTTACATTTTCGGGTCTGGTCCAGAAAACTACTGCATACAAAAATTATTTTACTCATATAAGCAGGCCCAAGAAGATGATGTACTTAATATGTACAAAGAGAAAATATCGAAAACATGGTGAGAATTAAATATCTTTGATAATTCATATAAAAGATCAAGAATCTCTCCAAGATACTGAACGCTGAGTTTTAATACATCCTATCGGTCTAACAGGCCTTTCTACAACAGCAAATTTATGAGAAAACTAGTTACAGCTGTTCTGGGGATGGCTTAAAAAAAACCTCTAGGACATAAGTTTAAAAGACTGGCATAGGAGTGGACTTGTATAAAAAATAACCGGTGAAAGAGAATGCAGGAATACAAAGGAGGTAGAAGAGGAAAATTCCAAAGGAAGCTGCTGGCAAATAAATATTACTTAACACAAAAAGAATATTGGGGAAAAACTGACAGAGTAGAATAACAGGAAGCTTAGTCATTTCTGGAAGAAAAAAAAGTGTTTGCAAAAGAGAAAAGAGAGGGCAGAGCAAACCATTAGAACAAAAATGCAGAACTGGAAGTGCAAGTGCTAAAAGAGAGATAAGAACTAATTGGGCTGAGCTGAGCTAAAAAGGGTCTCTGACTGGCATATGAACACTTTAGAGTACAAAGTTTATAGAAGGGATAAACAAAAACAGAACGGAAGGAAGTGTGCTGCTATGGATTAGAGACAAGCTACAAAATACAAAAATAAATAAAAGGTTGTCATGCTATAGTATACTGTACATAGTGCAACTGGCACAGCTTAGATCAATGCAAAAAGGATAACAGAAATCTAATAATGCATCTCTGCAGCACAAAAAAATAGGGGGGGAACTTATCTGGATTAGTGGGAAAAGCACAGGGGCTCCTTCATGAGCCCCCTTCACTTGTAGGTTTTAGATAGAGACATTAAACGAGAAGGAGAAAACAGAGGGCAGGTTCTTGGGACTCAGGGAAACCACTGGCTCCTGGATATGTGGGGGTAATTATGTAAACTCTGCTTGTTTAGTGTAAACCACCTCTTATGCCCATATTAACAGCTTCCTCTCACCTTTGTGGGCTTGATATAGGACTTTGTTCCTTGGTCTGTTGTGACTGGAACTAGTTGCTCTTGGACTAGGAAGGAATGTTTACTTCAATACCAGATTGCCTGAAAGGGATGGTTTCTTTACCTCTTCCACAGTAGGCATGTCACAACATAGGGTGTCTTTACACATGCTCCAGGGTGGAAGGGGAGGAAGTCACTTTAATTAGAGCAGCTCTCGGGAGCCACTCCAATTAAAACTCCCAGAATATCTCATGCATTCAGTGTCCTGCACGTCAAAATGGCAACGGGGGGACTTTAACTAAAGCTCATTCAAGGACCTGTAGTTAAAATGCTCCTACCACCATTTTGAAATTGGGGGGGGGGGGGAAAGAGGTGGCACTGAATACACATGATGCTGAGGCTTCTAGAGCATGTTAATTAGCTCCAGTGAGTCTGCTCTGATGCATTTTAATTAGAACACATTGGAGCAGGCATCAGGCACGTGTATACGTGCTCTTTGTGGGTGGAAAGACTCTGGTGCAGATACTTATTCCATACAGACCAGTTTCTTGATAGACTGGAGATAGGCCTGTGGGAAGGCATCTCTTAATGAAATGTAGGATTAGGGTTGGGCTTCAAAATGTCTGATACTAAAAGCAAACACCTTACTGTTTCCACTATTAGCCCTCATACAACGTGAGGAGGGAGTTGGTGCATCTTTGATGGGCTAGAAAACTTTGTAGGAAGGATTGGGGGAGACAGCAGCCCTCCATTAAGTGAACATGATTAGGGAAGGAATCATGACTTGTCCTGTATAATAGTTCCCCACTGACCTAAGCTTATAAAGTTGTTATAAAGCTGTTTAAACCATATCTTTCTTCCTGAACTTTGAGAAAACAAAAAAATCCCCAAAATGACAGATTTTTGGAGCAAGCTAACAGACCAGATCATAAAATATTACAATACACCATTGAGGCCCTGAAATAAGATCTAGCATAAATTAAGATAGAAGCTTAAATATAAAAATTTCAATTACCCTAGAATTAAGTTAGATTATAATTATAGTACAATTGTGGAAGTACTCTATTACTACAGGATTACACAATAATCTTATGCAATCTAGTGTAACTAGCAGCATCTAAAAGTATTGGAGAATAGTTGTAGAAAGTGATTCACAAACAGGATATCTTAACTGTCGTATATTGCATGCATAATACCTTTAATCTGAAAAGATCCTAATGTGCTCTACAGGTAAGAGGAAATAGTTATCCTAAGTTTAGAATGCAGTGCACAGCTTCCTAAATCAAATCATTCCTGACATATCTGAAGAGTATCTAATGCTATTAAAATTGAAGGAAGAAGTAAGTAGATAAGAATAGAGCTTCTCTTACTGAAATACATCCACAACAAAGGGGATGACAGATGCTAAATAATATTTAGGGGACTTTTTTATAAAATCAACAAATCTGACAAGATCTCAAGCACAGTACTAAAGAAACTGTTTAGGAGCACTAGGACTTGGAAAAATAACAGAAGAAGAGGTGAAATCAATCAGTCAAACAGAGAATCTTTTAAACTGTGAAGTATATGTATTGTTCTTGTTGAGAAAGATGAATCCAAAAAAAAACGAAAAAAAAAAAACAAGTGGGTGCCTAAACACGCATTTGGACGTGGCATATGTAGACTACTGACATGTACTGGAATAAGTAGAAAGAGCTGGAAGAAATCTTAGATACAGAACAGGTTCAAAATGATAGGGTTAACATTTTATCATTAAAATAGTTGGGTAAATATGAGAGGCAAGCATATGAAGGAAAGAAAAATAAATGTCAATATAATTATGGAAGAAAATATGGGGGAGGGAAACAAGTAATAAATAGCATAACAGAAATAACTCCCATTCATATCTTTTCTAATAAACTGTACTTATCTGTTAGCTAAATAACTCAGGAAAAATATTAGACTGAGAGAAAAACAGTATATGGAAATCAGAGAGAGAGAAAGAGACATCTATGCTAAATAATAACTCTATTTAAAAATTAATATGCAGTAGATCCATCTAGACCTAGATTCATATTTTAGTGGGGGGAAAAAGAAAATCAGAAATACAAGTAATGGGGAGTAAGTAGTCCCTTTAAACAGATTAAATCATACACAACTGAGATTAGGAAAGATTTTTTTTAAAGTTTCACAGATAAGTGAATGTTAACATATCAAGAAAGAAAACTGGCAAGTGTGTGCTAATGTTAAAACATAATAAACAAGCTTTCAGTCCCCAGGCATAACTGTGGTAAAAATCAAGTAGCTGGTTGTACTGCTAGAGGTAAATGATAAATCAAAGAGATGGGGGAATCATTTCACAGAATGCACTGTTACACCAAAATCCGTCTGCCTGCATGTCTATTAGGGGTATGCGAAACAGGCTGTATTCAATTCAGATTTGGCTCGAATCAGGGGAAAGTGATTCAATTCGTTGATTCGGATCACTGCACTGCATTCGATTCGGCCAAATCCGAATCAGAAGATTCAATGCTGATTCAGAGAATCAGCGATTCAGCCATAGACACAGCTTTAAATGTTTTTTCTACATATCTCAAGGTAGCAGGCATGGCTCATATAAACACTGCGATGGTGGGACAGATGGAACATCCCACAGGATTGCGGAGGCCCCCCCCCCCCGCATGTTTGGCAGTGGACCCAGAACTGGACTGGGTCCACTGCTGAGCACACAGCCCCCACCCCATGCTTCCCCCCCAGGGATCAGCTGCAGCAAGACACTGGGTTCCCCCCTAGACCCAGGAGGCAACAGTCGCAGAGCAGGCAGGAAGGTCCCCTGCACGTTCTGCGGGGGATTTGGAAGTGGACTAGAAGTGCTTCTGGACCACTTCTGGGTCCATCACCAAGCACACTGGGGAACCACCACCCCCTATGCTCTTGTGAGGCACTCCATCTGCCCTACCATCGCAGCATGCAAAAGCCGCCTGGTACCTTGAGGTATGTAGGAAAAATATTTAAAGCTGTGTTTATATCCAAATCATTAAATCTCTCCGAATCGATTCAGAGAGATTAAAGGGTCTCCTTGGTTCAATTCAAATTCAGAGCTCTAGCTGCCGAATCGGGCCAAATCTCTGCCAAATTGAATCAGTGACTGAAGCTTCGCACAGCCCTACTATTTATCTATCTACTGAAACAGAGTGTGAGAGAGAAATCAATCAATAAATTTTAAACATTCAGATTTGAAAATTGGTTACAATGACATTTTCCCAATGATTGCTCAATATACTCTGGTTTCATCATAAAGGCTCCACACTACAGAATGGCACAATATTTTGTAATAGTTTAGGAGGATTACGAAGTGTCACATCTAAGGCCTATGTGACAATAAGCTAGAGATGTTCACTTTCAAGCATCTTCAAAACAGCAGGAAGTGTTGGGAAAGAATTTCTTTCCCATCAGTTTAAATTTGGTATTCTTCACTTTCCTCCCAGAATCCCAGGAACTTGGTGAATAGGTTAGATTATAAAGTTATTTTTGCTGTAAACTGGCATGTGACCAGTTAAGGTAATTGGTTAAAAGGAGATCTAGGTCCCTGATAAACAGGGATTAGAAACAGATTAGGAGCAAACACCTCTTAAAGAAGCAGGATAAGTGAGGTAAGGATTCTAATACTTGGTACAGTAAGTCTAGTTAAACCACACTGCTTGTGTCATGCATTCTTCTTTGTATGGCGTTGGTTGCAAATGGACCATAACAGCCATATTTTTTTGTAATATACACAGCCAGCTCCATGTAACAATGAAAGTTGAATGTGGGGATGAAAATGTAGTATAGCTCCACCCATTTTTGAAATATAAAAGTCACAACAACATAGTGACTGGGATTAAACCTGGATGCATCTACATGTGCACCCCACTGCGCAGTTTTACTGCAAGTCATTTAATACTTTAACAAGTCCCAAGTACTTTAGAGGTGCACAGGCCATTTCTGTCCTTACTGTGCAGTAGCTCATTGCTGTTATGCAATAGCAGTGGCATCAGCAGTGCCCGCTGACGTTACGTTGCTGTAGCTCATTGCAACAGAACATCTCGAGTAGATGAACCAACTAAGAGCTAGATTATTCTCTCAGTTCCTATAGTATTGTCTACAATGGACCAACTGAGGATGAAAACAGAATTTTGTCTTTAGGGTTACCATATAGCAATTTGCTTTGTTTTTTAGTTTCCCCATATAATAATAAACGCTACAGTATCCTTTTTAAGAATCTGGGTGTCTGAGATAACTATGCGTCTTAGATCAATGCCAGATTCAAAATCATTAAAAATACTTCTGTTCTGAAATAGCTGGAGAATATTGCAGAAAGCCTTGTTACAAGCTTTTTTTTTTGATTGCTGTACTAAAAGTTGAAGCGATAAATGGGAGATGCTTTACTGAGCCATGCAGTCAATAGATTGACTAAGAGGCTGTCTGCTGAAAGTTTTGTACATGACCCGAGTGTGATTTCCTATGCTAAGTGCTTTCCAGGTTTTAATGCCAGTTTTGTGGATCAATATTTTACAAAGACAAAGCTATAAGATAGATGTCTACACTGACTAATTAAGCTATATCTAATGAACACTGATGATGTAAACACATAATCTTTCAGTATTTACACCAAGGGTTTAGTCATATCTGCTTGCTCCATAAAGTAAAATGGTAATAAAATAAGACAAGAACAAAAGATTCACTGTTAGCCGCATTATGCAAATAAAGATAATATCTATTTCTGTCTATGCCAGGGCAAGGTAAATATAATTCAGAAGATATCAGCTAGTCTTCCAATTTGTATTTTTACTCTTGGTTCCAAAGTCGCTGTAGAACCTTAAATATAAAAATGCAGCTTCAGCTCAAGATAAATAAATTATTACTTGATTCTTTTAAAAGACTTTGATAGAAATGGCACCAGTGCTAGTGGGCCAATTTATTTTGTAATGCTCACAATTATGGAGCTAGTAGATTTTATCGTAAAAACAGAAAACTGTAAAAGAGTAGGATGTCCACTGTTTTGTCTGTGAAATAAAAAAAGAGATGGGTGGGAGATTTCTCCCAACAGTAAGGTGATGAGAATGATAAAGCAATCTTTCTCATTTGCTTTTAGGACTGGCTTGTATATAGGAACTTACTCAAAAGAAAGGAAAAATGGGCGTTTACTGCAAGATACGTTTGCCCGTTTTTGGATAGCAGATACTTTTTCCATTTTTGGATAGCAAAGGCACTGCTAAAAAGGGGAACAAACACAAGTGGAAGTTGCTTAAAACTATTTTTTTTTGTAACAAGGTGGGGGTGGGGAAGTGGCTGTGTGCACCCGAATAAGGAATTGCATTGTTAGTACAAGAGCTGTTTATTTGTAGAGATTGTGTTTGTTATATTTTCCACAGCGATTAACCAAAAAACAAAGCCACCACTATATAAGGGCCGTAACATGGAGCTTCCTAGATAGCAGCATCCCTACCAGGAAATACATCCGCATGAAGGGTAACATTTTTGCACATCACAAACTGAAAAATCTGAATCTTGTAAATTGCCACTGCCCTGTTCAGGAGAGGTGTAGGCCCTTTAATAAGACGGCAACAGGAATGTCTACGTCTGACCAGTCAGGATGGTGAGGAATAGTTGGGACCAAAACTCTGAAAACACAGACGAGTCATCATTCAAACTTAACTGCTGAAGTCTTTATTAAGAAAAAAACATCCATGGCAGTTCAACCATGGTAGTGAAAATGTATGTCAATTAACACGACATCAGATTCTTGCCCATGGAAAGCAGAATAAAGGAATATGTAAACAGCAAAAGCAACTTTTTATCCCATACAGACTCTTGGCTTTGAATGAGGTGTGGATCATGAGATTTATAATGAAAAAGACCTGAAGATTAATCAGCCCTTGCCTGGTTCCCTGGAAGGGAAGGGCAAAGGATCTGAGTCACAGGGGCAAAAAAACAGGTAGAAAGGTTTTATTTTTTTCAAGTCACTGGAAAATAATGAAATGTACCAGACTGACACCTCTGGAGACAGAATCATTTCCCTTTTTGCAGCACAAAAAAGAAAATCTGTGACCATTTAGCCCCTTGCTGCTCTACTGAAACTGTCAAAATTAGTGCCCCCAATTATAGGCGAATTTCTACACTAGAAACTTGACCACCATAATGGTCTTTTAAGGGTAATAAACGCCTATCCTGGACTATATTTGAACTGCTGATCAAGGAATATATAGTTTAATAAACCATTGCTAATTTCCTGAGCCACATACTTTACTTGATTCTTTACAGACACAACAGGATTCCAAATGTCTGACTGTAGCATTCAACCAAACAGCTTTCAATTCATAACGTCCAGTCACTGCCATATGAGAAGCCACATCAGGATGTTAGGAATAAATAGCCAGTCACCCTAATATCAGAAAATAAAATCTTACTTGGTTGTAATGTTTTCTATTCAATTTTATAAATAACTTCTTCCTTTCTAGATAACAGAGTAAGAATATACTATGCTAAAAAAAAAACAACAAAAAAACCTTTTCTATAATCAAAAGACCAGGACTGTTCTAATGTAAAATATCATTGAGCTGGTGAGAAATTAAAACTCTTCCATGAGTGAGAGCCAACTGAGCTGATGAAACAAAAAGTAACATTCAGAATAAGGACCTATGTATCATAAGCTCATTTTAGAAGTAACGTTTTCCATATATTTAGTGTGTGAGGGGAAATAAAAGTTGCAGAGATGAGAGCATCAGCTTCAGGGATGAGCCCAAAGACAGGATTTTACATGTTTTCTTTTCAGGAATCAAAGTTCTTCCTTCAATACATCTAACACAAATGAGAGAGAAAGAACAGCTCATTTTGAGCACAAAATTCAGACTTTTAATAGTTCTTTTGTTTTGAATTGGTTCGGATTCTGTTTTCTCTTATTTTGAGCTGGACAAGGGGAAAAAAGGGTAAGTAAGAACTGTAGACTTGCCACGAGTAAAATGTTACAGGTGAACTGGAAGACACAATGAACAAAAGTCTTGGGTCATGTGTAAATGAAACGAGAGGCATGTGCACGACACCTTAAAGCAAGCTAAATGCTTTTACACCGTTTCAGCAGTGTCGGTATTTCCACGCCTCGGCAGCGTATTGCTCATTAATTCCAGCCGCTGTAGGAAATTTGGCAGCATAATGCACCTTAAAAGACGTGAGGAGCACCAAACTAAAACTCCGAGGAGCAGTTTTAGTTTGCTGCCTCTACAGCTGCGGAGTGAAGCGCCGAGCTCCGTGCAGCCCCATGGCTCTGCAGGAAGCCCTAAAGGCAGCCTGGCTGCAGCCCAGGAAAACAGACTCCGCCCAAGAAAAGAGGGGAGCCTGATCTTTGGGGGGGGTTTCCCCACCTGGAGCCTACCTGCTTGCCTAAGCTGTGCGGGAACCCGGTGCTTCCCTCTGCAGCTGTAGTGCCCTGAGCTGGACAACTGCATGTGGGTGCCACCTGGAGGTGGGGGTCGCCACTGCCATGAAAGGAAAACACCGGACCCCTCCTCCCTGCCCCCACAGCCCAGGGACCGCTCTACTCTCCAGCAGCTAACTCTCCTTTCCCCACTAGAGAGGCAGGTAAATCAGCAGGGTGTGTGATAAATAAAAGATATTATCAAGTAAACCTTGCTGTTACTTGAAGGGTATTTCCGCATTTCCATTCAAACATGACTGCAGATGGTGTGGCTAGCATTGAACTATGCAGTTCATATACTGATAACTGTATAACTGCACCAGACCAGGGTCCAGAACAGGTTCTAAAAACTAAGAACCTGAGTTAATAAAATAGCCACCCCATGCTGGGCCTAGTGCTGCCATGGCTAAGATGCTGTAAATGTCCAAACTAAATAGTTCAAAACAAGCTCAGGTCTCTCTATAATAGCTGCAGTCACCACTTTTGGACATCTGTGTAGACATATCCTGAGTCAGGACTGTGAAACTGGCAGCCGGTGAGGAATTAGTTCACAGCCCCTGAGGTCCACCCTCTCCAGCCACTCTCTCCACTTAGTCAGCAGCAGCAGCAGCCACCACCCCCCATGTCTCCGAGCTCCCTACGTAGCCCTCTGGCTTCTGCTTCCTGCCCTACCCCTGGGGTGCAGCACAGCAGCACAGCACAGCCTGTAATGCCAGGGCAGCTGAGCAAAGGAGATGAGGGTGGGGCTTGTGCACCCATGCTCACTGGGCAGCAAGGGAAGGGGAATAGGAAGTGTACACATGCCCAGTCTATTGGGGGGTTGGAAGTGCCCATCTGCTAAGTGCGCTGGGTGATAAGGAGTGCCTGCATGCCTGATGCAGTGGTAGATTACCCAGAGGGCCCCACATCTCACACTGGTGAGGGCCCCACAGCATGTAGCCCCTACTTTGCCACTTATTAAGGGTTTGCCAGATCATATCCTGGGACCAAATTTTCCAATAGGTGATTGAGGTGATTGCAAGATCTCTTAACACTTAAATGTTCAAAGTATTTTAACAGCTAGTTTCATTCAACCCTCTATGTATCTATTCACTACACTCCTGGGGTAGAACCTCCAGAGCAAACATAAGGAAGAGTTAACATATCAGACTGCACATAAAATAAGCAATGCAAAACAGGCATTGGAACAGAAATAAAGGAGAGGGGACAATTAAGGGTGAGGGGACTATTCCAGATATGGATAACTGATCTCACTACCTCAAGCTGGAAACAATTAAATCAGTGACTCTTTGCCAAATCTTTGATTGGTAACAACTACTACCATTATTGTGATAATTAACGGCTAATGTTAAAACAGGAAGCTGAACTACAGAGGTCATGAGATTCAGGATGTTACAACTCTGATTGCTACACAATTATTTTATCTTCACACATTATGGTCACAAAGAATAGCATGGTCATAATGATTCTCAAATCCTTCCATTTCTAAACCATAGCCCGGCCTCTCACAAGACAATGTCCTGTAGCAATCCAAGTGCCAGGGCGCACTTTCCTGCAGGATGCAATACACATCTCTGCTATGCCAAGAACTGGAATATATTTCAGAGTATTTTAAAGATATAAAGTGCCATGTACTTTTGCTAAATAGCAGTAGTTGTACAATCAATGCCTGTTAGTAGCAACATGTTATGCCCTGCTTCTCTTAAGTGGCTGCTGCTATTTCCAGTGAAAATAATCCTTGAGGAAATGCTACAGATAAGAAGTTGTTGCTCTTACCAGGTATTGCTGCAAACAAGTATCAACTGTAATGTCTTATAAATGTCACTATTCTTGTGTAAGCTGTATTTGTTCAGGAATAGATCATTTCTATACTGAGCATCCATCATTGCCACACCTTTCAGAACCACTAAGGACAATTCTGCTCTCAGTTAATGAGGGAAGAAACTGAATCACAACCTGTACAAAGAAACAACCTGCTAGTGTGCTAGTGTTACTGAGAGCAGCTGCAGATACCAATGTCCATGTATGCAAACCATGAATAACACTAATTACTGCAATTTAACCAATATAAGCAGAAAACCAAAACACCTCTCATATCAATAATATATAAATATACCATGAGCTAAAGTCAGGAAAGAGTGAGATCCACATATAGATCCAAAGCATTACTAGAATCACTAGTGGATAAAGTATAAAATAGTGAAAAGTATCTTGATGGTGACTCCTGTAATAGAATGTTTAATTTTAAAAATTAAATAAAATACATTTCTAACTTTCTGTGAAGTCGTTTTGCCCATTTGCAGAAAAAAATGTGAAACAAATTTCCAGGTAGGGCTGATGGTAAGACAAGACTAAAGACATCATTAGGAATGCTATTCTAATTAATCTGAACTAATTCTAATTTTAATAAAATTCTAATTTCAATACTATTCTATTCAAAGAGAATAAATTGCAGTGGGTTAAATTCATTTTAATTACTAATAACTCAATTTTCAATTTGTGTTACTCCAGTTTAAATACTTCTTGGGTCAAATATATCTAATGTAGCAAAAAGAAGCTGAGCGTAAGAGAAACAGGAATCTGTTTATCCAACGACTGCTGGAAGTGTATGCCTCTGCAATGCGATCTGCAAGCTACTGTGTCAATGACCTGCATTCTGACCTGGACACACAAAGTTTCCAAGAGGAGAAAGATAACTTAGTCTGCATTCTAGCTATGTCTTGGCCTCATGCCATACACAGACTATAATTTTGCAAAAGATTGTACTGCATTATGCAGTAAAGGTTTTGTAAGGCGCCCTGTCCATCATCAAGCATCTTGCAGTTTAAGTTTCTACTACTCTGGTTTTAGATGTGAGACTATAACCCTTATGCAGTGATACTTTTGAGTCTAAAATCCTGCAATTTTGCTGAGTAATGGCCAGCATACAGCTGCTCTTGCTTTTTTTTTGCTTTTTTTTAAAAATAAAGCTTAACATTGTATTGCTTCAAGGTAAACTATGAAACTATCAATCTGCCAATTCAGACACTGGAAATACTAACTATACGGAAATATTGGAGATAGATATTAAACATGGAGGCATTAGACAATTCTTTCCTCTGTGAAGATAAGAACTTAAACATATGGCTGCTTATCTGAAATTTATCCCAAACATCTGGATCTGGAAATCCCACAGAAGAGGTTTCTTTGTGAGAATGATCAGACTTGCCACTCTCAGACAGGGTGGAAATGCAGTGAGAACCATTCTGTCTCACAGGGAGAAATTCCTCATATAGAGAAGAACTAGGATGAGGCCTAGGCACCACTGAAATAATATTTTTGAACTTCATTGATTCATAGGCCATCTGCTGGGCCTGGCACTGAGGTGAATTTACCTCATGCTGTTTTCCTTTTATTCACTTTTATCCACTCATACAAGACTCATGTATTCCTTGATAAGGATGAATTCAGCAAGCATGATTTGTCCTTTTGGGACCGGGAACATCTAGGCATTGGAGTGCAAAATGTAATTTCACCGTAAAATTCAAAAGAAAACAAAAGCATACTTTCAAACAAGCAATGGAACAAACAGGCAATTTATTCTATTTTATTCATATTGGTTCCTCCACCCCAAGAAAATATAAAGCACTGATTATTATACTAGAATCAGAGCAGTCATGCTACTGTATTTCCACCTCTGTCTACACCTGACAAATCTACCATTGTATACTGTTTGATGAAAGACTGCTTTAATTGTAGAACTGTTCAGGGAACAGCGAGTTGGTTGTAAATGTTCTCTACATCAAACAATTGTAAGTTTTCTGTTGTTATGGCTGTACTCTGGGTACTATTTTTCCTAAACTACACAGCGATCTTTATATAACCACCTCCTGTTCTTTTCATGAGGGATCTGAATATTTTCCCTTGCCTTGTGTGGGAAAACTAGAAATATAAGCTTTTCTAACTAGGTTTTCATATTTAAAATACCATTGTGAATGGTGGGCCAAAAGGTGTGGGGAGACAGGCATGCTGATAATGAGAAAGCTTGGGATGAAGAACTGTAGATTACAACCAATTTAGCTCCTGGGCCCCAAAAGTAGTGATGTAACTTATCTGGTGTCAAATAGAGCATGAGGCATAGATAAAAGTTATTTGCTCAGATAACAATGGGCGCATCTACATGAGATGCTTTACTGGGCAGTAGAACTAATTACTACATAGTAAGCATCACCATCTACACATGCTGACCCTTACTGCACAGTAATTTCTATTCAGCTGTTAATTTGCCACTTGCAAATTTGCTTCCGGTCAGCTGGGGGCAGGAGATTGCTCTGCTTCCTGCCCCTGGGGGCTGCCAGCTACCAGGGCAAGCTTCAACACCAGTGCCTGGGCAAGGAATATGCCCTACTTCCCCAGCAGCAGGGAGCTCCCACCCCCTGCTCTGTGATTGTGGAGCAAGGGTAGGGAGCTTGTTCCTGGCTCTGCCATCATGGAGCAGGGGCTGGGAGCTGCCTGCATGGGTTAGCTGTCTCCGAGGTATCCCTCCCTGCCCAGTCTCAAGTTATTTGGCACCTCAATGGAAGTCAGGAGGCTGGCAGCCTTGGAACATATGGAGGCTAGGAACAGAGACTAAACATGTTCAAAAACATAAATTTTGACTGCTTTGACACAATCTTTTCTTTTTAAAGCTGTCCTTCCTGCAGAAAAGTCCATTTGATTCCTAAAAGAAAAATATCTTGGCAATTTCTGGAAAGTCTATGAGAGTTTTAAAATAGACCACATTAAGAATAATATTGGGTCCTTAACCTAAACTCGTAAGTGCTTAAGCTTTTTGTAAATGACTTACGTAGACTGATTCACCATTATTTATATGTTATCAAGCTTTTTTTTAATTTTGCATACCAATAATCTGATGCCTACATGATAGTAAATACATGTTTTTTTTAAAGATCGTAATATTAATTGGTACACACCCAATTAATTCCATTTAAACTGTCACTAACAGTTTATCAATAATCTACAGAATTCCATATAATGGAATAATGTGGAATATATGTATATGATATTATAACATGCACTATAGTTTCAGCTATAATGCATGGATTTGGAAGTGACACAATAATCCCCACCATTATTGTTAAAGATGGAACACTACTTATAACTATGTGACTACGTAGCAGACGTATGACAGGGCACAGATTCTAAAATGAACCTCTACTGTCATATCCATTCACACATACGTACATATATATACAGCTTATAAATACTGCAGCCCAATTCCTAAGAGCATCTACCAGTATTTAAGAAAAGTATGTGCAAAGCATTTTCAAAACCACAAATTTGAGTCTCTAATTAGGAGTTATGATAATTTCAAGTGAACTTTGGCTGAAGTTTCACCAAATCTGGAACTTGTTGTAATTCTGCATAAAAATCTTGGTTTGGAAGCAAGACCAAGGATAATATAACTGTTTCATATCTACAGTTTAACCTGGAAGCCTGGGGATAGTTCAAAGCTAAAACAAGTAAAAATGAGAGGATGTGAGCCCAAGAGAACATAAAAACAGGAATCTTTCCAAAGATGCTAATTTTTGTACGGCTCCAGGAACATAGCCCCAGCTAGTGTAAATTAATACAGTTCCACTGACTTCAATCAATAGAAGTCAAAGGTCTTGGACAAATCACTGCAACCAACAGAGCTCTAACAACGGACAGTGGCTGAAGGTCCAGTCCCTAACATTTTTAGACCATGAACACATTTTGTGTGTTGCCAATATTACACTGTTCTCCACTAATATTACTCTGAATGGAGAAAAGCCTTCAGGGAAGCTTTATAAAGCTACACATATGCAAGAGTCAGTTTCCAAAGGTACTTTGTATATTTTTAAAAATACTAGAAATAGCTGAGAAACTTAATAGGCTACAAAATAATGTGTTGGAATAATTTTATACACATGTATTCAAGTTAGCTTTCAATAAATGCATACAGCATTAATTACTAGCCTTTGTATCCTTTGTGCTCTCCTTTGTATTTCCATTTCTCAGACACTTTAAAAAAAATGGCATTATGTACCCAACTGATACAAGGTTCCTACAAGGTCATATCTAAATAAAACTGAGCACATGGCTTCTCTCCATAGCTTTACTCAGAAAACCTATCAATATAATCTTTAGTTTTGACTTCAGACAAATCCAAAGGCAAATCATTTCCTATCCATTAGGTATCCATCAGCTATCCATCAAGGGTAGCCATCACTCAACTTCTTAATTGTATGGTAAAAATAAGAACATTACTAAAATGTGATGTAGAACTTTTCTAGGAAGATAAAGACAGTAATATTTTTCTAAATGGCATCTAACAAATGAGCTGCCTGGAAAGATTTTACTTCTTAATGCATGCTCTTCCCCTTTCTTTTTTCCCTTCGTTCAGACCTTTTCAGCAGTCATTTCTCTCTTAATCTCTTTCATTTTTGTTTTAAATGGCTGATCACTGATCACCAGTTTTACTCTTTAAAGCTCTTTTTGTCCTGTACGAAACTGCCCCTTAATCTCTTTATTTCATTTGCTCTGTCTTTGGCACTCTTCCACATTAGTGTTTACCCTTAACCTTAATTGCTTTCTTGTATAGTATACTACTTGTTTTCTTTTCCTTCAGCTGAAAAAACTTATTTTACTACCCTCTCCCTTCTTTCCTATTCCTCACACTATGTTCTTTGTGTACCTCCAGAAATCCCCATTTCCACTCAAGCTCGTATATGCCCTCTCACTTTCCCTTCTGTCTAACATGGTACAAAATTCTCTTCCTTAGAACCAGATCCAACTCTCAGTAAAGTCCACAGGAGTCATCTCACTGATTTTACCCAGGATGCATTACTTTTCTCCATTGTCTTCCTTCCCTGGTGTTCTGTATAATAAAGAAACATGACTGAAAATTCAATGACAAAGTTAAAATACAAAACCTTGCAAACATGAGCTGAGCTGCCATAATAGAAGCTGTCTGTCTTAGAACATCATTGCAATCATTTTTACTATACACAGAGCCACAGTCAAACACATGGCCTCAAGGGGCCAGAAAGGCAGAAATCAGGTCATGAGCTGCCTTCCTTTTCCATTCTTGCTACTACAGGGGATGAAATGATTTAACAATGAGCTGTTTCTTTTGCCTCAGTCCCGCTGAACTGCAGGTTTACAAGGTCCCAAAAAGCTGTTACTTACTAACAAAGGCACCAGGAACTAGCTGTTTACATGGTGGCAGTTTTTACAAACATACAGGTGATAAAGAAAAGAGCCTAACAAGACTGTTATGGGCTTTCCACCCATTAATGTTTTTTTCTTTGTGCACAAATGACAGTTACTGTAGACCAGAACCTGATTCAAAAAGTAAGGTTGACCACTAAAAGCAGAGGTTTTAGTCGTCTGAGCACAAACACGGGACTTGACTTCTAAACTCTGCTCTAACAGTAACTCATTCAGCACCTTGGGCAAGTCACTTTACTTCAATCCCTTAGTTTTCCCTTCAGTAAAATGAATTTTACAATAACAACCTACTATAGAAGCACTATGATGAAGATTCAATACATCATTAAATGCTCTTGTTCTCACTGAAGTCAGTTCTAAGACTTCGATGCAGGAGGAGAAACTGTTGCAAAATTTACAAAACACTTTAACATTAGCACTAAGCTCCTTGCAGACGTTAAAAAAAAAAGAAAGAAAGAATGCGCTTTACTAGAAGCAACATGTTACTTCAACCTGGCTCTGCAGCGTCTGTACTTCAGAGGGGCTTTTTGGCACTTTTAACTAATAGCTGATTCAATCAGCTATTAGATAAAAGCACCACAAAAGCCCAATTAAATCTCCCAATCTTTACAAATGCTGCAGAGATGGGCTGAAGTAATGTGCTGCCTCTTTTGGGCATGTGCGCTTGGCACAGGAACACGTGGAGTTTAAAGTAAAGCACTGCTAATTAGTGACCACATTAAAGGAAAAAACAGGTCTCAGCTAGAAAAAAATAACTTCTCACCCTTGTCTGACCCTGCACCAAATGTATTCAAAATATGAACAGGTACAGAGCACTTAAGAGCAATTTGCAAACCAGAGGCTGGCCTATATTCCCAGAATACACATTCCAAGTTTCCAAGGGATGCATACTCCCAAAATGCGGTTTCTTTATTCACAAAGGCACCAGGAACTAGCTGCTTACATGGTAGCAGTTGATGTAAGTCTATTAATAAGACTAACTCCAGCAACCCTCACAGAAGCACTAAATTCCTTGGAGGAAATTCTGCCAGCAGCCTACCTCTGTGGTAACTATGTGAACCATACAAAAGGAAGGAAGGATGTATCGTGATTTTCCCATTCTTCTGCAGCTGATGACCAAAAAGAGAGCTAGTAGACTTAATCTGCACACCTAGCCCTCTGCAGAAGACTATAGAGTAGATGGGTACTGGTAGAAAGTGACCAGTGTAAAACACAATGCATCTGTAACAAGTTGATTCAGACCTGTATAGTTAGAATGAGTAATAGCAACATTCCTCACTGGTATACCTCTTTGCCAATGACAAAGACTCTGCACAGTTTCCCTGTCCCTGCTGCAGTATCCCATTTGCCCTCTGCTAATACTTCTCCCAGGGTCAGAAATCTCACCACCAGATCTCTGCTCACACTCCTGATCCCCTGCCAAGTCAGCAGTACCTGGTCAGAATCCAACTTTCTCCAACCTTGGGGAACTCCCTGGAAGTAGAGGTGAACTTCACTTTTTGTCCTCCCTTCCCTTCCGCCTGCATGGATATAGCTGAGTTTTCCTCCATATAAGACACTGAACTCTCAGGCTCTGTTCACATTTTCCAAATAAGCTTTATGACAAGGCCTTGCAGTGCTGATTCCACCTTCTTCTGGGATCTCACATATCCACATCCAGAACTGACATTTATAGTATGTGCAGACATTCACTATATCCAATCTATGTTCACATGGCTTACTTTAAGCCAGGCTGGGTTGAGCAGCTGGGCTTTCCCCGCCTCGGGGCTGCACTCCAAATGTGTAAAGACATTTGTTAGACTGGACTAACTTGTTCCTGGTCTAACTTCATCTCCTCAGGTGAAGTAAATTAAATCATTTTTGCCCTTCAGTCTCATCGTCTTTTCCCTCAACAAAAGCACTAAATATCCATTTGCAAAGAATTGCTAACTGATGACTGTGCAGCTTGCTTTAGTTTCAAAGTGATTCACCAAGCTTCTTTATCGACTGCCTCTTTCATTGCCTCTCAGGTCTTATCCAATAACAAAATATATTTATATGTTGGCTAATTCTATTAATTATTAAAGATTATTAAAGATGGTTGAAACAAACACATAAAGAAAAAAAAAACAGGTATAAATCAGGTGCTATGGCAAAGGAGCCATTTAAATAAAACCACATAAAGACTTTGAACACCCGTACAGAGGGAAGGTGTTAATGTGTAAAACATTACAGAAGCCTAGACCTAAAAAAATTTCACTGAATGTACAGTGAATGTAACAAGTTAAAAAACAATCAATTTCTGATTTTTAAAGATGTTTAAAAGAGGACACAGGCCAGAGTTACTGGCGGTAGAACATTTACTGTTATATGCACAGTGACTCCAAATGGCATTTTCTCCTTTGTGCAAAGCAAACTGCTTAGAGCACAATTTGGTTAATCAATAATATGCTGCAAACAGTAATGCAAGTGAGTGACATTATGGACGCGAGTAACTCCACTGAGATAAGTGTGGACTTTAATGAGACTATATTCATGTCTACATTTTTCTTCATGCAAGCACCTGCAGGTCTCAGAGCCTTAGACTACAGACTATTTGAGACAAGAACTGCCTCTGGATATTTGCACAACAGGAAACACAATGGAACTCCAATTCTTATTGGGGTCTTTAAACACCACTTTAATATGAATAATAAATTAACAATGATAAATTATCCAGTATTCATTATCAGGCCCTAAATAATTACAATTCAAATTATTAAATTAATTTGCACAATAATTAATAAACATTTGAAAACATGTCCATTTTGGATTCTAGGAAGCGTGGGATCATTGAAACCATGGACTAATCATAGTTTTATTCATTTAGGTTTCTTTTAAGTAAGCTCAAAGTCAGAAGCAGTTACAGTCCAAATAAGAGCAATTTTTATCTGTCTGATACTTAGAACAATGCATCAGATGTAGCTGCACTCTCTTCAGAGTAGCTGTGCGAGTTCACACCAGTTAAAAATATGGTTGTGTAACATCATTTCAAAGTGTGCTTTGACTCAAATACAAGACCATTTAAAATCTACTTTCCCCTCATTTATTTTTCAAGTCAGCTTTTGTATTACCATACATATTTGTATCCAACAGATCAGGATGCAGAAGTTTGAAAAGTAAAATAAAGAAAGTAGCATACAAACGATCTTTTGCTTCATTCATTCCAGTGACTCAATAACAAGCAACTCAGTCATTCCCACTTAAATGACTTTATGACTTGTACTGGTAGTGTTAAAGAGATGTTGTAGCCATGATGGTTCAGGAATTATCTGAGAGCCAAGGATTTTGGGGGGTCAGATCTTTTATTGGATCTGTGCATGCCTGGTTGAGATAAAGGTATACAAGCTTTTGAAAACAAGGCATTCTTCACCAGGACCAGGTCCAATAAAAGGTATCACCCAAAAGACATCTTGCAGAATTCCTAGAAAAATCACAGCTACAACTTCACTCAGACATTAACCATAGAAGTAATTACATCATTTCAATGAGGATGACTGATGAAGAATGTCCTGCCTTTGAAAGCTTGTCTAACCTTTATCCCAACTATGCAGTTGGTCCAATAAAAGATATTACCTCAAAAAATTCTTGGTTCTCACTTAATTGCTGGTAGCTACTTTAACTTATATGTATCTACCAGCAGAATTTCCCTCAAGTAAATGTTAACTGTTAGCTGTGACAGGTAACCAAAGTATAATCGCAAATATCTAACTGATTTAATATAATCATAGACTTATCCCTGAAAATAGTGCCTAAAATGTATTACTGAATCAAAACTGCATTGGAAAACAGATAAATGATTACAAGGTTTCAGGAATTACATTAAGATCTCTGAATAAAGCACATAGTAGATAACTTTGCATAACTAAATATATCTACAACTTAAATTCATTCCACAGCGAGTACTGTGACTTTACTAGGAAAATGACATTTGACTAAAACCTCAAACATGCTACTGTATGACTTTACAAACTAAGTAAATAAGTCAATTTGTTAAGAAATAGTACAAGTGACAAAAAAGTAGAACTGCAGTGTTCTTACAACAGTATATTTAAGTTTGCAAGCTACCTTACTTTAAGGACACACAGAAAAATCCATTTAGTTCATACCTCCGTCCTATGCAGCCTAAATGTAACATTTCAGTTTCATTTTTTTGTTTAGTCATTATGCCTTTCAGTACACCTGTTTTCATGTAAATGTCTAGCTATGTCTTAAACTAATTCATTCAATTTGCTTCACTGGTCTAGTTTGCCAATTTATCCCATATGCCTGATCCTTCACTTTGCCCATGGCAAAACTTCCATTCATTTCACTGAGAGCAAGACTGGGCTACTTGAATTACCACTTTTTAAATTTATTAGGGCTTACATGGGATCTTTTCATTTTGTAACCATTTAGACAGTTTATTGAATCTGCTTTAATGATTCTGCATATAACTCTTTTATCTGTTTACCTCTAAAGACTACTATCTCTATCTTTTTACATGAAAAATATACACATGTATAGTTTTCATACTGAAAACAATTCAAGTTACCATTTGACATTACAAACTTCCAGAACAATATTATTTTCAGCATCCTTTTAGAATATAATGTAAGCCAAATACTTAGGGACTGACGGACTAACCAAGCACAGTAAACACAGTTTTTTTTATTTGTTTGGTAGTTGTTGCCCTGTTCCTCCATCTCCTGTCCCATTCTAGCCAACCAACAACAGATTTTTCTAAGCTGCTCTGTAATAATAGTCAAATGATTTTCTCTCTTACTCAGAAAGTAGTCTCGTTGGATTAGTCCTCACATTTATTTACTACTTGCAAACTGAAAAGAGAAATTAATGACATGTTTATAACTGTAAAGGTTAAAATTTGTCATTGTTCCTAAAGGTTCAATTTCCTTCCTGGAGAATTTGCTGTTTTCCATTTCTAAACACCCTTAATTTCTAGTGTGATGCAGCACAAATAACTCCGGTTTGTTCACTGCTTCGTGTATCAATGTTATTAACAAAGATATCAAAGATGTGCAGTACGCTCTTGAATACAGAACTGGGAAGAGCCTTGCTAGAAAAGGCAAGTTAAAAAAATTCCATCTTTTTTTTTTTTATATAGCAACAGTTAACCTAAAAATTGAATTCCACACTGGTCAAATCATGATTCTGGTGTAAGCAGCAAAAAATAAAGAGGAGCTCATTTCACTCTAAATTTCAAAACAACAGAAACCTGGAATTTCATCCTGTAACCTCTAAACATTCTGACTTGTTTAGTACCGTTTAATACACGCCAGACTTTAACTAAAGTCACTTGGTAAAGCTAGTCTTAATATTATTTGTTATTGGTCCCATAAAAAGATCTACACATTCTCTAAGCTTTAGTTACCTTGCTGTGGACACCCAGTATGTTTCTAGCTTCATACATGTGCAATAAATGCTTATTAACATGATAAATCTTTCTGACTAAGAAAACATTTTCATAAACATCTCAGAGTTCTCCTTCAGTTTAACTGGATTTCACTTGACTGATTAAAGGGATATATTTTCAAGCCAAACTAACAAAAGGTATTTTATGCAGACTCTTAACAGGGTACTAAATGTAAAAAGATAGAAATGTTTTAGTCACTCTCAGAGCTTTGTCTCAATTCCTTTTCCTTTGCAGGATGCAACATCTTTACTCTTGAAGCTGCAACCCTCCCAATGGAGAAGATAAGGTTAATTGGAGCTACTTAAGATAAATCTGATCACTTCCACATGCTTGATTTTCTCATATTTTGACAAGTAAGACCTCTTTCTTTCAGGCTTGTCCAGAGTTTAGCTCACCCCATCTGACAGCAACCTATAGAAAAGGTTGTGTTAAAAGATTTCTGTTAAAATCATTTTACTCTCCTGCTGTAACTACTATATTATTATTCCTTTCTTTAGAACCCCTCTACTAGCATCTTCCCTCTCAAATCAAATTCCTGACCCTACTGTTAAGGCCCTGGGCAGCTCTGCCCCAAAACATCTCTGTCTTCCCTGCTTCTTATCTTAAGAAGGACTCTTAATAATACTCTTCACTTTATCTTCTTATTTTTACCACCATATTCTCTTTCATGCTGCTCTATATCCTCAGAACTTATCTTTCTGCACTACCATGTGAACCTGTAAATGTATTTTTTCCCTACACCAATTCATCAATGTTCCAACCAAAAGAAAGCACTACTTAACAATACACATATATCTACTTCTTTGCAGTAGAACAGCCAATATCCAGGGGTATGTCGGAGCATTATATGAAGCATGAGTGCCTTCGTTTTACATGTTGAACGTGTACAATGATACCAATAAAAAATAAGAATAAATATGTAACAAATATTCTGGAGAACCCTGCAGTATTTAAGAGACTTAGTTTATATATGGCTTTTTTAATCATTCAGTGCTCAGAGCCAAGGATTTTTCCAGCTCCAATTATACTTCTGTTCAGTTATAATTGCTGCATAAATCTGAGAGATTTTGCTCGACTCATTTCAATGTAGGGAAGATTTTTAACAGGGTGCTAGACAAGCAGAGATATCTGAATGAAAATTATCTTTTGAACATGCACTAACAGGGGCAAACTGAATTACAGATGTAATTTATCCATCACAAGCTGATTCTAAATACTGATTATATCAGTCCTTAGGCAGAAAATTGAAAGTGATAGAAAAGCCAAGAAGCTTTTCAAACTTTAATTTGCCTTGTTTCTCTTTGTATAATTTGCTCTGAACTATTAAGTGTGATGTGGTAAGAGACTAAATTCTGCGGTGTCATAAAAATAAGAATTGGATATTAAATGCTTAAGCTTTTTCTTGATTTTGTTGAAGTGATGTTGTAGCCATGATGGTCAAGGAAAATATGGTTGAGGTGATATTCTTTATTGGACCAAACGAATCACTAGGATAGACTTAGACAAACTTTTGTTTTTTACAGTACTTTTCTTTGGGTCTCTGGGACAGAACGTCTTTCTTTTTTTACTCTTTCTTTTTCAATTCAAGCTATTAGCTATTTCAATAACAGTATATCTGCCATGATTATACCAGGATTATTCTATTTTTACACTGAATTAAAAACCTGTCAGGTTTCTATGCACTGAAAATTCTGGCAGACAGACCTTTCAAAACTTTCAAAGATCTCAATGGAGAAGCCTTTACAACCTTTCCCTAGGTTTTGGGAGCGTAGCAGTTGTACATTAATTTTCATTGACTCCAACTCAGAAATCTTATTTTCCATGGATAAGTAAATGTCAAACTATGACATACATATATTTTTTCAAGCTCATCCAAAAATGTTGTCCAAGTTGGAGATACATTACTAGTATAAACTCCATTGTATAACTATAGTTGTACAATAAATGAGCCAAAGGACAATTAGTTTAGTATTTTCACCAACTGCAGGGAAAATGTACATGGTAAATTTGTGATGGAAAATGAAAGATCACTCTAATATATTTGACACATATCCAATCATGTGTCTACTAGCTTTGACTTAATAGTGTTGTGTTTTGAGACTCAGCACAAATTAAAAATAGTCTTATTTCTTTGCAGTCAGGTTCCAGCTATCAGTTTTGCACCTTGGCACCAGTGGGCTGGGAGTTCCCGTAACACTGCCTCCAGTATCAGTGCCAATGGATTTTGCCATAGTGAAGCATTATAGGAACTCCTATCACCCAATATCAAAGGAATCATAACTGACCCTCAGACAAGAAACAGTTCTCCTACTACCTCAAGAATTAACCCAGTAAAAGCTCTACTGGAAGAACAACTAGGAGACCTGGTAGTTAAGTGGCAATTAGCTAATCTACATAGCTATAGTGAATAAATATATTTCAGGATGGCTTCTGGTGCTAAAAAATAAATCCAGTGGCTCTTGGGGGATCACTTCAACTGCTACTATTTCAGTGCTTTTTCAATCTGGAGAAAATGCCAACGCTCAGTGAAACTGCTGCATTACTTAGTTCGGCATAGCTGCTATGGATCAACTTTAATACTGCATTGCAACCTGAAAGTAAGACCAGTCCTCAATCTTCCTCCTCAGTAGGCATGTCTATGTCAGATGTTTTACTTGAGATTAGAGCTAATTACTACGCAGTAAGCATCAACATCTACACATGCAGATGCTTAATGCACAATAATTTGCTCTAATCATGGGTAAATTTGCTACATGCAAATGCAAGTAACAAATTTACTTCTGATTACTTGCTGTGCAGTAGCACACATGCAGATGGCTGACCAGGAACAAATGTGTTCCTGGGTAAGAGGGGGAAGGAAACTGCTACCTGCCACCAGGAGCTGCCTGCTGCCAAAGTAGGCTCTGCCACCAGAACTCGGGCAGGGACTATGTCCACCTGCCCTACCAGAATGGAGCTCCCAGCCCCTGCTTTGTGACCAGGAGCAGGGGCTGAGAGATCCTTATCTCCCAGTGCCAGCTCTGTGGTCATGGGCCAGCATGGGGAGATTCGTGATAGATGCACGTTCTATCCTGCGGTGGCATTATTTAGTGTGCAGTAACACATGTGTAGACACTGACAGAACTTGCTAGGGCACAAGGGTGCTTCAATGTGGGGGCTGCCTGTCAGCTACCCCACTGTGGAGTACCCTTGCGCCCCAGCCAGGCCCTCTGCAGCACACTGAGCCTGGCTGAAGTAGCCCCAGGCTGGCAGACTGACCTGCCAGGCCCCCTGCCAGCCAGGGCTGCTGTGGTCCTGGGTGCACATGTAAACACAGTGCCTGAAAGCAATAAACTCCAGTGCAAATTGCGCTAGAGTTCATTCATTCCCATTAATAGCATGTGTAGACATGGCCATTGACACTCATTCATTTCTATTCATCCAATTTTCCTTTCACTCATCTGTTTCTCCCAAGATCTGGGGCTTGCTTTCAATTACAAGTTTTATTTTCCATGTTAAACTGAGTACTACAGTTAGAATTTCCCCCTTGAAAATAGCTGTGTTAGGAAGATTGTGCAATCCTCCTGTTATCAACACTTCTCTGACTTCCCTGTTTATTTAGCTGTGAATTTCATGCAGCTTTTCTATTGCTGTGCTTACATTTCAGTGTTTTCTTAAGTCCCATTGTACCCCAAGCAGCATTCCCTAGGAAAATAAGTGGCATAGTGGGAATCCATGGAAAATAAAAATCAGTCAATTTAAATATAGTGCTGGTGAAAGGTGCAAAATTAATAGACCACCAGACTGAAGTTCTTTATCCACAAACCAGAATGGGCGTGGTCACTAGCAGTGCAAGCTGACACACACCACCATGCCAATGTGCTCCTTCTAAAGGGCAGTTCATATGCTGTCCTTTAGCCTCTCTGCTGAGATTACAGACAAATGCACTAATTATTCTAAGCTGTAGGATGTGTTTTGGGTGAGCTGAACATGTATCCTCCAAGAACTGGAGAGAATACCAACTCATTTTCCACAGGCTGTGTGTCAAAATTCCAGTGAGGAGTGGAATGCAACATAAAATAGCATACAGTGATATAGTAAGCACGTCAACAGACAAAGTCAAATGATCAACACCAGTGATAAAACATACATAGCCTGAACACAAATGCATCTTTGTTTGCAGGGCTAAAGCATAGCCGTGCTTCTAAGGTGCTTCATTGCTTATTTAATTTTGTTTCCTTGCCCTCCGTTTTTCACTTTGAAAGTGACAAAGGTGAATAAAAAAAGAAACCTTTCAGTATGCCCATGAAGAAATTTTAATTTCTTTCCAAAGAAGCCTGTTTTTACCCCAAGATGGAAAGATGGAAACTGCTGTCTTTCCTCTCCAGGTGAGAGTCTGGACTGCTTGACATGACGTAAGCTTCAGTTATTCTGCAAAAGATTATGTTTGTAGGACTCTTTTTCTATCAAATACAGAAAAATACAAAACCTTCTTCCCAGGGGCTGTATAAACAATGGATGGAGCTGAAACTTTCTGTGCCACTTCCTTGCTCAAGATGAACAAAACAATACAACATGAAATAAGAGAAGGTCAGTAAAGCTAAGATTTAGGATTCATCAACTGCTTGTTTTCATGAAATCTAAGACATTATGTTTGGAAACATCTTCATCTGAACCATCATGCAATGAGGAAACCAGTTTAATTTGTAACACAACAGAAATTCAATGCACAAAAATCACTTCCAAAATGGCCCAAAGTAGTTTAAAATAAACCTGAATGAATTAGTATCAGACTTAGCTAATTTAGGTTAAATTGGCTTAGCAAACTTCTGTTCCAGACCCCCTCCAAATTCAAGTTAACACACAGTCCCCCGGCATCTCAGGATGCTTTGTACCTCCCCTGCAAACCACCCCCTCGCTAGCCTTCATCCAAGCTTTCTGCTCCAGTGTTTCTCAATCCGCATGGGAAACCATGGCTTTTCCCTTGCAGGCTGGCAGAGTTCCAGCCCACACAGGGCTGCTTGGGACCCCTCATTACCCACAAACCGCCTTTACTCCACACACCCACTTCCGCCTCACACACTGGGGGGCTAAGGGCAGTGGGTCGGGAATGAAGGGCACTGAGTCGGGGCTGGTCATCAATGTTTACAAATGGATCCTGGCACAAAAAGGGCTGAGAACCACTACTCTAGAGCTCCCCAGCTTCTGGCCTGGGCCACTGCAGACATGCAGCTACATTTCCGGAATCAAAAGTGAATGTCTGATCACTTGCTTATCAGTTCAATCCATGCGGCCTAAACTAACCTGTGAAGATTGAACAGATTCGACCTCCGGCTTTTTGACCATCTGTACTTAGCTTAGACGTTGGAGGCTACAAATAGGAGAGGAATAGTGGAAAAAAAACTGGGTCATACCCTGTTCACTCTGCCTTTCAGCATCCATTCTCTTCCTCTACGTAACACAAGATACTGGGCAGGGTGACCCAGTAAATGGCAGTTCTTATGTTTGTAAACATGCAAATTAAATGAATTTCTGCAGTTAGGCGTACGTTCCTAATACGTGCACAAGGTGCTACTTCCTTAATACCAGCTAATTCTAAAATGTAGTTCTAATTTGTTCTTCACTCCTAATGAACAAACAGTAACACTACTTGAAAGTTAAATGACAGATATGAGATCTTGGATTTTATGCAATGTCTTGTATTCAATAAATTAAGGGCACATTTTGGTAATAAACCTTTGTGTTTTTACAAAAAAGAAAAGAAAAAAGATTTGGGGTTAAAGGAAGAGCTGCGCTTGAAGACTTGACTTTGGGTACTGGTTATTGTATGCAAACTTGTGCTATAGAAAGAAACACATTACTTTATGCCTTGTCATATTTTCTCCCTAGATGAGTAAGTACATTTCCTTCTTTAATGCTACATCTTCATCAGTTCAGGGTTTCTACTCTTTTATTTGTAGAGACTAAACAGTGTAAATGTTTTATTGAAATTTTTACTGTATATTTTTAAAATGTCTTTCTACAGATGTAGACAGAACTTCCAGCATTTAATGTCAAACAAGGCATGCCTTATTGAACTATAACAGTTTAATATCTAGGTTAGCTGGCAAGATTTCTAAATGCCACTGATATTCCCACAGTGGAATGTTTATGTATGCTTTTATAAATGGGTTATTTCTCCCTCAGACTAATGACTGTCCAATTTTCCTAATTTATTTCCTGCTTTTAGTTTTCCCCATTTCTTTTGTCCATGTAGGAGTTTAGGGCAGAGGCAGACAGATAGGGAAAAAGGTATAAATCCATTAGTTACATCCTATATGGCAACTCTAAGTTCTGTCTTATGAAGCTGGATGTTATGTTTGTATCTTCCAAGATTTTTCTTATGGTCATCGCTGTGTCAGTAGCTCTGTAATTGTTGCACAATTTAAATCTTGTTACCTAAGAGTTAAAACCTACATCTATTGAGAGAATATTTCTGTCTGATATTAGCTGTCCGAAGGAGTAAAGTATAAGGCTTAATAAAATATATTAATAACTAATATGTTAAAATATCTAATGATTTGTAACCAGAGTCTTGTTCTTCCCTGTAATCTAATCAGAGGTAGACAGAGAGCTATCATTCTTACTTTGCAGTGGAGCTTAATTCTTTATCACCTGATATTTTCCAGAACTGTTATTTCTCTTTTTGTATGTCTCACATATATCAATAAGGGCCTAGTTTCAAGAGTTTGTGTTACTTTATCTCAATTTAAAATCAGACCCTCTAGGTTTTCTTTAAAATTGAGGTCAAGAATAGAAGTATACATAATTAATAATTCCATCCCTGAGGTGATGGCAAAATGATATTTTCCCCATATTAATCCATCTGAATTAATAGATTTTACAAAGTCTTAATATAACCTCTAAGTTTTCTAGGCTCCTCAATAAAAAATAAATTTTTGCTACAAATTTACAAAGAGTTTGAAAAGAGACTTTTCTCCACTGAAGTGGAATTTTAAGAGGACTCAAATATTGTGTAACTATGGATCTCCCATACAGGGTTATACCACCTGTATCGATATATGTATCGATCATAAATGTTGTAGAAAGGTCTCAAACATTCCACCTTCCCTAAAGAAGGTCAACATAAAGAGAAATACATGTGTGTAGGGGCATAAGTGATAAACAAATTGCATCTGCTGAAGGTTAGTTTAAATCCAAACCCATTTCATATTAGTAGAATATTCAATTCTAGTACAAGGAAGCAGCTCCTAGAAAAGCCATGCACTCAAAGAAACCAACAGTTTATCCTGAGTGCCATAGATTCTGTGATGACCATTAGCATTAAGAAGATAATATTTTATCTGTCTAGCATAATGCTTATTTAGATCACTGCAATCACTGGGAGTTTATATCAGCAAGAACTGGTGATTTTGGCTTATAGCGGGTTATATTTGTGGAGCAAATTCTAATTTGCTTTATTACAGATGTGCTTACTTACATTATCACAGAATTTGAACCTGAGTGGTGGCCACAGCAAACTCAGTGTGAATTCAAATCTCTTTAAGCTCCCCTAGTGATTTTTTTCTCTACTTTTCTTTCTGATGAATGCATAATTTAATGAATGCATCATTAGAAAAACTAGTAGTAGCAACAGAAATGAATGGCAATCTTACACAAAATGCATGCATTTAGACTGGATGCCACAGTGCATCTGTGTCATCCTACAGAATATATACTGCAAGGTATAGGCATTATGTAGTCAACTACCCATTGCAAAGAACATTTTAAACCTGAATTTCAGGAAATACCAAATGAATCAATTATCTTTACAAAGTAAATCCTGCTTCACTTAGAATACTGCTTAGATATATTTGTTCCAAGCCCTATTTGCTATATTTTTTCAACTCAATCTCTTTAAATCTCCTCCCTCAATTCATTACTTTTGAATCACTTGAATTGTTTACACTGTACAATAGGCAGTTTGTAAAGACTTTTCTTTCTCATACCATTCCAAGTAAATGAAGGATGAAAGGTACAGCAATTCATAATAACAATTTTTAAATTCTGCTTAAAATCTAACTTCTGCAATGTAGTAAAATCACCAAGTTGGATGTTCAGAGTTTGCTTTTACTGTGGACTTAATAAGTTTAATAATAGCCTATGCAGAAATTCTCTCTGATAACAAGGTAGCAAAGAAAGAAGACGGAGCTAATTTGAGCATTAAAATATAAAATCTGAATATTTAACCTAACCACTCAAGTTTGAAAACTGGGCTCCTGATATCCAAGGACCAAATTACTCCAGACTTATTTTGAATTGCATATTACTCCAGAAATAGTCCTATTGACTTCAATAGGACTCATCACAGAGTCAAGTGGTACGCAACAAGCAAGAATGAGACAATCCTGTTCCAATTAATACAAGCCTGACTTTTTCCTTCCATGATTCTCCTCCAACGAATCTCCCATCTCTCTTCTTCCACTAATTAACATGACACAAATACAGCAGAACACTAAACAACTGTACTAATTGGAACTGATGGTGACAAAAATACGCAGTTGATCAGTAACTGTATGATGTAACTGTTACCTCAGTGTGCTCCTGTAGTAACAGAACTGGGGGAGGGGGAAGGAAATTACTGAAACTTTAACGCTGTTCAACCCAGGTTAAATTTGCAGCAATTTAGCTCACTACCAAGAAGAGCATTCAGAAGTTTAACAATTATATTATAACAGCTGATGCATACTCATAGGAAGCAACTCCCACCCCAGATTTGGAAGTGATTAAAAGTTACTGCTGGACATAGACAGAGATTATATTTTTAAGTACTTAGTTAGCAGTACTTTTGCAAGCTCTCACTAACGGGAAAAAAATCCTGATCAAAAAGAAGCACAGGAGCTCTTTATAGAACTGCATTGCAAGAGCCATGTTTGCCAATGTGCCGCCAACTGGAGTATGGTTGTTCAGCACTCCACTATAGCTACAGTTCAATAACGTAATTCTGCTATAAGTGAATTCTGACTGATAATGAACTTATGTTAACTGCATAAATTAGATGTTGGATCCACTGAAGACCAATACTAAAGGCTGGTACTTCTAAAATGAGTCCCTACAGATGTGAAAGGTGATTAGACTTGTCAGTAGCCACAAACCTAATGGACTATTCCCAGGATGGGTTCCCTAATTATTTTTTTTCACCACAGATCTGGACATGTAGCTATTATTTACCTTTTTCAGCACATACACTTTTATTTTAGTGTATACTCAAAAACAGTATCGCAAAGATAATTTCCACTTATTACAATTAAATGACTTCTTCATATTTTTACTTCTGATGAAAACTGCATTTCTCAATTCCAGCCAGAAACTCTGCTATAGCCTATTAAACGTGAGACACCTGGGAGCGTGGCCAGCATCTGAAACAGCACAGCTGAAGGGTACTGCCATTTCACAGGGTCTCCTTAGAAAGTATTTGCTTTGCCTGTCTAATGTTCTAAATATAGCAAAGCACACAGGCTATATCCATCTCATTCTCCAGTATTCATGCTAAACAAGAGTTACACACACTTTGCAAAATCCAGCACTTCTTTTGCCAAACAAGTTAGCATGTTTCATGTTTTTTAAAGATCTACTGACAAATAAAGGATCTTTTAAGTTGTATGAATTAGAGATTTATTACCAGCTTACTAGAGACCTCTGTGGTGACTACAGATTAGACTTCTCTGCAATATGTAACATGAGCTGTTTAGCTAGTTTATAATTATTATTATATGCCTTTATGATGGTGATTAATAATTCTATAAGTGTTTAAAGATTAAGGGTTTTAGAGTCAGATTTTGGGTGTATTATGCCATTATTTTGGATCTACATTGGTTATATTTTGGGAAATTAATTGTCTAGATTTTTGCAAAAAAACCCCAAACTGCCTTTTTTGAAATATAATATTAAACAGATTACCTAAAAACATAAAATCTGGACCCTCCATTCTGATGCAACTTTCCACTAAACCTGCCAAAAAGCTTGCCTAACAAATAATATGTACTACAGTATTGGAGAAGAAAAACATACCAGATCCACCATGTTTAGCCTGTACACTATTAAACAAAACAAAATAAAACCCCAGTGTCCCATTTTGGTTGGACAGGGAATTTGGTAAAGAGGACTATCTATTTTTAGCTGACCAAGGGATTTTCATTCATTTTTTCAGAGCGATACAATTTAAAAGTATGTCAACAATCTATTTATAAAATACTTGTAAAACATATATTAGCCATGTTGCATGGTTAACAAAGGGGTATTTATTAATGGCTACCAAGCTTTTTTTTAATTAAGTAGATAAGTGCTCTTCAGCTTGCAGAGTTCCACCTGATACCTGTGGAGTCTTCCAGCAAAAAGCTTTGAGCATGTCATGGAGAGAGGTTTTAACCCAAAACACATCTTTTGGTGTTAAAAAATGAAAACATGTTAACTACTGAACAGTATGTTTGTCCGTGATAAAAGAAGATCTGGATTGAATTACAAACCTCTCAAATCCACTGACTTCAACATGGCCATGAAGACAGCCATCTTCAAATCGTAGTTTAAAACAATATAACATGTTCATAAAAATATGAGGATTTCATAACTTTTTGTGAAAGATATAATTATATACTTTTTACGGACAGTGTAACTAAAGTGCAAAAGTTTGCCCAAGGTAATGCAATGAGCTAATGAAATATAACAGCTTCCTGGCATCCAGTCTTGTAAACTACAACATGAACAAAACAACCTCCTGACCTAGAGCCCTATATGTTATCCTCTAACCCACATTTTCTGTCTGTGCTGCCTTTTGCCATAAGCATTATATTTTGAAAGCATTTCAAACTATCAAGGAGGCTGGGATTGGCAACACTGCTGATTTACAATGGAGTTGGAAGAAGCTTCTTCTTATAAACAGATTTTCATGCATTTGCTTCTTTAATGAATGTTACTTTCAACATTTTTATATACTTTCTAAATATTTTTAAAAATATTATACATAAAATATAAGATAAGTGGAGCACCACAGAAGTGGATATGAAGCTTTGCAAAATCAAAATGAGGAGCAACAGTTATTTATAAAATAAAACTAATTGTACTGCTGTTGGAGCTGGTTAGTATTTTACCAGTAAATTAATTCTAGATCTTAAACATGGAGTACTGTACAGAGCTCCACAAGCCTAGCTTTAACATCTCATATGCAAACTATGATCTGGATATTACAAAACAACAACATCTGGTGCCAATTCCTAAAGTGCTTACAGTCCCAAATCAATTTAAAAGCAGCACATCAGCTGTAATGGGACCAAACCAGTAGCAGACCCTTGTACGGTAACTTCCATTCCAAGCAGCATAGAGAAAGAACTTCACAACTTCCCACAAGTACAGGAAAGCGTGGTAGAAGAGACAAAACTAGCAGGGACATATTCACCAGACCAAACCTGTCAGACACAGAGAGTAGGATCCATAATTACAAAAATCTCCCAGACTGTGCCTAGAGTGAGTCAGGAATTTTTTTTTGCAAAATGTTTTTCCTTTGAAAATGTTTACTTGTCAAAACCAAAACATTTGACAAGAAAGTGCTGGTTTTCAGGATCTTCTCTACTTAAAATATATTTTTTAAATATAAAAATTGATCACATATTTCTTCCTGACATTGTTGACATAGAAAATTCTCATTTGCAGTGTAAAAAATTACTTTTAATTTAGAAAACATAGCTGATCATAGTAATTTAAAAACAAAATGGTGCAAAAAGATTATTAGGCACTATGAAAAAATATTTTAAAACCTGAATAATGTTTTTGGTTGGCTTGTATTTTTCAGCTTGTGAAATTTTCCAGGTTTCACTTTTGTTTGAATTTCAGCAAGCAAAGAAATTAAAGTCTTCAAAAGTACTGCAGGACCAGAAAGCTATTTTCTGCCTAGGTCTGCCTGCACAAACAGCCCATAGTAGCTAGCTGCAACTGAAAATTCCCTCCCTCAAACATGATATTTTCATGAACAGAACAGTCCATTACTTGGACTTTGTTCCACTTCCCAAGAGATAGTCCCAAAAGTAGCAGTATTATATTGTGGAGAAAAAAACCCACCTCTTTTTTTTTCTATCGCAACTTCTGATTTTTATGACTCTCTAGCTGTAGTAAAATGCAGTCTGTGGACTGGACTTTAAATTTGGGAATTATTTAATTCATAAAACAAAAGGAACTGGAACTCTGTCTCACAACTGATCACTGAAACTAGAAATATTTTTAAATTCCAGCCTCATCCTTTTCACAGCTTCACTAATATATACTTCCTGGAAATGATAGTAGTCCTCTGCCATAGCTACCCTTGCATGACTAGAGGGAGGCACCTAGATCCAGTTAAGTTGTCCAAGTAATGCATCCCTCCTTTCATTAATTATTTATAATTATAAAAAGAAAATAAAATCGGAAGACTGCAAATAAAACTTGAAACATGCCTTTCAAAAATGGTCATTCTGATTAATGAAGGAAAACATTAATTTAAAATGTACTGCCTATCGTCCAGAGACATCAACAGTCTGTGTACATTTCAAGATAAAAATAAATCATCATATAAAATATATAGTTCCCTTTTCTAGTCTCATATATATATGGAATCTTTACTCCAAGTTTACTATTTCTAAATGAAATATATACTGTGTTTTGCTCCACCTAAGACAAATGATAATTTAGGGTTAAGGAACTAGTATCTGTATCTACGCCAGCACCAGAAGCCCAAATTCTGTGGTTATTAGTTCTCCCCTATTTTCCTTCCCCTTCGCCAGAGAAAGAAAAAAACACAACAAAATATCAAAACAGAAAGACCCATAAATCTCAGTGCCGGCACACACAACAATCCGTATGTCTCAGACCCTATGGTTTCTCCGATTAGAACTGCTTCATTCATTAACTGTTTATCCTTGAAAATAATATAATATTTACTCACTTTCAATGAATCAAAGCAGGCGATTACTCGTCCATTTTCAACTTGGCAGCTTTTCGATGGATGTGCAAATTTACATTCCGTGTCTGGTCGTGAGCAAGTCCCTCTTTGGAACTCTCTACACACTTCCAGTGTTAGCCATTTTGTGTCCCGAATCGGTGTGACACTAACAGCCATTTTTAGATTTTACAGGTAGTTAAAATTTTTCAATGTAACAAATAAACAAACAGCCAAACTGATAGACTGGTAATGATGAAAATGTCACCTCCAAAATATTTCTTTTTTTTCCCCACTCCCTACTTTAAAAGTACATGTAAAATGGTGTTGTCACAATATCAAGGAAAAGATTTGCCACTAGAAATTCACAGCATGAAACTGTTAATTGAAAGAGGTTTTGTACTTAAAGAAATGCTAAGATCATAAGGAAGATGAACGTTAAAAAGTGTGGCCTGGAACTAGCCTTGTGCTCTCAGTAACCCATTCTGAGTGCCAATTTGGAGCCCAAAATGCAAGCATGAAAACGTGGCAGACCCTTTGACACAGAATTTCCAAGCTGCTTTCAGTAAAGTTGTCTGAAAGGTAATCTCCACACACAGCTGAATTTGCAATTGGGTTTTGTGGTGCAATCGGTATTGATTAGTTTGGCATAGACAGATGCAGCAGTTTAGAGCAACAATCGAGAAATTATATTTTTTCCTCTCCTTGATTTTCTGGCAGATGATATCTTACTTTTTCAGCAAACTTTTTATTTCTACACTAAAGCAGCCTAAGGCAATGCGCCTGATACTTAGAGCTTTTCTCTTGATTATAAGTAGAAATGGGGGTGTCTGGGCTAGAGGTGGAGGGTGGATGTGCTGTCGTCGCAGTCTAGCTGGCAGCAAGCAAGGCAAAAAGCAGAGACTGCTCTAGAAGCGGTTCCAAGCAGCAGAGACGTCAGGAAAGGCACTTCTTAGTACCAACCTGTAGAAAAAACAGATACGTTAACATTTACCAAGCAGCATTTCACTGATGTCCCACAGCATTATACCCTGGCCGTGTGATCCTAAACTACTATGCAGAATTATAGTCTGTCCATTTCCTTCACACAAAATACTTACAGTGTAGCATATTGCAGCCAGCCATCGTAGATTTATTAAAAAAGGGGCCGTTTTCCCTTGTGAAGCAATGCATGATAGGGAGATAACCAATCACAGATAGTGTTGCAGCAATATTCTGGGCAGAAAGCCAATAGTGTGGGCTGTCTTATGAAAGGTCGCGCCTGTCAGACGTTCGTTACTATGCTATAAGCACAGAAAATGTCCATCAGATGTGACTTATTCCACTGCAAGAGGACGAGCATGTGGGTTTTGAATTTACCCAACATGCAGTTAGTGGATTAAACCATGTTAGTTTTAAAACAGCTTCCAACACAAGCACAAGTGCCTGCAGAATCCCGACAGAAAAAGCAAGCTTCCAAACTGCAGATTATTTTCAAGCTGTTCTCTCTCCTGCTTGCCTTGAGCACAGCCAGCATACAACCTACCATATCTGATCCAAGAGTATAAAAGGAAAAGGGGTGTTCACAAATGGTACGTTCTCCTGACCTATCCAATTCACTTCCTTCTAAGCCTTAAGTCGTGCCTCTCTACAGAAATCAACACTTGTTTAATACTGTAAAACTATCCTAGGCAGCCAGCAGACACTTCGTCAATATAGCACAGGCAGACTAGATATGAACAAAAGCACCCTTTATTTTGACCTTTCTCAAGCACAAGCCTAGTTCTTACAGGGATTATAAGAAATGCAGCCTTGTCAGGATGTCTGGCAAAATGTAAGTTATCCTCAGGAGAGAAAGTGATTCTATTACAGTAATATTAAATATTAAGCAGGCAATTTGATTTAAGCAACATGATGCACTTCAAAATGACACTCTACTGAATCAGATGCCTGCTGGTCTAAGCTTCATATGTATGAATCAATCTCTGTACCCCTGAAAATCTTGTACTGAAATTACATCTGGGTGGAAATAGCAAATTTTCCTTTTAACGCTGATGACATGGTTTACCAGTAGATTTGACAGTATCATCATCATCACATTCATAATGTTAAAACAACTGCAGCATGTCTTGCTCAATGGCAAAAAAGGCTATTTTAAATTAAAAGGGTAAAAACTTCATTGAAACTCCTACCTTGGCTATTCCCTGATATTAAACAGTTTCAAGCACAATCTTCATAATTTATACACAGTATTAATTTCCCTGGCTTTCATAACTGTTTAAGATAGAAACTTGTACTGAAGATTATAAAATGATTATTTTTTCAAGTTACTTCCCAAAATCCATTGGAACATGACCTGTGTTACAAGCTTCTTAGTAGTAACAAAATGACAAACTTCCTGTCACATAAAACCACATATCAGTTTGTTTTAGGACCTGGTATAACAAATACAAATCCGTCATTAAACGGACATAGTAGAACAATGTACTGAACAGGTACAACTGTCAGCTTTCAAATGATAATAGGGAAACACAGCAGTTTCTTATTTTTTGTTTCTTCATTAAAATGCAACATTTAGGCAAAAAGAACTATTGGGAATGATAAGCCATGATAAGCAAGTTCTGTGTTAGAAATCTAAACTTTTGGAGTTCAGACTCAGCAGTAAATCCAAGGTGGCAACTTAAATATTTGATCTATGTATGCATTTTTTAATTAAGTACTTGTAACTGAAAAGGAACACCTGAAAATAATTCAGTAAATAAATTTGACCCTTCCCTGGTAGGTCAAAAAGTAGAGGAAATTAATCTGATGTTAACTGACCTAATCATGAAATATGGATTCTGAAAACACCTAAAAAGAATCCTCCAAAGATGGAAGTGAGTCCCTATCACTGAGTTTCTATCACTGAGGACTAATCCTACCATTTCCTGGATTTTGTCTAGTCTCTTTTAGGTAACCAAACTACAAGTTCTTTCTATCCTTCTAGTACTAAAATGCACGAGTTGTAGTGTGTTCATTTTTGTCTTCCCCTATCAGCATCCCTAACAAAATGGCCAGTAAAGCAACTCTGAAAGCAACACTTGTTAGTTTAGCATAGCTGCAAAGCAATAATGGAGTGACATACATTAAGAATCTTTTTCAGATTTAGAAAAGCAGTAAAATAGGTGTGGAAGAGAGTATTAAATATAATCCTTTAAGTCTATCTATCTATCTATCCATCAATTTCTATCTTCTCTGTACTCGTCAGCATGTCTCCTATGTTGTCTAAGTGATCAGAATCAGGCAAACAATTTTGGGCACAATTTTTTGCCAGCAGTTTTCATTTAAATGTTTATGCACTTAATGTTAGGGCAAGGTCAGAATACTGGATATGCAAATGACCAAAACATCAGATGCCAATAAGTGTGAAAGTAATGTGCCAGCAGATATTTTTGTTAGTAAATGAAAGGTAGGAAAAAGGCCAGACTGTGAACCATAGAAAAATAGGGCTGGATGGGACCTCAGGAGATCATCTAACCCAACCATCTCCTCAAAGCTGGACCATCCCCAACTAGATCATTCTAGCTGGGGCTCTGTCCAGCCTGGCCTTAAATACCTCCACAGATGGAGATTCCACCACCTCTTTAGTTAACTCTTTCCAGTGGTTCACCACCCACCTTGAGAGAAAGTTTTTCCTAACATCTAAGCTCAACTTCCGTTGCTCCTACTTGAGACCATTGCTCCTTGTTCTGTCACTCTGAGAACAGTTTAGCTCCATCCCCTTTCAACTCCCCTACCTCAAGAAGGTAAAAGTTATCAACCCCCCTCCTCCAGTCTTCCTTTCTGCAGACTAAATAAGTGCAGTTCCCTCAGCCACTCCTCCGAAGCCAAGTGTCCCAGCCCCCAAACCATTTTCATTGCCATTCACTGGATTCTCTCCACCTGTCCACATCCTTTCTATAGTCAGTGGCCCAAAACTGGACACAGTACTCCAGATGTGGCCTCATCAGTGCAGAACAGAGAGGAATAATTACTTCCCTCAATCTGTTGACAACACTCCTACTAGCGCAGCCCAGTATGCTGTTAGCCTTCTTGGCAACAAGAGTACACTGCTGACTCATATCCAGCTTACTGTCCATTGTAACCCCCAGATCCTTTTCTGCAGAGCTGTTGTTTAGCCAGTTGGTCCCAAGTCTGTAGCAGTCATGGGATTCTTCCATCCTAAGTGTAGGGCTTTGTTCTTCTCTTTATTGAACCTCATGAGATTGCTTTTGACCTAATCCTCCAATTTGTCTAGGTTATTCTGAATCCTAGCCTTACCCTCCAGGGTACCTACTACTTCCCCCAGACTGATGTCATCCACAAACTTGCTGAGGGTGCACTCCATCCCACCTTACAGATTAATGAAGCTATTGAACAAAACTGGCCCCAGAACAAAACCAAGTGAAGAACCATCCCCTAACATACAATAAGGACAGTCCCATCAGTTTACAAAACTTTATGTTAGATTAATTTGGCCCTAATCAAGTCAATTAGGTATTTCATTATCCAGTTGAAAACCTGTTAGCAATAACAAAGTTACTAATATATCCTCATCATGTTATATCCATCTTGTATGAAAAAGCACAGTATTTCATGGACGGTATTTCAACATTTTCTCTCCAGCACTACATGTAGGAAATAAAATTAAAAATGCTTGAGATGATTTGATGTAGACTCAGGTGACAAGTGTCCCATAAATTAAGAGAAAGTTGTGATGCAGTCCTAATTGTCAATTCTTCTGCTTTTTCCATTTGGCACTCTCTCCATAATATGTACTACTAGGCCCAAATACTAAGAAGGTGTCAGAGCAGCAATTATAAAACCTATATTCCAGAGTGTACAGGAATGAATAGCCCCTACTCAAATCCAGGTGTATAAATTTCCCTCTTGTCACACAGAAAGGTAAATGTGCCAACAAAATACATGTTCGTGAAACAAGAATGGCAATTCCTTATAGAAACTATGAGTGTGTATGTGAATTGAAAATTAACTGCACAGATTATGTAAATAATGAAGGAAGGATAATCATGCTGGACTTCCAGAGAATATGTTTAACTCCTAGACTCCCTAATGCAATCAGAATTTCAGGATACAGGTGAAATCTTTTATTAGACCCACTAGATATTTGCAAAAAAAAGTCTTTATCTGCAAGCTCTCGGGCACACTCACCCTTCCTCAGGCATAGGAGAATGCAACGATTGTAAAATTTCTCCTAGGTGGAAATGAAAATTCGTATTTCACAAGAGAGCTGAAGGTGTTGTAAGATCTCCTGGTTGGAGTAGTTCATTTTGTGCCAAGTAGGCTCAGATAAAAGTTGGAACAGTCTATTTACTTTGATGTTAGCTGATGTCAAGCAGGATGCTGAATTATATTTGCTCCTGGTTATGATATTTCATCATTCAGAGGAGTGTGGGGTGATGAAATGTTCTCCTGGGCAAGGAATTTCTTCCTACTGATCTTCCTGGCTGATCCTGAATAAATCACTTATGTAAACCTCTCATTGAGGTCAATGGCAAATTCCTATTGATTTCAATGGCATAGAATTTTACCCTCTTCTCTTCAGCTTGCCATCTTTAAAATCCCGTAATAACACTTTCACAATTTACAGTGGAGTTGTGAGGCTGAAACTATGAATGTTTATAAATCTTTTGAATGAAAGTGTTATATAAAACATCAACTTCTTACTAGTATAAATATATATTTTGCCTCAGAAATTACTTGTCTGTTAGCAAACTGTTTGGCAGAATTTATTTCTGAAATTTTTAAAAATAAATTCCAGAGAAAAGCAAGGACAAAATTAAGAGCAAATTTATGCACTGAATATTTCCAATAACAAAGCTAGCAGGATAAACAACACAGGAATACATTTACCAAACTTTCTAAGCTTTTTCCTCCTAACTTGAAATTCTCTTGATACTTTCTGGCTCAGTAAGGGTGTCACAGATAGCATTAATTTGTGACACAAACACCACCAAAGAACTGTATGGCATGGGCTGCAGTGAGATATCAGATATCTGCAGTGTCTCTGTCTGCACTCTCTCCAGTTATCCAAGATACACTGCAATAACTTCAAGAGGAGAAGAGTAAGGGAGGGGGCTTTAGCTGTTGTTTAAAAAGCTTAGGTAAAATTTACTTTTTTGCTGAGGTTCCCGAGAACCCCATTATTAGGACATTATTACACCAAATTTCTGCTTACCCAGTATGCAGTTCATTGCATTTGAAACTACCTATTATTGTCTGTGACTGTCACAACTTCAGCATTGCCAAAAAATAATGTTTTTACCCACCGATTATTGGAAATTCATGTAGGAAAGAAAAAAGTATGAGTAAGTTGGATAAAGAAAATGCAGATGAAAACTAAGGCAATGAATGCACTGAAAGGAAATCAATACTGCACTTTTCAGGAGAGGCCTAAATGCACATGCAGAGAGAAAATAATATAACATTGAAAAATCATTCCCCAAAGTGAAAATGATTGGATTTAATTGTCTATTGAACTGAATAAATGAGCATGGTTATGAACAGCTTCACAAAGCAAACCAAATATTCAAATGTTACGTGAAAACGCCTGAGAAAGTGAAAGTAAGACAGAAGGGGACCAAGCGATTATGATTTCCAGGTTGTCACTGAATATGCTCAAATTCTATCACTTCCCACTATTGTTACAAAGAAATGTCATGCTACTGGATTCATGATATGCTATTTTCCTTTTCTCATTACAATCTTTGTCAAAAGAATAAGGTATTTGAAACACAGATGCCTTATTTGTACTGAAAATTACTGCACAGGGAGCCATTGTTTTGACTCTTCCTGTAATTGGATTAGCTGGACATTCCTGTTTTTTCCATTTGAAGTCACACATGCCTCAGAGATGTACATACCAGACAATCAAAATGTATACCAGTAGAAAGGTTAAAATAACAAGTCAAAATATTTTGTGCCTAAAGGAAGTATTAGAAGAAAAACTTAATCGCATATCCTGGAAGTTGTCAGCAAGAACAGGTAATTATGTGACATGAATCTAACTTCAGGACAATGACACTAATAAAATGGGCAATGGTGCAATTAATATTCTATTCATATTGTTAACACTGCAATAACCCACAGTTGTCAAATCAAAGCTTATTTAAAGAATACCAAGATAGTGATCAGATTACTGTGTTTTCAAGCTTACTCTGCCAAATGTCAAGTTTACCCATCTCAGCATCGAAAGATCCTATTATTGTTTCTTAGATCAACTGAGAAATATAAATATAGTGATGTCACAAAATTAAGTGAAAACAATGACTATGGCTAATTATCTAGCTGACCATTGAATTAAAGCTGATAGGACTCAGTGTGCTCTTTCCCTAAACCTGCAATACTATTATACCCTGTGTTCTTTTTAAGTCTGAAAATTTGCAATTAGAAAAACTTGGAGAATGATCAAAAAAATTTCTCATACCTGCCTGGCCAATGCTAAAGAACAACTGTAGAAGTAAAATGCAAGGACAACTTAAACAATGGAGATCTATCTCGTAGTTGCTGATTACAAATATAGCTTCTATTCTATAGAAAAATTTAGATAATAATTAGACACATTTTATAAACTAAAATACATAAGAAAATATCACAGAACATCCTACAATGTTTAAGTTCATGCAATATCGTTTTAGGAGGGAGACATTTTTATAAACTGAAATAGAAATCCTAAATGATTCCTAAGCCAAAAAGATGTGTCTGCACTAGCTGGTATTCTGCCCCCTCAACTTGTAAAATGCTTGGCACATAAAGGCATGCTAAAATGCACTAAATCTATTTTCCTACTGATTTTACAAAAATATCACAAAACCTCAAAAATTCACATAAAATGTTAAAAGTGCAGACATTACTGGTAGCAAACACATATCCCTATCCCTATTTTCCAGAAGAGAAAGCATGCTCCCATGCATAATGTTAAAATTCTACATTAAATTTATATTCCACCTGTAAAAATGTCCTCATTAAGTTGCAGCTGAATATGTTGCTCTTCACTTCCCATTCTAAAAGGGCTCCTGTGTGTTGTCATGTGCCGAGTATGACTACGCTCTGCCCCAGAAAGCAGCTTTCCAGGAGCAGCTAAAATTATTCTGGTGTGTTTGTACTGGATTCCCAGTGGATTACACTTTATAAATGATAAATAATACTTCTTTTATTACTAATAGTATTTACTTACACCAGGAAGCTTCTCCACTTGTCTGTGCTAAAGTACCTCAGTCCTATAATACCACATTCTTCCAGTGCCAGCCAGTATGTGGGGGAGCTGGGCAGAGCAGCCAATGGTGACCCCACTCCGCTGACTTTGCATGCAGCTTCCCCCCTGCCGACATCTTTGCCAATGATGGCAGCAGCTTCTTCAGGTCCGGGGCATGCAGGATCAGAGGGGGGTGGGACCCCGCTTGGGCTCAATTGCCCTGGACCCGCAGCCTGCTTGGGTCGGCTTTGAATATAGTACAGTATATTCTACTATCAACAGTCATAAGCAGACGTTGCAAAAATAGTAATTTAATTAAGCAATAAAGAGCAAAGACTGAAGTTAAGTATATGGTCCTATTAAAATATACCAAAACTAAGAGGAACAGACAAACTACTAGGTTGTTTAATCTGGGAGTGGCTGAGTATGTACTGCATTTAAATGAACAGTTAATTCAGAGCAACTTCAATGCATTGTGTATTTGCAAATATTAATAGGCCGCTGACAGATGCGGAAAAAAAAAAGCCCCAGCACATTACCAGAACAGGAACCACATCAGTTTGACCTGGCTTGCCCAACATCAGTAGAGATCTCGCACTTCAGCAGGACTTTTGATTCAACCAGCTATTAGATAAAAGCGCCAAAAAGCCCCACTGAAGTGCGCAATCTATACAGATGCTGGGTGAGCCAGGTCAAACTGATGCGGTTCCTCTTCTGGGTATGTGCTATGCTCAGTGCAGGGGCATGCCGAGCTGGAAGTAAAGCGCCATATTTTATTTTTCCCCACATCTGTCAGCAGCCAAAATGTTCAAAGTAAAACAAAGTCATAGTATATGCATGCCCAAGATGCACTGATCCCAGTATTCTGGTTCTGACAACTACCAGTACCAGATGCTTTGCAGAAAAATGCAAGAAGCTCTCAGTTGGCAGATGTGGCATAACTGGCCCTGTTTCATGATATCCTACTAATCCCCAGTATTTTCCAGCACTGAACCAGCTCAACAGCGCAATGACATTTAAAATAAACACTGAAACTAATAGCCTGACTGTACTATTTATTTACATTATTTTTACTCTCATTTGAGGCAATTTAATTTATTTTGTAATTGGAAACATGTCACTGGCCAGAACATTTTACACTGGAAAGACTAAGCCAAAGCAACTCATTTTCACTTTAATGAACACAGATACAACTGTATGACTCCAATTAACATTAGCAGGAGGCACAAGGTGAAGACAGTGCTGAAAATCTACTCTATCAGCTGTTGTAAGGAAAAATACAACTGCATTTTATTTCAGAGCTTCTAGTTTCTGTAAGTGCCACAATGTCCAAGATAGAATATTTTGTATTTATAATAAACGCTTACATTGCCACATACTGTATTTGATTTTAGTCATTTTACTGAAAATATCTCTCTAGCAGAGGCATAACAGCCAGAGTTGATGTCCAATGCAAACCTTGCCGGAGAGCGGGGTGAGGAGGGTACACAGTGCCAAGAGGGAAGGCACAGGTGCAGCAGTCTTACCCATTCCAGAAACACATGAATACTTCCCAGGTGAGCTGCCACTGCCTCTGCCCCATGCTTTTCCCCTCTGGCTGTTGCTCTCAGAGCAGAACCAGCAGCAACAGCAACTGTCAGGGCTGTTTTGGAGTTCCAGGCTGCTTGGGGCACAGACTCTGCAGGGAAAGGGGAGCAAATTTGGTGGCCCTCCTAACTTGGCACCCAGGACAGGTGCCCCTCTTGCCCAACCCAAGTTATGCTACAGCCATCTAATACTTTAAAAGTCTTATTTGAGGGTTAATGGAAAATACTGTGTAAAGGAAATTTATTATATATGTAAGAATTTGAAGCCTAGAATATAATTTTTCCCTAGGTTTCTAAGCTCTGACCTATCAAATGAGAGGCAGATATCATATATTAGTTTAATGAATAATTCCTTGAGAAGCACTGCTATAAGCATTTAACATGTGCTTACCTGAGCAGTCCCACTGACTTCACATGCAAGCGAATGGAAGATCAGACCTAGATTTTAGGATGTCCAATGAAAACTACTTATGGAGCCAACAGTGCCAAAGAAGAAAAAAAAGTAACTGGGCAGGTTCTTTTTTGGGAAAAGGCTGAACGTATTGAACTTGAGTTTTTAAGTTCTGTTTGAGAAATAAAACATTTTACTGATGAATAATCTCTAACTCATATTGATCTAAACAATCAGATCTGTGAACAAATTAACACAAAGACCCTTGTGAGTTGTTAAAAGTCTATTAACCTCAAATAAGAATGTTTTTCTTGCTATTAAAGACACAATGGGCACATCTAGGCAAGATGTTTATTGCAAAGCTGCCCAGTTAGTAATGTCTGTGCATTTGCACATGTGGCCCAATTGGGCCACAATAAACTAATAAATGCTGCCATAGGTTAGTACTTGGAAATGCAGGTACTATCCTGTGGTGGCATTATTTACTGAGCAGCAAAACACGTGTAGATGCAGAGAGCACTGATTGGGGCACAAGGGTGCTTTAGTTCAGCAGTTGCCCACCAGCTCTTTCTGCACCAAAGCACCTTCAAGCCCCAGCCGGCCTGTCCCCAGCACATTGAGCCAGGTCGGAGCAGCCCCAGGCTGGCAGTGTGGCCCCCTGCGCCCCCTGCCAGCCAGGACTGCACCAACCTGGCTCAACATGCTGTGGTCCTGGACACACTTGTAAACATGGCACCTGAGAGCAATGAACTCCAGTGTGATATGTACCAGAATTTATTGCTTCACATTAATTGTACTTGTAGGTGTACCCAATATAGAGTTAACACATCCAAAATAACTTAAAAGGATAAAGAGATATGAGATCCTCAGGCCACCTTTTCCCTACAGCTGCAGCAGCAAATTTCTGTTTCTGACTTGGACGCAGTTACAGAATATCTGCATTGTTGCCAATTGTCTGATTTTATTACCACAGTCAGGATCTTGAGGCTGTGGCATATCCCACCAATTCTGCTCACAGAGTTCCTTTGAATTTGAATGATACAACAGTTCATGCATTTGTATGTGCTTTTAACCAAACCAAATAGACCCATCATCTTAGTCATAAAAGATATTAACAATTAAAGACTTACACTGAAAAAGAAAAAAAGTTTGAAGTAATATAAGAAAAAGGCTATAGAACCCTTGCAAGATGTAGTGCTTACTAGCCTACTTCCCACCTTCTAAAAAGACCACCCATTTCTACTTCTCAGCCACTTAAAATTCTTGCTTACCAGGGATCTTATTCCCTTCCCCACCTCTGTCCCCTTCCATGGAGCTGCTTTGCTTCAGGCTATCAGCTTTGGAGGCAGAGAATGAATTTTAATGAGTTCTCTTTCTCCATAACAGTTCCCCAACTTGTGATTACAAAGCTCATGCAACTAAAATTAGGGATGGACAGGTGTTCTATATCAGGTCAAATATTTATCTGAATAGAGAAGCCTGCAGAACAAACATTTTTATCATTCATGGTATATCGAAAAGCGGTGAGTAAGGTAACTATTGGTAGCCTAGAAAACATTTGTAATTTTATGCTTGTCTTACACAAGAAAGGGAGGTTTCTGCATCCCCAGGCACACAAGCCCTAGTATGGTCCAAAACTGGCCTTTGATTTTATAATTCTCATCCTGACACCAGCAATTGGAAATGAGACGGTGGAAGCAAAAAATAATACAGAACTAAATAGCAGCAGTTTATTATTGTATCAACATCCCAAATTATCTCATCTGAAATGAACAGTATGAATAATAATGGATTTTTCATTTTGCCTAAAGACCCTCCTCATTTCCCAGGTGCTCATGAGGTAAGACTGGAGTTCACCCCAAATAAAAATGCCATTTTATAGCCTGCTGGTTCTATTCTGCTTGTTTTTTTAAAAAATCATTCTTGCAAAAAAGTTTTCAAATGCCTGCTAAGATATCAGCCTATTCCTGTAACATAAATTTACACAGTGAATATTACCATGACTCTACGGTTGCTTAATAAAAGGCTGTGTGGGGAAGACACTAAACGTATGTCAAACACTGGGGCAGTGTGCTCCAACCAGCATGAGCCTGAGCATGCGCCACCCACCTGCTGCTAGACACACACCTCAACCCACAACTACACCAGTGAAGATGCTTCATATCAAGGCCTATCTAGGACTGAAATCTCAAGAGTAACCAAAGAGCCCTACCTTTGAACACCTTCACTGGCCTATTTCCAGGTTTGGAGAGTATAAGCAGGAGCAGATGTTTGAGGCATGACTAATGAACAAATACCAGAGGCATGATGCTACCACAGTGTACGCACGCCCTAGGGAGGCATAGGGAATATTAATGAGATGCAAAGCTTCTCACTTCTTGGCCAGTGCTTGAAACAGCTCAAGTCTTTACTGGCTATCTTAACCACAAGAAGTTGAGGGAATCAACAGCAGTCCCTGGATTACTGCCCTGGATGGCTGCCCCACCCAGTCTCATCCGCTCACCTTCTCCCCCAGGCCTCCCAATGGCTGCCCTACCCAGCCTCATCCCCTGCTTGCACCGCCAGCCCCCCAATGGCTGTCCCCCCCAACACCTCAGCCTCCATACTTTAAAAAAAAAAAGCCTCTACTCACTGGCAATAGCAGGGGCTCTGGGGCCTCCTGCTATCAGAGTGTTTCTGTGGAGGACCCCATCCTCTGGTTGCCTCCAGGACCGTGCCCTAGCCAGCTTTCTTCTGTTGCAGTTTTTTTTGACCCCTGGATATCCATTGGTCTAATTTTGCCCAATTTTGCCCAGTTTTGCCCAAATCTGCAGCACAGGAAACATTTTCTCATTTCCACATGTGCTTCTTGCAGCATCTTAAAGGGCTTTGAAATACTGAAAGACACATGGGCACGCTCATCTGGTGTAAACTATAGCCCAAACTGACTATGAGCTCACCCTGAGACCCTAACAGGTCTGAGTCAAGAAAATGCAGTATCAAATCCATGCCTTTATGGATTTATGAAGAAAAGAAATTACTTTCTCAGCCTTAAAAAGCACTAGTTAGGTCAGGCAAGGCATATTGGAGAAAATTTTTCCATCACTGCTACACTATAACAGTTCCTGGATAAAGAAATTTATTTTTGATTACCTTTTCTCATGAGCTCTACAGTTATATAAACACATCTCAATAGAAGAAGATATCTTACTAGCATTGCAGAACATTATGCAGCAAAATCTCAAACATTTGTGATACTGGATAATAGTAGAGCAAAAACCTGACTGAGGGCATTATTATGAGGCCTGTGCGAAGCAGCTAGTATTCACTTCGGATTCAGATTTGGCTGATTCGGGTGACAGTGATTCAATTTGGTGATTCGAATCACTGTCCCAAATCAATTCGGCTGAATCTGATTCGGAGATTTGGCTGCTGAATCTCTAAATGTCTGCGTCACCCAGGCCAATCCCCCGTCCACTCTCCTCGCCCAGCAATGGCTGTCCCACCTGCCCCATCTCCCCGCTCTTTAAAAAAAAAAAAAGCCCTGACTCACTGCTGAGTGAGCAGCAATCCCCACTGCCCCCCCACTGCGGGGGGGGCTCTGCACAAGCCCCCCCCGCAACTTCCCCCCATCTCAGCCACCCCATGGGTACTCCACTCGCAGCAGCTCCAACCCTTTAAAAAAATAAAACTGAGAAAAAACCCAGGACTCACCACTCCTGCTGGCAGCGGGCAATTCCTACTGCCCTCCACTGCCCCACACTGCATGGGGGGCTCTGCACAAGCCCCCCAAAACACCGAGGCTGCTGCAGGAGTGGTGAGTCCTGGAGTCTCTCTCATTTTTTCTTTCTTAAAGGGCCTGGCCTGGGCGGCGCACCCATGGTGGGGCTGGTGTAGCGGAGGAGGGGCAGGGGGCTCATGGAAGAGCCCCCCATGCAGCATGGGGCAGTAGGAGGCAGCAAGGATTGCCCCTCCCCCATCCGGTAGTATCCGGTGAGTGGGGCTTTTTTTTAAAGTACCGAGATCTTGGGCAGGCGAGGCAGCCATGGTGGAGCTGGGGAAGCAGGCAGGGGTTGGGGGGGCTGAGAGAGCGAGCAGGGGTTGGGAGGCCGGCAGGGGTCCTCCCATGGTCCCCTCCCCTCTTCCTCAGCCTCCCTCCCCTACCTACCAGCTCTGAGTCTGGCTGCAGCTCCCTGCTGAAGCCACTGGGGACTGTCCGAATCATCAAAGCTCTCTGAAACTTTTCTGAAGATTCAGAGAGCTTTGAATTGATTCGGACCTTTTAATTGGACCCCTGATTCAGTTCAGATTCAGGGATTCTGCCACCAAATCAGGCCAAATCTCCTCTGAATCTAATCACCACCTGAAGCTTCGCACAGCCCTACTTGTTACATGGTAATTTTGGGTGGCTCCAGGAGCTCTTAACCCCTGGATTGTCTGCACATTAACACCTTAACATAGTTTAAAGCACTCGTTATGCAACTCAAATTTATGCCACTGCAGGGCAGGATTATCTCCTGAGCCACACAACCCAGCTCCTGTTCCATTAAAGTAGGGCCACTGCACAGATGTGCCACTCAAATTGAAGGCGTGACTGCTCCAAACTAGCAACAAGCCAATCAACATTTGCGCGGCTAACGATGTAAAGTGTAACAAGGCCCTGAGAAGCATGTTGCACTGAAACCATATCACTTGAGAATTGTATGAAGTCACATCTAGCCACTTGTAGACTCATATCTGGCAGTTGGCCTGTAATTATGATACACCACCTAATGAAGTGAGCGTGTGCCAAAAAAAGGGGGAGGCATACTGGAAAGCAAACACAATGATAACACCAATCACTCCATACTACTGTTCATGTTTAAAGCAGTTCCTTTCTTATGCCTACTGGTTTTCTGTAAACTGCTATGAGTAGGTTACAGATCCGGATGGCCATAACCAGCTGCACTGATCTGTTTCTACTTATGGTTGATGTATGCCTGGGAACCACCTGAACTATCTTTTGAGCTTTTATCCTTTAAAATATCCTGTGCAATCAGAAATATTTTTCAGACAGAACCAACACCTGGGACATGCTATTTTTTTCTCTACATTTTTGTTTCATTTTAGTTCCTACAGCAATAACTGTGTCACTCTGATTGTTAAGTATTCTTTAAGACAATTGAAGTTTTGAAATTCATTTCTTCAACACACTGTGGCTCAGTTAGTCCATGATAACAGATCATACTAAGAGTTTGCTTTAAAACAGTCCACCTGTACACAACATTCATATAATCTCAACATCACAAAGTTCTCATTTCTAACCCAGACCATTTTGGTGGCAAACACAGGCAAACTGTGGTCATACTCTGCAAGCAGTCTTTCTTGCAGCCACCTTTTATCAGGCACTACTGTGATAAAAAACATGTTGCCTTAATGTCACATTCATTATTTTTTCATAACAAGGTCCATATAGATTCATATAGTATACAGATTTTCTATTTACTTATTGAAATGGGCTACCACCTGGAAGGTTATGCATGTAAATCAAATTTAATTAAAAGCAGTCTTGAAAGAAATATCTAAAAGATAAATTACTGTTGCTAGAATTATTCAAGACATTCCTATTGATAAAGTAACATCATTTGTAATCTAAAAACAAGCTGTTTTCAAACCCCCGATGGAATTTTAACACCCTGCACACAGAAAAGAAATATAAATCTTTGGAAGCCTCTGGCACTGTTCATGTGTTTAAAGCAAGATTGTCTCAGGTGCTCTGACTCAGGACTTTTCATAAAAGCTTTATTGTTCCGTTTCACACTGTATGGATGATGGAGACACAACTAGCTTCCTTCTGCTCAGACAACACTGCAAAACAGATGTACACCATTTTCTTCAAGAGAGGGCTCTGCTGAACAGATTGACAAGGTGTGAGTCCATATGCTCATTCAAGCACTTCAGCTGTGTAATATTTCATCCCTTAAGCAAGGACACATTTCATGATTCTTTATTGAACACAGAAAACTCTCCAGCATTGTCAATTAATGTTCTTCACATTCCAGCCCATTTTTAGAAAGGTCATGCCACACCTTAGAGGGAATATCTGCAAAACTGTGTCCAAAATATTTTTATGCTTACTACTGTCTTTTCCTGATATGTTTATCAGATTTTTCTGTGAGTTTTTGAGGGAAACTTCAGTTTATTTCTGTGCTCTCTCTGAACTTGCCTAATTTAAAAAAAAGTCCCCCTTTCCCTGCCACCCCCGCTCCCCCTGAAAAATACAACTGTGGAATCTACAAAAACTAAACAGTGCAGTGAAGGAAGCTAGGAGAAATCAAATTTGCACTTGGTTTTGTTCTCACTCTCAAGTCACAAAAAATGGAATTGAAGATTATAGTATGCCTAGTGTCAAATAGAGTCACTGAAAATTCTGAAGGAGAATCTGAACAGATTTAACAAGGACAAAGCAGATTCAATACATATCTCAACAGTGCAAGATTTTGAGAACCAGAATACTAAACAGTTAAAACACATACGTATACAAATGGTACTAAGTATTGATTCTGCCAACTACAATACCAACCAACAGTAGCCAAAAGAAGGTTTAAATTCTTCTCTCTCTGTCTTCAATTATCTATTTTATATGGCATGGTTATAGTGGTACCCTGCTTGAAATAGCACGGACAGATGGTCCTCAGACATACAACATAATTGGTTCCTGAAAATTGCGTCTTAAGTCACAACGTTAAAACTCAGAACCAATTTTCTCATAAAAAATAACGTAATAAGTGGGGGATTGGTTCCTGAACCAAGGCCCAATACCCTATTTTCACCAAAAATAACCCCGAATTTTGTACTTGATCAATTATAGATAAGTAATCTAGCTACATTAATGTATTTATATTGTAAATAGTAAACATACTGATTTGGAAAGACTTCTTTGACATGACTGCTGTACTTTTTGAAGGGCTCTTGGTTGGACTTTAAGGGTTTTTGGCTGGAGTCTTCTCAGGTTGTCTTGGCTGCAAGTTTTTCTGGAGTCTTGTCTGCTTTCTTGAAGAAAGGGACCAGGAAGTTTGGACATACGTTCTCCGAGGAGATGAGCGACGCAACAAAACTTGTTCGCTAGTGTGGCACCGCATCAGATAAAGTGTTTTAAAATCAAAATTGACATCATAAAGCTGAAATAGGGTGTCAATTTATAAACGTTGCAAGTGCGAAACTTTATAACTTAAAACGCTGTAAGTCAAGGACTGCCTGTATAAGTTTCAGAATGAACCAATGTCATCAGATAACTGCCAAGCAGCTCATCAATGAAGAGGGCTTTCTAAACAGCATTTAGATGTTCATAAGCCATACTTAAATTTTTAAGAGAAATATTAAATCTTGGGTAGCAGTTTATCCAGGCCTAATTACTGTTGCCTTAAGCTTAGCAATTTACTTGGAAAACATGACAAATTTGCCTGGTTCACTGAGCTTCTGAAGCTTGACTAACTCTCTAAGATATCCATGCAAAAAATGGAATTTAAAGGTTTTAGAAGTCTGTGATGCATCTCATCCCAATTAATAAAGCAACTTTCTTTCCCCTTAAAGCAATTTATTCAGGTAATAAAAGAAATGCTTTTCTCCCTTAGAAAAGGGTGTAGGTGTCACTTTTTGTATTGTTTTAGAGCAAAAACAATGCTATTGTAATACTCAAAGCTCAAGTTATTTATACACTGGGATACTGAATACACTTTTCTGTAGTCATCTTCCTACACCTTCACAAAATATTCCATACAAAATGCATAAATCAGTTTCAAACATGGTTTTCATGAAAACTACAAACGTGTAAGAAATGTGAAGCATTCCCCAAAATGAAAGCCCAATTTAAGTTATGTTATGCTAATTAATTTTGAGGTTAAGTTTCCTGGTGGCAATAGCGGTCCCAGGTCTGCACCTCTAATGATGCCCCAGAAGGAAGATCATAATTGCTGCAAGGGACCAGCTGTCTCAGTTCTCCTGTTCTAACTTACATTGAGATATCCCCTACTTTTTCACAAAAGCTAGCCCATAGAGTAAGGAGAATGGGAAGCTATCAGAATACACTTCATAAGCTATCAGAGGTAAATGCAGTGAGAGGTAGGAAGAAAAACTGAATCTTTTTTCTTTTGCCTTCAATTATTGCAATTTACCTTTTTTATCCCTCTTTCCCTCTTCTTCAACCAGGAAGGGTAAGCTTTAATCACCATAGGAAGATACAAAACATTAAAAGATTTTTCATTAGATCCCACAGAGTAAAAACCATGTACCATTTCTCAAATATCTTCGAAAAGTTGTATGTACAGCTAGTAGGTACAATGTTGCCTAAACCCTAAATGCAATGAATTCTAAAGGGTGAATTTACACACTGCACTTAGACCATACTAAATCTGTGGCATGTTTAGGAGTGTTAAAGTTAGACTGTATGGTGAGCAGTTGCACATTAAGGGACAGTATCAGTTTTTTTCTGCATAGCTCTGACTTGACACTAGAGAGCTTGCCACTAGAGGGCTAGCATGGCTGGGCTTTATCCCTGTTCTGGGTGTGGGAGGGGCTGGGAGTGGTATATTTGGGGATGCTAGAGGATTGCAAAGTGCTAGTTTTTTTCTCTGTGAAGTGGACTAGAGTTACCCTGATGTGAGCTAGGTAGCACAGCCTAGAGTTAACTCTTGCCTGAAGAGGCATAAACTTTGAGACGCTCAGAGAGCACACAGCAAAAGTTAATGAGCTTTAATGTGCAGAAACTCATATTTTAAGTGTCCTTAGTATGGTCTAAGTGTAATGGGTAACTTCACTCAAAGCATATAACTTCCACGTTGGAGTCTTCTAGCATGGCTTACAGATTCAGAGATAACCCCATGAGATTTTTTTTGGGGGGGGGTCTGACTTTTTTCTGTTTTCTATATTACCATATTCATGTTGTGCCAAACTGTTTACAGATCCTTCTCTGCAAATTCCAACCAGTAACATGGATTTGCTCTATTCTTCATATAGTTGGTTCATAACAATATTTGCATTAATGTATTTTATAACAGAGAAGTATATTCCATGCCCATAAATGTATAGGTATAAACAAACAACCATGTATGTGTGCATATAAATATGCATGTCCATTTATATATGTTAATAAATCAAGTCTGCACTGAAATCAAATTAATGAAGAGAGTCCATTTCAGGAATTTAAGGCAAAATTCCACAGATGGATACTATATATATCCAAAAGAACCCCAAAACAAGCATAAGATCCCCACAAAATTTAGAATTAATTTTAAATTAAAAAATACATTGTTACTGTAGGGAAATACTGTTAAGACACCCAAATGGTGTGTCTCTGTCCCTTATTAATGCCAGATAATACTTTAATTACAACTAAAACAGCTTAAAGTTTGTGATCACGACTTCATGAATTTTCAAAAACAGTGCAGGTTAGGAAAGATGCTGGTAATAGTGAGGCCCTTGAGGACTAGAGATAGTCATCTTTGTTAAAGCCAATAAGAGGCGGTGGCTATTTTGAAAAAGTTAGTTCCCTCTCTTTTTAGTAGACCTTTATTCTCCATTCTATTACAGGACAAATTTTCAGATACAAAAAATAATGGGAAATAATTGCCACTAATTCTAATTAAATATTTTAAAAAAATTAGCCGAAACAGAGGTTTTAACTAAACTGGAAGTTGAGGACCCTTTTTATGTCATTATTAAGACCTTAGGGACAAACAGAAGTCTGTAAAACTAAAGCTAAATGAGCTTAAAAACTCATTTTAATTAATGTTAACTTGCAAAATAATTAACAGATATTCTTGTATAGTCTCAAAAATTGTTTTATACTCAAAAAGCAAGAGCTATCATTTTAAGGTAACCCTAGATTTTATATGTACAAAGAGGCTTATTTTTCTTGCTTTATGTGAAAAACATAGCTCATCCTTTAATCCATAATGTATGCACACACACAAAACTACGCAGAACAAGAAAAATACACAAGATATTTGAAACACAATGGACTTGAAACTTAGAATGCATGGCTTTCAGGAGAAGAGACATTCTCTCAGGACATAATATCATGATCCTTGTGAAATTTTGCTAACTTCTACAAAATTAGATTTGTTTGCCCAATGACCTGCATAAAAGAATCCATAAAACTCATTCTAGTTAATACAGGAATTGAACTATCATCCGTTTATAAGACCATTGATTTATCCAGTGTTAGAAGTTAATTCAAGTAGGGTTTGAACTATTCTAGAGTCTGAAATTTAATTCTGTAATGTGAAACAGAGACATCAGACACTTTAAACCCATTATGTTCTAAGACAACCATGCAGGCTGTGTTTTACGTAGCTGTAAATATATCATGGAGTATATCTAAGATCTTGCTAGTTTCAGATAAAAAATAATTATGAACTACTTTATGGCATGAATGTGTGAGGTGCTGAGCACTCTGGCTAGCTATTTAAGCTTTTGATTAACTTTAAATGTGTGAGTAATAGAAGTCTATTCATATGATTACCATTAAGCAGCACACACACACAAATTTGTTGGCTAGAGAGACTAGAACGGATGGAATGTTGCAGGATCAAGCCTACAATATCTGATTACTCTCGTAATTGCATTCATTCTCTGAGCTGCAAAATTAGAAGGAAAAGCTCCCATTAACTTCATAAAGAACAGGCTTAGGTACAGAGTCTAAAATGGACTAGATTCTTTTTGAAGTCATACTAACCTATACTGAATCTGAGAATATAATGCTGAGGCTAGTAAGGGCTTGCCTTAAGACCAAGACATCAAGATCTGGCCATGCAGACAGACTTTATGAATTTCAAAGACTGTCCTAATTTTTAATAAATTGATGGCTACACTCTGCTCTCAGCTGGACACGGAATACATGATCAGCTAGAGAAGTCAAGGCATGTTATTCATAACATTTTATTTTTCTTATAGAAAAATGTTCACTCTGATGCATATTTTGTTTCATCAGATGATCTATGACTGTCTTGTGACTTATTACATTGTTATCATTACAAAGCTTAACAAACAGGGCTGCTAAGCCTATTAATCAACTAAAACATGAAGTCTAAAACTTGGAAACACAACATCTTACTACAAGATATATAAAATGTGGCATAGAAAGATAAAAAGATAAATTCAATGTGTGTTCTGTTAAATATGTATTGTATGAAACTACAACAGTAATTGATACACTTTTCATCAGAACTTAACTATAAACATAATGTTAATAATGGGAACATATTTGAAAAAAAATTCCTTGAGTGATAGACAAGGTAGTCAAACATGGCCAACAAAAAATATGAAACTATGAAAATATTAAATAAATTCAGAAATTGAAACCGTCTGTAAACCGAGGTGAAGAAAAAAGTTTCTTGTATGCATTAATAAACTAATATAAGGACCCAGTGAAACATCTGAGGGCTATCAGAATTAATGCATTTCTTCCATTGTAAAATGATATCAAATGTAGATTTTTATGCTTTAAAATACTTATTTCTTTTTACAGAATTGAAATTGCATTAATACAAAATTATGCTCAGCTCTTGCACTATGGGCAGCCTAGAGTAACATTCTAGAGAAATGCTGTTATTAAGGCCACTTGCCAAATCTGGAGATTATACACACACACACACGTGCAAACGTGCACACATGCCTACAAATCTCAAAGGATCAGATTCTAAGCTACAAAATTCCCTCCAGTACTATGAAGAGGGAGCAGAACCCAAGCTGAACTCTTTTGGATATGGATAAACAGACATTTGGACTAGCTTCAAAGCCAGGTACAGACATTACACTTTAATAGTATAAGTGATGAGAAACTGATCTATACCTGTAACGGAACAGAAGTTCAGCACACAGAGACAGGTTTAACAATGGCTGAACCTGGTCTAAGATTTGCCGCTCCCACCAAAGGGGAAATGTGTGCTCTGTTCACTACCAATCTAAACTATGCTGCTTACAGAAAACTACATCACTTAGACCAATTTCACCTTGGGCTTTCTGAATGTCAGTACCTTTTCAAATGCCAAGGTAGAAGTGATTTAGCTCACCTGTATTGTTACAGGCTCATGCACACATAACACTGAATAACAGCAGCTCTTGAGAAGTTGCTGCCTTGCCCCTGCTGACTCTCCAAGCGTACGTTTGATCACAGCCTCAAAAATCACAGAAGGAATTAAAATGACGCTTCACTTGTACTGTATACTACGGCTGTGCGAGGCTTCGGACTGCACTTCGGATCTGGAGAAGATCTGGATGTTTTGGATGCCGAAGTAGCACATCTGGATCAAAGCGCTGGCTTCTTTAGGCTTTCCATAGTGGTTCAGAGCTTCTGAATCACTTTGGAAAAGCTTCAGAGCTGCTTTGGAGATGCAGCCATAGGGTATAACTGGAAATCAGTGAAATATCTATAACTTTGTTGTTTTTTGTCTGATTTGGATGAAACTTGCCTCTGCTGAGAGCATGAAGCCTCAAGAAGTTTCAAGAAGATAGGTGCAGGGGTTGGGGGGGTACTGCATCCCAAATTCTTGAAAGCCAAACTCATGTCACATGCATGTGTTACACCACAGGGGGGTGAAAACTGCAGGGGTGGTGGCCCCTGCTGAGGCCACAAAAACTACCAAGTTTCAAGGTGATAGGTGCAGGAGTTTGGGGGGAACTGCACCTCAAGCTGCTGACACGCAAAACTCATGACATAGACAACCCTGTGTGTGTTAAGGTGCAGCGGGCTGAAAACTGCAGGGGTGGTGGTCCCTGCTGAGGCCATGAAGCCTGCCAGCTGTCAAGGAGATAGGTACAGGGCTTCTAGCATCTGGGGCCCTGCACCTCTAGCTGCTGACAGGCAAAACTAGTGACATGGATGCTTGTGCAACTGACTGTCTTGGGACACTGGGGGCGGGGGGGACACGGACGACGACTACAACTACTGCAGGCCTGGCTGCTAAGGTACTGTGTTATCAATCAATCATGAGTCACTCAGGGACCAGCTCAATACACAGTACCTAGCTACAAGCAGCTACTAGATAATGAGTTAATTAGCAAGGATTAACACCTACAAAACCACAGACTAAGGAGAGGAAATAATCAATACAGACAATCAACAGCCCCAACACAGAGACAATCAGTTGCATAAGCACCCATGTCATGAGTTTGGCCTGTCAGCAGCTAGACATACAGGGCCCCAGAGCCCAGAACCCCTGCACCTATCTCCTTGACAGCTCACAGGCTTCATGGCTGCAGCAGGGGCTAGCAGGCCTGCAGCTCTCATCCCTCTGAGCCTTAACACATACAGTGTCACCCATGTCACGAGTTTTGCTTGTCTACAGCTTGAGGTGCAGGGGTGGTGGCCCCTGCAGAGGCCACAAAGCCTGTCAAGTTTCAAGGAGATAAATACAGGCATTTGGGGGAATCATCTGTAGAAGATTGGTCAGATATCCTTATAGATATACCATTACTGCAACTAGCATTACTGCTCTAGAAGTTCTCTCCACATTTGTGTAGGTGTACCAACAAAGCAAGGGAGACAGAAGGTGAAAGCACTGAGGCAGAGGAACTGCACCCTTCCACATGACTGATTACCTAAAATTAAGCTTACTTTAGAAAGGAAGTCACAACCCTGTCTATTCTTGTTTTAGCCTGACAAGTTCAATCATTTTTGGTCACTTTGTCCCCACTTCCTCAGGTTTTGTTGTGGGAAGCCCCAAATTAATCTTAAGGTGCAGTGAAGTTACTCAACTTCCTAATGTGGTGGGTATGAAATTGCTAATGATGCTCTGAATTAATACCAGAAAGCAAATGCCTAACTTAAAATAGGATGTTATTTTTCTAAATGCAGTTTATGTACTGATACCGTGTAGCACACCCCCAATGTGTGTGTGTGTGTGTGTGTGTATGAATATATACATACATACACACACATATACACACACACGCACATATACACACACACACATGAACTATTGCATTTATGTGCTGTAAACTATGACCTTTTTTTTTGTCCATGTATTACAAATACAGATCTTCCAACTTTCTGTTATAGAGTCAATGCTAACGTACAATCTTCTGTTATAATAATGTAATATACCTGCAGAGCTTGCTAATTGGAATATTTGGGGATATAGTAACAGACAATATGTAGACATTTATTTAAATAATTGATCTCAGTGGAAAAGTAATTCTCTTGATATATAACTGGATTTCATCATAAGGTATACTCTGAATTGTTACAAAAAGTTATCAGATAAACAGCCATGTGGACTTACAGAAAATAGTCACAACTGACCCAGTGGGCATTGACTTTAATGAGAATTGCACCTTCTTAGCACCCTGAACTTTGGATTTATTTTATATTTCACATACTAATCTAGCAAGCTGGCTTCTTTTCAGAATATAAATTAAAAATTCAGAACTGCTTTGGAGAGGACCAGAAAGAACATTAACACCTCTGAGGTGGCACACATTTCAAAATGAGTTTTGACAGTTGACTTGCTATTTAAAAAAAAAACCTAAAAAACAACAACAACAACAACAACAACAACAACAACAACAACAGAAGCAAGATTTAGGAGATGCCTGTATGTATGTTACTAATGATAAAAGGAGAAGTTTGACAACAGTACAAAAGCCAGTACTCATTATTCACTGAATTCCATTGTGAAATACCATCAATCAAAATCCTCACCTTTTGAATGCAGAGACTTTTTTAAATACCCAGACATACATTAAAAGTTGCATCATAAACCAAATATAGATATAATGGGCTCTTCTCTCCTGGCTAATCACACAAAACTCATTGACACTAATGGAACTTGCATTTGAATATTGATAGCAGAACAGATTCTAAATGTCACTGAAGATGGCAATAAAAGAGCAGGCACATACTTATGTTTCTGGTACGTAATCATAGCACTGCAAAAAGAAATATTGCTTCCCTTGCTTAATTACTCAGAAAAACAACTTTATAATATACATGTACTAAGCAAGTAATCCCTCTGGAGCAAAAAGTGTAGAGGACAATTTTTTAAACTACTTCAAGTTCAGAGAAGTTTTATCTTCATCCTACTCTTCTCTATAGTACTGGATTTGAACACTGGTAACCTAGGAAAAGGTTATTATTACCTCTAAAAGCTGAATATACCAAAATTCAAGATCTGAACACCTTAATATATTGCAATCCGACTCCTATAGCTTGGGCTTCAACAATAGCCAGGTGCATATGACATAGATCATTACAATTTTATTGTGACCTTACTCACAAGAGCAAGAGGTTGCAAGCTTACACTATAGTTCCTAAAACATATGATACAATAGGGGTAAAAATACACAAATTAAAATTGTGTTGAATCTCAAAACTGTCTTGGTAGGAATCGTTTCAGTGAGCTCTCTAACAAGCATTACATAGTTATAAAAGTCATATTCTGGGTGGGCAGAAAACAAAGAAGACACTATAATGGAAATGAGCACTTGACTTTGCCCTGGATTTATCACAATGCTGTGGTCTTTGCTAACACCAAGAACATTTCTTTAAAGCAATTCTCATACCATTTTCATTAAAATATACACAAGGCAAAGGAAAACACATATTAAGCCTTTGAAGATAATGACTATTTACAACAAGTTCTTTTTTTATACCAATATATGTGACTCTCTTGATTTTAGTTCTTTTAGGAGAACGATAGTTGTAGCTTTTTTATAGAGTACCTAGGTAGCAATCATACGCTATTCTGGTCATCAAGAGGTGTTAAGGCTCATCTTTGTAATTACAGGAATTTCCTGTGTTATTGCCACCTCAGTATTAAATCCAAAGAAGCAGAACTCAAGAAGCCTATGTAAGCAAATAAAAACAGACAACAGAGCCTGTATATTGGCTACTATGCCCTCATCGAAAGCAAGAAAACATATATTTCAGTGTCCTCCTAACTTAAGTCAATTCTGCACAGTAAGTTAAGGACTGCCCATCCTTCAATTCAATGGACTTTTCTTTTCTGGAAAGCTAAACTCTTATGGTAGTCACCCATACTTACAATCTCATTTAGCAAACATGATTTCCAGCCTTCTCTAGATCAAGTTAATTTTTTTAAGTATCTAAATCCTATGGGTCTACAGTGCCTAGAAGTGCACAGTACTTGGATCTATGGGTCTACAATGCACTAGAAGCATTAATGCAGACTGCTATTGGTAAACCAATAATTTAATCCAATCTAAATTCCAAAGCCTTAAAGGATCTCCTATGAAGAATTCTTGAAGAATGGGTTCCCAGTGAATAACATGATATGCATGTATGCAAGACCTTCCCTGCAATTTGAGTGTTCATGAAAGGAATGCAAAATGAACAACCCTGCAGCCTAACACTGTCAAATTACCCAGGGAATATATGACAAAAACAGAAGTAGTCCAAGCTGTCTTTGAATGCCTGTCAAAGTTGTTGTCCTTGTTTTGTAGGGGCTAAATGTGTGGGGGGAAATTCAGCCTCCTTGATTATTCAACCTTTGGCCTCTCTACTGCAAGAAGAATAAAAGGTAGGTTGAGGCTTACTGCTAAACCTCATTAGGTGCATCTACATGTGCATTAATACACTTTTATTAATGTGCATTAAATTTAGTACTACCAATGTGAGGTACTAAATAAATGAACATTAGGCTGACATAACATGCAGTACCAAAAACGTACATTTTTAAAGTGATGCTCAATGCGCAGTAACCTATTTTACTGTGCATTAGCATAATTGCATGTTTTTTTACATGATGCTTTAATGCTCACTAAAACAGTCTACTGCGCATTAAAGCACCCATGTAGACGCACCCAGTAATGACAAAGTATATTGTATATTTTTCCTTGATAACTTCCATAGCTAGAAAGCCAGTAACTGTCCCGGACACTCAAATGCTGAAAAGCAAAATGGTGAGGGGAACTTGTAGGTATAAAGCATCCGTAATTTATGTAAGAATAGGGGCAGATACTCAATCAAATGTTTGCACAAAACTAGAACCAAATTAAACCTGAATTTTAAAAGGTTGAAAAAACTTATATCTATATATATAGATAGATATATGAGTCTATTTGTGTGTTTGTATGTACACACACACCCCATACACGCACACACACACACTATATATACATACACACACACACACACACACTTTACTGTACAAACTTCAGATGAAATTTGTGCAGTAAACTCTGTGTGTGTGTGTGTGTATGCATATTTGGCATATACACAAATGTAGCATACAACCCACACATATATACACGCATGCATGTGCACACATACACACACACATACACACACACACACTCTACTATACAAACCACAGGTGGAAATGGGAAGGAATAGCATTTACAGATCACCCGGAATTAGGACACACTGAGAATGGTCCAATGAAATTTCCAGATAGTGGTATGCATAAATTCTGAACCCTCTGAATAGTGCATGTGCATCTCCCTAAGGAGAAAAGAGATAAGCACACTTCAGATATAAATGATGCTCTTCTAAATCTTTTTGAGCTCTTTCTGTCACATCATTTGCCTCCACTGTGTAAAGGAATGGCAACGTCCTTCATGGAGTTACATAATAACTTACTGAATTTCTGTTCAAACATTTTGCTGAGAAGTGGATTCTGCAAGATCCCCTAAACTTTACTGACATGAGTTAGCACAGAAGCAATTTGCAGCATTCTATGTAGATTGTAGTGGCTCAGTAAGGAACTATTTGGCCTTGATTAAGAGGAGCAATTGAAATATGGTCATTCTAAATACTGATTACGATTACTTCTGCAATTATAGGCTACACAGTTCAGAGGCTGTCTACTGAGCTACATACTGGAGAAGCTAGGACTTTATTTTTCTGATGAACCAAACATTGCCCCGATAGGTATACTTTAAGTAGGGTGATAATATTTAATGTACACTAGTCATAAATGTGTTTACTTATAACAACATATTAATATTTTCTATATGATGGGATGGTGAATTCAGATGAAATTTACCCCACAGGGTATGGCCTACAAAAGGTCCTAAATTACAGTCTTTCTAGTATGTGGGAGAGAGCTTTCAAGAGGAATGTTTCTGAACACTGCCCACTCATAGTATAGCTGAGCTCTACCACTCTTAAGTTCTATATGAAGAGGATTTGGGAAAGTGCAAAGAAAAGGCAGGGATTCTCTCACTACTGTTCACTCATGTGGGACCACTGAACACAATTAACTACAGAGAGGATATGCAGGAACTGTGATTTCTACTCCAGCATTCAGGCTGATATTGCAGAGAAGAACTTTTGCACTGCCCTATGCCTTACCTTTGGATTAGGAGTCCCCAGTATTTCTGACTTAATACCCTTGTCTTCCCCACAACATACCTGCCTCTTGACACAAGCCATCAATCTGAACTCAACTGTTCTTGACCCTTCTCTGTCAGGTAGATTAATTCAATCTAATGACTACTTCAATGGAAAATTAAACAAATCAATGTATAATCTGACCCTGTGTAGGTTCCATTTACTCGGGAATAGGAGTAGACACATAAAGCAGGTCTTGTGAAGGAACTGAGATGCAGCAAATCCCCAGCCTTTTATGAGTTGTTCATCTCTCCATACCCTGAGATCTCCTTTGGAAAAAGGCATTGTTTTGTTTTTCTGTTTTTCTGTCTGCAAAATGCTTAACTTATTGCAGTTTCTACCATAAAAAAATATCACAAAATCAGTTACCTTAGGTGTCATTTGTCTTGAATATACAGATTTTTTATTAATTCACTGCAGACATACTATACGAACATACATGTTTTTGTTATAATTTTTTTAAATCTATGAAAGAATTCTTAAAAGGGTTTAGTCATTTTCTTGATTAACCTATATTTAAGTATGAATTCTATAGCAAATATGATTTAATTGGAAAAAGTTTGGTTTCATTTTATAATGTTGTTTTATGAGTAGAGATAAATATGACATCTATCCAATTTCTGAAATTAAAAGACACAAGTTTCACCCCTCATAGAAATAAAACTGCTCAGCTTATACAATGGATAAGAGTGTTTCAGAAAGACACTTAGTTACGTTACATTAAGAAACGATGTTATCACTTGTAATTTGAATTAAGGGAGCATGCTGATCCTTTTTAAATGTAACAGGGTCTTTGTCACTGATTTCAGTAAGAGTTAAAAGTAAATTTCTCAATTTACAGTTTCGCACACACATGCACGCACACACGCACCATTTTCTACAGGGGAATATAGCTAACCTAGGAAAACATAAAGAAATCCCATTATAAAAAAATTAGGTATAACCAGCTCATTAAAAATGTTTTTTTCCTAGTCTCCATAAAGTAAAAGTTGTCTACATCCTCCACCCCCCAAAGGCTTTTGCCCCATCTAAAATAGCTCAAATGTATGTATCGCATGTAACTGTGTACGTCCTCATTACGCACAGAAATGTACAATCCTTTTCTGAGTCAATTTAGACTCTTGGTTTCACCTACACCTTGCCAAAAGTTCCCTGGGCTAATTATGTATTGTTTAAAAGCGTTTTCTTCTTATCAGTTTTAAATGTGTTTTTAATTTCACTGAATGTCCTGGGCTTGTGTTACTAGTAGAGATAATGGAATTATTGATATAGAGCAGGCAAATTGAGTTTATTTTGTATACCTCTGTTACATTCTTTTTTATCCATCATTTATCTAAAGAAAACGTTCACATGGTCAAAAGTACAAGTAAGTCCAGCAACCAACTGGACTAGCATGACTGAGGCATATAAGTACACAAGGAAGTGATCAGTGCAGTAATATGTGGCTTTGCCTCTCCTGCCCAAAGGATTCATAGATGTTAGAGGCTGGAAGGGACCTTACAAGATCATCAGGTCTAGCCCCCCTGCACTTGAGAAGATCATATTGACAGCTAGGTCATATGGAAGAGGCCTTCAGCACAAATATGACATAAAGATCTAAGATGTACCTCTGCAATTGTTGCAAGATACCTTAAATTCTTTGCCATGACTGTCATAAAGAGCTATCCATAGAGTGCACCTATACGTCGCCCTATGGCAACGTGGCAACTCACTACATTGCCATACAGTGTGCTACAGTGAAGAAGCAATCCCATATGTCTACACATGATCGCCAGCTACATCACTGTAGCAGTGCACTCCCCCGGTATAGTGCACCGTTATGGCAATGCAGTGGCAAAATCTACCACACACACACCGTGCAACAACCACTTGTACTGCTCTGTGCTTAATATTTCCAAAAGGAAGTATGGCACTGTAGCAAGTTGTCATAAGGGGGTGTGTAGATGCACACATACTGTATTATCATACAGCTTAATATTGATTTTTTAAAACTGTGTATACTTAAAAGGTTTTAATTCAAAGCCTTTTCCCAAGTACCTCCAAGCTGTTTTTTTCCAAAGTGGTTACAGGTAATCTAGAACCTCATGAAGTATGTAAATGCTCCAAATTATTTATTGTAATGTGCATCTGCCAACACAGACTTTTACACTGCCATGTTGCCCATTCACTTGGATTTACTCATAGTCATCCCAGAGTTCTTCGGTAGTCTCTAATCAAAATAGTTCTGTCATCAGCAGTATCTTTTCTTTACTTTTTCCTGTCTTTTCAAGACCATAAATTTATAGAGAAATAATCCTGGCATTTGACCTTAAAACTATCAACTCTTTATTTTTTTCTACATGAAAAACTGGACATCTAGTTTAATTATTTGCTTTCTTGCTTCTTAGTTTGTTTGCTGTTGGGGTTTTTTGGTCTCCTAGCTGGCCTCCAATCTAGGACAGTGCTTTACCTCTCAAGCAATGATAGAATAATTTCCTTATTAGCCCCTTAAAAGATGTCAGAGTTTATTTAACTGAAAATCATGATAATGTCAACTGATACTTCTTCATCCACTGTGTGGGTAACCTACTCAATACTAGCACAAAGATAGGTATAAGGCTAAAAATAACGTAGATGGGTCTAAGGGGGTTTTGTTATTTTTAACCACGCCAATTAGTTAATTTTCAAAAGAATGTCAGAATTTTATGAATGCATATATATATACACATGCACATTATATGTCTGTACTATGTTACATAGGACCAAGACATGTAAACAATGTGATATATAACATGTACACATGCATTATAAATATGCATACACATTTTTGCATTTTTATACTAGTGTGCATATATAATGCATATTTCCATGTACCCCCCCATACAAACACACACCTGTTACTGAACTTTTTAGTGGCGCCTGTCTTTCAGTTCTGACACAGCAAACCAAAATATGTAAATGTTGAACTCACTATTTAAAAAGCACCTTTATTTCCTGTCAGATTTGACAGGTCCAGGGAATGAGTTTGTTACATGACATTAGCTCTGTCCAAATGAAGATAAATTACTTGCGAGGCACCAAAAAACAACTGAATCATGTGTTAGGCTGCTACTGTGACAGAGTCTCGAATCAAAATACTTCCTCCTGACCGACTGCCACCCTTGACAAATTCCAGCCCATTAAAGGAAAACAAGCCTTATTTCCTGCTTTGAATGAAAATCAAACTCAAAACAGGGTTTTTTGTTGTTTTGTTTTTTGCGTTTCTTCCAGACTGAAGGAAAGGCAATATGTAAATCAAACTTTAGCTGCTTCAGGACATGCCCTCCCTTTCCTACAGTTTGAGTGACGCACTGCAAAACGGAGGAAAAAATAAAGAGCCTCTTCTGCGGGGTGTCCTCCACCCTGCAAACTTGGCAAAGACAGACTGTACTGAAATACAGCACTCTCCATATAAGGGAACACAGCTAAACATGTCATGCGTAATTTATGTGCAGTAGGCAGAGAATTAACCTCTCCGTGAACAGATCTGGCCCATCTGAAAGCCAGGCGCGATGGCAGACGAAGGAGAAATAACCAGTTTCTCCCCCAAGAAATCTTCGCGAGTCATAGCGCGCCGGCCAGCCGCCCTCCACTGCTGCATCCCCTTCACCCAAAGGTCACGAAGTGATAACAGTGTCTAGACACCTGTTTCTTTCTCCCCGGCCCCTCTCCTGCCGGCTCTCGCACGCTTTGTCTCCCGGCCGGCCGCGGGCTGCGAGCCTGCGCCGCCAGACACGCACCGCCCTGCAGAGCCGCGGCAGGAAGAGCCTGCTCGCCCCACAACTGCAGCTGCGACCTTCTGCTTTCTTCTCTGCCCGAGATGGTGCGAGATATGAAACCAGAACCTGCGGTAACCCAGCCCCTGCCACACACACTGAGAGCCAGTGAAAGCCTAATCTCACTTCCTCATTCAGCCATCTACATTTTGCAAAGAAAGACAGACAAGGGGGGGGAGGGGGCAAGGACCGTATGAAAAAAATTGTGAAAACGGAAACTTACCTCTCACATTTTTTTTTTCAGAGACAACCAGACTGTGGACAGATTGCCCAAGGCATTGTGGGATTCATTATGACAAGATGACAACGACTGAGAATGGAGCGTGTCAGTCCCTTGTCACAGAGGCATGCTGACAGCCAGCGCTCCGTCCCTGCAGTGCGAAGACTGCTGCGCGGGGCCGGGCGGACTCTTATCTCCCCGGCTGGTTTCCGCCGCTGCCTGCGCTGCCCCTCCCCCGCAGCAAACCCCACCAGGAAGCTTTGCTGGGCGGACTTGCGGAGCCGGGAGAGTGCGAAGGGAAAAACAATGCTCGCCGTGCTACTGCAGCATTTTCCCTTGGTGAAACACGAGGTACAGACCTGCTCCCCCCGCCCAAACAAGATAGATCAAGAGGCTGAGCAGCGCTGGGTCGACTTGGAAGGCACAGAAAAATGAAGCGGAAAGAGGAGTCTGAATAAAAATATCCCCTCGCAGCTAGTGGTGGTATATTCCAGCTTACATGTAAAACATTATAACCTCTGAACCGTAGTGTAAATGTGACTCGCGCATGCTGCTGTTTCCGTGGGCTGTCTGCCTTGATAATGAGCAAATGCAGATTTTAAAAGCTTGTCCAAGGGACAGCCAAGAGCAGACTGCAAGGTTAGGCTGAAGGTTAAACGCACAATACACTCAAGCGCTCAGATTTTACCCCTGCTTACAGTACTGCTGCTTAACATTCCTGGGACAGTGTATGCATCTGATTAGCGAAGCACAGTCTGCTCGAGACAATCTTTCTGCTGCAGCCAACACACTCTGCCCTGCCCACTGCCACTCTCCATTACCTGGTGCGTGAGCGCCCGCCGCAAGTCCAGAAGAATTCCACACAAACACCACATATACTGCCAGCCTTCCTAATCCTGGCAACAAATTTAAAACTAAACTGAAGATCATGTGGGTTACCTTTCTCAAGAACATTTCACTGTGTTCCTCAAGGCCTCAAAGTTTTCTTATTTAAATAATCATGCTGGACGCAATGATCTCACGAGGTCCCTTCCAGCCCTAAACTTCTGTGGCTCTGTGAACTTCATGACACACGGTCTAATTTACCCTGGGCTTTACGATCCAAACCTTTTCATAATTCTGGAGAGAATTGTGCAAGGCCCAAGCCTTGCATAAAGTGACCCAAGGCTTTGCATAAAGTGGCCCAAACCTTGCAAGAAGTGACCAAATGACAAAAGTAATAAGATTTGTTTTGGCCTGGTGTTTTTAAGAAGTCTAGCAATACCTTTTCTAAGCCCCTTTTGCTCACGAGGGCATTAAATATTTTTAGAGTGTGAAAACTTGGATAATACTTTTCATTATAAAAAAGACAAAGTGGGTTTTTCTTAGCACTTTTCATGAAGCAGGGAAAGTAATCACACCACTCAGTAACAAGGACTCAAGAATGGAGAATGTGAGGGTGTTTTGCTTTGTTTTATATTTGGGGAGTGGGGGGGAGGGTGTCGCTTTGTTTTGTTCACTGTACGAATAAAGAACACTACATGCTTCTTGTTTGCTGGATCTGTTCCTGTAGTGCCTAAAAAGCCCTCATGTGTCACCGGAGAATGGGAAGAACACATGGGTAGAGCTGCTCTGGGCATTTGCATAGGGTGGGATATAAATCTAAAAAATAAACAAACATAGGTGACATTCAGATAAAGGACAAGCTCACTGGCAATCTGGTGATGATACTTAAGCACTAATTCTACTTGCATATTTCATTAGGCTGAACCTACATTTCAAAAGGAGTGTGGTGGTGCTACTACACTGGGCCTTGAGTAAAAGGCAAGCTGAGTGAACAGTATAAGCACTGACCTAATATTTTAAATAGTGTTTGAAATAAAGATAATATTTTGTTGAATATTCTCAGAGAGACAGATTTTTGTGAATTAGTATTACCATTTGGTAGGTGATAATACTAAATTAGTATTGTCAATTACTATTGTCAATTGATTATTGACAATTAGTATTGTCACTTGGTGGGTGACAAAACTAAAGGTAAAGAGACTAAAGCCTTAACTTACAAGCAGATTAAGTGACTGATCCCTGTTCTTGTGAAGAACCCAGATGACTTAGTGGGTAATAGGGCTTTCACAAGGATATAGAGTTTCACCTCAAAAGATCAGGACTTTGGCTATCGTAGAATTAGTTATATATGCCGAGATTTCACAAAGGCATACAGAAGCACCATGGGAGTTTTTCTACAAACTTCAACAGGGTCAGGTTATTGTGTATATATATATATATA
>JAGPOW010001918.1:3138572-3185139 GCA_030014935.1 Caiman crocodilus | reverse complement strand
TATATATATATATATACACACACACAATATATATATTGTATATATAACCAATGTGTGTAAGATATCTACTCAATTTTCAAACATGGATGACTGCAAAAGAACCACCTTTGAATGACTGGATTCACATAAAGGAAACGTTTTTATCATTAAATGTATTTATACGCACCCACCATCACAACACACAATATACAACCCAGTACTCAGTTACTCATATTTGCAAGTTCATCATGATTCTTCAACAACAAAAATAACTTCTTCTCTACTACTCACTACCTTTATGTCCAAGCAGAAGGCACTGGCTCATTCTGAAGTACAGATCCAGAGTCAGTGGATACTGAAGTGTCAATTGGAGCACTGAAATGTGAAACTAATGGCACCTTTACATGGGTTCCAGGGAGGGAGCCTTTTGGAGCGACATTTGGAGCCACTCTGATTAAAATGCTCACAGTGTCTGGTGTATTCCGCATCCTGAATTTCAAAGTGGCGGTGGGGGTACTTTAACGAGAAAGCTTTAACTAAAGCATCCCACCACCATTTTGAAGTATGGGGATGCTGAATACATGAGACACTGAAGTACGCTGGAGCGTTCTGATTAAAACGTTGCAGTAAATTCAGTTACCGTATTTTTGCGCATACACCCCACCCATGGGTATAAGCCGCACCCATGTATAACCCGTGGGAAATAGTATTTTTGTAAGTAAGTCTGTATATACGCCACACCCATGTATTCCACATGGTAGCGTATACATGGGGAGGCGGCACATCCCAGCCCGCCCCGGCAGTGGCAACACAGCTCGGCCTGCCTGGGCCTAGTAGGAAGGCTACGCAGCCCGGCCCACCCTGGCCCCAGCCCCCGTGGCAGCAGCAATGCATCCCAGCCTGCCCAGGCCCAGCGGGGAGGCGGAGCAGCCTGCCCCAGCCCGCCCTGGGTCCGGCCCTGGCCCCCTGCGGTGGCGCAGCTGGCTCTGGCCCCCATGGTAGCGGTGGCGCAGCCCAGCCCCCACAGTGATGGCAGCACAGCCCGGCCCCATGGGGGAAAAAAGTCTGTGGATAGACTGCACCCCCATATAGCCCGCACCCATCCATTTTTTTTGTAAAATTGTGTATAGCCCGCAGGATAGATGCATGAAAATATGGTAACCAAATCTGCTCTAATGTATTCTAATCAGAGCACATCAGAGTATGTGTAAAAGTGCCATAAGTGTCCAAGTCAGAAAATTAGGCTAGAAGATTATTGAAAAATTAACGATGTGTAGAAAAATGGGTGCACCACCTAATAGTAACTACAGTAGAAGAATATAATTTAAAGATATGCCATGTCAAATTTCCACAGCAGATTTCAGGAAGAAGAACAATTGTTTCTGGAAGAAGAAAAATTCAGCTGAAGTTGTGTTATTCATAGTGATTTGGTCATCCATTATATACTATTGGCCCATCAGCCTAAATTCCATCCTAGGGAAAATCCTAGAAAAGTTCATCAATAGTCTATCTGCAATAAGCTTGCAGAAGGTAAGATGCTGAATGATAGCCAGCATGGTTTTGTCACAGGCAGGTCTTCATCACAGGCAGGTCCTGTCTTACCAACCTCATCTTCTTCTACGACCAGGTAACTTGCTACCTGGACACGGGAAAGCAGGTTGACATTGTATACCTAGACTTTCAAAAGGCCTTTGGATCTAGTATCCCACAATGTCCTCGCAAGAAAATTGGAGGATTATGGGCTTAACTCTGAGACACTCAGGTGATGAGAAACTGGCTGCAGGATAGGATCCAGACTGTCATAGTGAATGGATCTGTGTTGTTCCGATGAAGTGGGCAGTGGTGTCCCAGAGGGGTCACAGCTTAGCCCAGTACTTTTCAACATTGTTATTAACAATTTGTATGTGGGGGTGAACAGCTCACTGGCCAAGTTTGCAGAAGACACCAAATTATGGGAGAGTGTGGTCACACTACAGATACAGGCAGACCTAGAGAGGTTAGCAAGTTGGGTGGATCAGAATCCGACAAAGTGCAACATTGAGAAATGTAAAGTGCTCCACCTTGGGACAAGCAATCCCCAACAGGCTTGTTGGCATCCAACTGATTAGCACCAGGAATGAAAGGGACCAGAGTGTAATAATAGACCACAGGATGAATATGAACCAGCAGTGAGATGCTGTAGCCAGTAGGGCAAATACTGTGGCATTGATTAATGGACGTATCTCCATCAAAACCAAGGCGGTGATTCTTTCACTCTACGTGGCACTGGTGAAACCGCAGCTGGAGTACTGCATCCAGTTCTGGGCACCACACTTTAACAAGGACATAGACAAAATTGATAGTCCAAAGAAAATCCACCCGTATGATCAGCAAGCCATACTAGGAAAGGCTGAGGGACCTGGGACTCTTCAGCCTGAAGAAAAGAAGGCTGAGAGGAGACCTGCTAGCAGCTTACCGCTACTATAGGGGAGTACATCAAGGGCTCAGTGAGCAACAGTTCACCAGGGCACCCAAGGGGAAAACTAGGATTAAGGGCCACAAACTCCTGGAAGTTCAGGATCAACATTAGGAAAATCTTCTTCACAGTCAGGGTGTCCAGACTGTGAAATAAGCTCCCTCCAGAGGTGGTACAGTCACCTACCCTGGAAATCTTAAAGAGGAGACTGGACAATCACCTTGCTGGGTTCACCTGACCCCCAGTTATCTTTCCTGCTTGATGCAGGATGCTGCACCTGATGATCTTCCAAGGTCCCTTCCAGCCTTACAATCTATGAATCTATAATCCACCTGTCACCTCAGCATATATGACAGAGGCAGGCAATTATTTTGGACTGAGGGCAGCTTACTGAGTTTTGGCAAGCCATTGAGGGCTGAATGATGGGCAGCCAGAGCCAGATAAATATTAATTTTCTAAATTTTTTAGGAGCCCTGTGGGCCAGATAGAATGGGCTAATGGGCTGCATCCAGCCCCAGGGCCACATTTTCCCACCCCTGATATAGGACCTAGGAACAAAGCTAAAATTTAACAAGGTTTTACCCCCTTTTCTTGATCTGCATTGCTCTGTTAGAATCTGTATCCAACCTAAATCTACCTCTACAAGATACTAATTGTACTTTTAATTAACTTCTTATTATTTTTCTGTCCTGTTCATAGCTGACTTCTATGCATCAGGTAAGTTGTGTTCTTAAAGTCCTTACTTAAAGTAAATAACTGTTTTAGTAAAGCAATGGCAAAATTCTTAAACGTTGTCACTGCTCCTAAGACACAAGGCATGTTCCAGATAAACTAAACTTAAAGAGCAAAAAAGATGCACAAGACCAGAACTATATGCATTTCTTCCTGATGACAACTTTTTGTTAGCTATTTGTTTCAAAATATTGCATTGTATAAAACAACTGTTTATTGTTTGAGACTGAGTAATTTAAAATGGATACACAAATATATTTTTAAAACATTACTTTAAATAATCCTTTTCCCCCAAAACTTTCAAATTTAATTTCTGTTTGTACCCATAGGGAACAATTTAGAAAATTGTTACCTTATGGCTACTACAGTAACATTTTCTCTACAGTCTCTGTTTTTAAAATAAATGCTAGGCCAATTAGTCAAAGACAAAGAAATCCATTCTTTGACTTATGTGTAGGGAAGTAGTTCCCTTCTGCTAAACATAGTTATAAAGTTTAGTCCTGATTCTACAAGCTTGTGAGCTACTTTTCTTGCATTTTGCAGGACTGGGCGCAGGACTCCCCCTGACCCTGTTGGAAAACCTCATAAAATGCAGATGAATAGAGAAAGTAGCAATATCTTTAAAACAGCTGTTTATCCTGTTTAGAGATTTTAAATCTTGTAAATTGTGCAGAATTAAAAAAATACGTATATATTACATCGGTGTTCTAGTTTAATCACTATAGTGCTTTTCTGAATTGATTTTCCTAATTAAAGAAGTCAAAATAAAATGAAAATCCACTAAGAAAAGGTTTACTTCCAAACCAGCCCCACTCTGTTCCCCTTTAACACACTAATAATTGTGCCATCAGAAGACAGAACATGTAAAATGTGGGATAGTGTCCAGGTGGCTGTATCAGTTTTTGAATGATGAGGAGAAAGTTTCCTACTGGAGGATCTATCCCTAGAAAAGACTGGTCTCCTTAGTAACCACAACGAAGTGCAACAATGGACCTCTTAAAAAAAGCAGGTAGAGTCCAAGTGCAGATACCAGAAGATCCTCATGTAGTCAAGTTGCACACAGCTCAGGAAGTTGAAAATAAAGGATTTTTTTTTCTGATTAGCATTCCACCTCAGGCCTCATCTAATTTAATACGAATTCCCTGGCAAAAATAAGTAGAACCATTCCCTCATGGATTTTCAATTTCTTTTATTTCAAAAAGAGTTAAATATGTTCTTAAGTATTTAGTAACAATCAAGTCATAATTTACAATGCTACACATATTTAAATATAAAGACTTTAATTATATGAGAACATGAAAATCTGTAAAGCTGTTATTTACTCTGTCTATTCATTACAATTTTTTGGAGGCTATTTTGTTCATTTATCAAAGAAATACAGAGTGTTCCAAATAAAAATATGTGCAGACACATACATATACATGCGTACAGTGTGTTACTATATTAGAAGGTATTTGCAGCAACTCAACTACCTCATTATGGGAAAGGAAATGCTTTGTAAGTAAAGTTATTCTGTATAATTGTTTGAGGAAGCGTCTTGGATTTGAAAAATGGAGAAAATTGAATTTCTTAAACATTATTTTTTTAAAAATGATCATGAGAAATAAAAGAACCTCTGTGAATGATGCAAGAAAACTGCGCACTTTGAAACAACTAATACCTTGTACATGAATGTGTAAGGTGCTACTCTGAGACTGTACCGACATGTATTATAGTTAGAACCTTGGACAGAGTAAGATCAACCTTAAGTATGATTTTTTTAGCTTGGTTGGTTGAAGTCATTACTAGCTCCTGACATCATTTCAGTCATGGGTGGCCTGATCCTTACATCTGGCTAACTGTTCAGGTTATTCCTTTAGTCCAATACGGGTACTTTAACATACCATGTTATTTTCCTTGCATTTCTGAAAGCCCATCTGCCGTCCTACCCATCCCATCTTCCACTAGCCCCACTTACCTCACATTTACAGGTACAAATTTGACAGAGTGACTTCAGAATGACTTTGCCACCTGTATCTTGTGATCCTTGAGTATTTTGTTATGCATTTTTGATCAGCGTTCTCCTCCTACTATTTTGACTTTTAACAAGATACTAGATTCATTTGACTTGAAGCAACTGGTTACCACAGCAACACACTCAGCTGGATACTGTCACAACTAGTGGTGCCCTGTTGTTTTCTTTTCACAAAGCAGTCTTCCATTTTCAGGCCATAATTTGATTTAGTCTATAACTCTTTTTTCTAGACTGCAGCTCCAGTGCCAATTTCTTTAAATCGAAATGACAATATTATTCATATTGTTACTGTTTTACTTAATGAAAAGAAAATTGCTCTGTGTCCAGAGCTCTCTCCACTGAATACCAAAGGATAAATCATAAGGAAAAGAAGTACTCAAAGGAAACAGTCAACATATTAGGATAGAAGCCACGAAAGCCTAGAGCTTTTTTTGCTTTACACATTTCTATTGATATTGATGCAGTGCTTCTCATTTAGAATCGTTTTCTTGAAAATATACTGGACAAGATGGGTCTTATGAATTGTCAGACTTCCCTTCCTCTTCTCAGCCTTACCTGTATTTTGAATGGCACTGCTTATTTTTTTTAATTCTGAATGGGACTGGTTATAATCCAGATCCAACTTACTCAAACATACTTCATATAATCTTATATACTGACATGGAAGTTAGTTTTATGCTCCCTCAGCCACAATTGAATGCTACTTGGATTTATTTGCATATTTGTAACTTTTGGAGACTTTCTGAAACTTCAGAGAGTAGCTTAAAACAACCTCTTCCTAGTCCTTTTGTTTAGTTCCACTATGTAAACCAAATGAGTTTGCTACTTTGGTTTTATTAAAGTAGCGAGACTTAGAGGAACACTATATGCTGATCTGTTCTCCATGCGCTCTTTCCTTATCTTTCCAAGTTATTCAGCTCACATTCTTCAGTTTTGACTAACAGTTCTGCTGTGTCAACATTAGGAAACCAATAATACTACTTGTTCAACTAATCCTAAACTACTCTTTTATTAAGAATTTTGCTTCTATTCTAGGTTGTGTAACTGAAAAAGTTATTTCTACTTGATCTTCTATGTTTCAGTGTACATAAATTACCCCTGGATTACAACATACAACATAGGGCATTATCAAATCCTTAGTGAACACTGCATTCACCTCAGCTTCATTCCTTTGCACAGGTATTCAGGGTGAGAAGTAGGAGAACAACTATTTTAAGTGTCTCTGGGGAGGTCAGGCACTAGACAACGGGTTCTAAGACTTGATACCCCAGTTGTGGGGGAAGGATTGTTTCTTTCTGTTTATGATAATCTATTGGACTTCATAGACTTCAACCTATCACTTGAACACTTGAGAAGCAGGGGAGCATGGTGAGGGACAGACAACGTGCTGACTGCCAACGTTCATTCTCCAATTAAGTTTTATCACTGGTTTACACCTGCATTTTGAAGAAGCTTAAATCCGTAGCTTTGCCTTAAATCATGATATGCAACCTGTCTAATTACAGTTGCATCTTTTCATCATCAGGTTAAGTTAAGAACATAACAAGTGCTATAACTGGGTCAAACCAATTGTTCATCTAGCCCCTTTGACAGGGGCAGGAGTGGATGCTAAAGCATTGAACCAAATAGACCTGAAGTGATCTACCCCCTATCCATTATCCTCCCTGACATCCACCGTTATTGATTTAGACATGCCAGAGGAAACATCTCTAACCATTCTGTTCAAAAGCTATTAATAGATCTATCATCCATGATTTTCTCTAGTCCCTTTTTGAAACTGGCTATGCTGCCTGCCTCTGTCACCTCCTATGGCAATGAATTCTATAAACTGTATAAGCAAGTACTTTCTCTTGTTAGTTTGTAACCTTTCTCCCACTAATTTCAGTGGGTGCACCCCACTTCTCATATTCTGTCATTTGGTGAACATTTCCCTGTTCACTTGGTCCATACCCTTCATTATTTTATAAACCTCTATTATATCCCCCATCAGCCTTCTCCTTTCCAAACTGGAGAGCCCTACCCATTGTGGCCTCTCTTGGTATGGCAACTGCTCCATACTCCAATGATTTTTGTTGCACCCTTTCCAATTCAACTACAGCCTTTTTGAGATGCAGAGACCAGAACTGAACACAGCACTGAAGATACGGGCACACCATGGCTTCTATAATGGCATGCCAATATTCTGTTTTGTTTTCTATTCCCTTCTTAATGGTGCCAAACATTTTATTGGCTTTTGTGGTTTCCACTGTACATTGAGCTATCATTTTTAGAGAACTATCTACAGTGACTCCAAGGTCTCTTTCCTGAGACTTTTCCTGAGCTAGTTCAGAACCCAGCATTGTGTACATATAATTGAGGTCATCTTGCACTTTACAACACTGAAGTTCATCTGCTATGTTTTTGCCCACTCACTTAGCTTGGTCAAATCTTTCTGCAGCTTGGGACTTGACTACTCAGGATAAATTGGTATCATTTGCAAATTTGGAGATTTCACGGTGCACCCACATTTCCGGGTCTTTGATGAAAATGGTGAAAAAAACTGGGCCCAGCACAGATCCCTGCAGATTACAGTTTTTGACCTCCCTCCATCCTGAAAACTGACAACTAGCTCTACCTTTTGATTCCTACCTTTTAACCAGCTCTCAGTCCACAAAATAAGCTTCCTCCCAACCCTGTGGCAACAGAGAGGTTTTTTTTAAGTCTTTGCTAAGGGACCTTGTCAAAATGTGTTTGACAGCCCAGCTATGTTATGTCAGCTGGATCCCCTTGTTCACATGATTGTTGACACCCTCAGAGAACTTCAGCACATTGGTGAGGCAGGATTTCCATTTACAAAAACCATGCTGACTCTTCCTCTGCAGATCATATTTATGCATGCAACTACTGATTTTATTTTTTATTTCTACCCACTTTCAAGAAATGGAGTGAGACTCAGTGGTCTGTAGCTCCCAGAATCATTTGATGAGTCCTTTTTGAAGACTGACATTATGTTGGCAGCCCACCAGCCCTCTAGCACAGAGGCTATTAGGAACAATAGGTTACATATTATTGGCAATACTTCTGCAATTTCAACTTTGAATTCCTTCAGAACTCTCAGGTAATGCCATCTGGGCTTGGTGACTTATTAGTACTTACAGTACCAATCTGTAATTAAATGTCTTTTACCACTTCATTGTGGTTCAACTAGTCAGAGCTATCTACTAGGAAGGTTTGGATTGATCTGGCATCGAGATTTCCCCATTATCTTTTGCACTAAACACCTATGCAAAGAATTTGTTTAGCTTTTTTGCTATGGCCTTATCATCCCTGAGTGCACCTTTTATATCCTCATCATCTAACTGTTCCACTGATTCTCTAGCTGGCTTCCCACTTAGACAGACTGTCCTCAAATTCTTTTTTGGCCTGCCTTATTTCACTTTTACATTTGACATGCCAGAGTTTGTGAGCTTTCCAGCTTTTCTAATCTGGGCACACCTTCCATTTTTTAAAGTTAAATGGCTTCCTTAATTCTGCTGTTAAAGCATGCAGTGGTTTTACTGGTCTGCTTGGTACTCCCTTTGATGTGTGGTGTATGCTTTTCCTAAACCTCTAAAAGGTATTTTTAAACAGCTTCCAATCTGCCTAAGGCCTTGTACATTTTTGACTCATCCTTTAAACTTCTTTCTAACTAATTCCTTCATTTCTATGTAATTTCCCTTCCTAAAGTCATAAATCAGTGTGGTGGACTGTTCTTGGTTTGCCCCCCCTGCTAGAATGTTGAATGCAATGATGTTAGGGTTGCTATTACAGAGAGATGTGCCAACAGATACCTCTTGAACAGCTCCTGTATGTTTCTAGATCTAGAATCGCTTTTGCCCTTGTGGGTTCCCAGATAAGTTGTTCTAGAAAGCGGTCATTTATCATATCCAGAATTTTTATCTCCATATCTTACCCTGATGAGGTGTTTATCCAGTCTATGTGAGAATAGTTAAAGTCTCCTATTATTACAGCTTCCCCCATTCTAGCAGCTTCCCTAACATCTTCCCTCAGTATTTCATAATCAGCTTCAGTTTCCTACAAGCTTAGTATTATATTCTTTTTTATCCAAGTATGGAATTTCTACCCACAGGAATTCTATGGTGGTTTTCCTTTCAGATAAGATTTGTATCTCCACAAGTTATATCTGGACATCTGAAAGAAACTGCCATTTTAAAATTTTACAGTGGGTCTTGTGGTTATAAGCAGACTGTGCTATTTCTTATTGAGATTTTACTAGATTTACTGGTAGCACTCAAAGAGTTCAATCTTTTGATACCTACAACTGTATTGTTGCCCTGTTTTGACAGGTAGATTTCTATGCTCAGATGTCCTACATTTCTAACCATTAATTCTGGGTAGCATGTGGTTCTAATCTATTATCTATTCAGTCTGTTCTATAATGCCTTATTTTCTGCCCACGTCTCTTCTACCCCATGCTTCTTCCATTAGTTTAGATAGTTTTGTGCGTTATTTTTATATGTAATCTTTGAATTCTCTGTTGAGCTTTATCATGCACACTTGATTTGATTTCCATTTCTATTTTAGCTTTGATTTATGATCAGGGTTTGGGTTTTCCATTTCCCATGGAAAAAAACGGAGTAAACGGTGGATTTTACCAGAGGCAAAACCAGACTTCTCATTTTACTGGAAAAGCCCGCAGATTTTGTAGTTTTGCAATGAGCTCCTGAGTGGGCTTGGGGGACCCACACCCCTCAGATCTGTGTGTGGGGCACGTGTAGGCTGCCCACTGTGGACACAGGCTCCTGCCCTCTGCCTTCCCTGGGGCCTCTGCAGCCCAGCAGGTATAACCTGGCACAGCAGGGAACAACGGAGTCGCATGGAGAAGCTGCCTGCCACTGCAAAGTCTGCGCTGCCTGGTGATGCGCACCTCTGTGCGTATGGCTACAGTGAGAGCAGTGGCATGGGGTTTGTGCCCCTCAAAGCAGCCGTGCACAGGGGGCACATCACCAGGGCAGCATGGAGCTTGCACTAGCAGCTTCCCTGTATGGCCTCACTGTTCCTTGCCCCACCAGGTTGCACCCACCAGGCTATGGAGGCCCTGGATCAGGGCAGCAGGGTGGGAGCCTGAGCCCGCAACACAGATCTGGGGGGTTTGCACAGCCAGCTCCATCCCTGCCCGAGTCTACAGCAGGCAGCATGAGGAAGTGAGGGCAGGGGACTGTGAACCCAGGTATTTAGTTCTGGCAGCCGGGGGCCCCTTCTGGCAGAGCTGGGGGAGCAGGGGCTGACAGCGGGAGGCGAGGGACACCAGCAAGGCTGGGGGGCAAGAGGCATGAGCAGAGCCAGAGGGCTGTGGGTGGGGAGCGAAGGACACCAGCAGGGCTGGGGAAGGAGCTGGGGGAGGCACTGTAGGTGGCCTTTAATTTTAATCACAAATTTGGGGGGTTTAATTAGAGAATTTGCTATTTTTTACCAGGGAAAACCAGGATCCCTGTTTACCACACACACTGGACTTAATTTCTATTTCTACTTTAGCTTTAAATGTATGATCTATGGGAGGAGAGGGAGGCAGGGGGAAGAGAGAAAGAAAGAGAGACAGAGAACATATAGGCCTTCAGTTTTTACAAAGAGAATCGCCTAGTAGAAACCAAAAGTATGCAGATGTTGAAGCAGGATTAAACTGCTTCAAGGACAGTTTTTCCCAGAAGAGAATAACCAGGTAACCAGGAGAAGGGGAGCCAGAAAAAAACTCCCTGTACCGTCAAGGAATTGGGGTGATCTGGTCTGGAGAGGGTATACAGGGCAGCTGCCCCCACTGATCCCATGGGACTACAAAGGGAGGGCAGCTGTGATAACCAGGCAGGGGCTTTGGTACACTGGCCCCTCTGCTCAGCTCCCAAGGGTAGGGAGCAGTGCTGTCCCAAGGCTTTCCCAGGGCTTGGCTCCTGACCCTTCCAGCTTTTCATGTCACTGCCCCCTACTTTTCTGGAAGGTAGGGGCAGCAAGAAGAAGCCAGTGGAGCTAGAAGCCAGGCTTGGGAAAAGCTTCTGCAAGCTGAGTTCCTTGCTCCGCTGACTTTTAAATGCTTAGGTGGATAGCAGGGGCGGCAAGGGAAAGCTGCGGGTATGGGAGCTCAGCTTTGGGAGGCTTTCCCTAGGGTAGCAGAGAAAAGCCTCACAGCAGAGTCCCAGGTGTGTCAAGTGGGCAGGGGCTTTGCTGCTGGGCTCAGTGCACTCTGATTCCAGTGCCTGAAGCTGAGCAGAGGCAGAAACACTGCGAGTCCTTGCCTGCTTCTCACACAAGGGACTGGTTGGAGAAGCAGGCAGGGGTTTTGTCTTGCTGCTTCAGTCCCCTGGGACCAGGAAAACTCGAGCAGCCCACACCTTCCCAAAACTGGGATCACCCCAGTCTCAGGAAGATATAAAAATTAGGGGAGGGGGAGGAGGAGCAGGGGTTACAGATCTGTACTGCTTCCCTGCTTGGAATCATTTCTAGTAATGGAAATTTTCTACTGCTAGAAATGAATGTTTGTACATGGCCAGAGAAAGAGCATTCACTACCATTGCATTAACCACCATAGTAACTGAGGGCATTTTCACATGTACTCCAAAAGTGGGCAGAGGTGCTTGAGAGGTGCAGCTCTGAGAGCTGCTCTAATTCAAGCACCCACAATGTCTCATGTATCAGTGTCCCCATGCTTCAAAATGGTGGTGGGGCACTTCAACTAAAAGTTGATCAACGAGCTTTAGTTAAAGGGCCCAGCCACCATTTGAAGTATGGGGATGCTGATACATGAGGAGGTACACTAATTAGCATTCACCGGCAGCCTTGATTAATCAAGTCTGCTCCAACATTCTGTAATTACAGCACTTTGGAGTAGCCTCCACACACATCTACAGGCACCCACACCTGAAGTTCAAATGCTTAACCAGTGGGAAAGGCAATCAAAAGAAATCATAAGAATGTATCAGCCAAAAGAATCCATGGTCTCCCAGATGATGTGCTGAACAAAATAATGGACCAATAATCTTCCCAATGAAGTTTAAGAAATACCCCATGGCACAGCAATATGACAACATCTAATCTCATATATGGCTAAAAAACGAAGGAGTTTGGCATTTGGAGCACAAAGTGTTACGAAAAGGGTTGCTTTTCCTGGTTTGGGGTCATTGCATAACACTATGACTGGAAACAAGTTGGAAAAAGAGGAACTTTTATTAATGGTTGAGTTATCACAGACCTGTTAAGAGGTGAAGCAATACTCATCTCTGAACTTTGTGTGCTATCACACCTCAAATCCATCCCAGCAAGGCAGATTATAGCCTCACTTTCTGGAGTGACAGAAAGATTAAGGGGGGCATCCTTGTGGTATTAGAATCCCTTAGTGTTATTAAATGAAGAAATGAGATCACATTCTTTTCTAAAAAAGAGCTACAATAGAGAAGTTGCTGGCTCATCAAGAAATAACCACTTTCCACATTGCATTCCAATTCCTAGTATAAAATGTCCTGAAGGGAAATGGCTGAGCCACAGGTCATCGTGGAAAGGGCATGGTATTATGGAGAACAGGTGAAAGTGTTTTTAAATAGGCTCTCTGTACTTCAGATATTTCTAGCACTGTGAAATGAACTCATCTCTGCATATTTTCATCATGTGCAGCACAAAAGCATTACTAGCTTTACTTCAAGAGTGCATTTCTTTAGAAGTAGAGCGTGCTTTTTGTATCAGAACAATGTAAATGATAAAGCATGAAGTAATCCTTCTGCTTTTATTAAAGATGTGGCTCAACAATCCTTTTTCAATTACTGCATCATAAAAAATAGGTTATTTATATAGTCTAGTAACTGTTGCTTATTCAAAAGAGCCTGCTCTGCCTACAGCAGGAAATCAGAAATGAGTAACGAAACTTCTCTGCAAAGGCCTGCAGTCTATAATCATGCATGCACGCATATGCACAAATTCATACACATACTCACTGAGGGCCAGATTCTGCCACCTGCACTTGTATTATGAATGCCTCCCTCCCTTCCTCTCCTCCTCCCCCAACACTTCAAAGAACCAACAGTGTTTTGTCCTGATTCAGGTGCTAATCAATATGAATAGCAGTGGCAGAAATTCATCTAGAGTTACCTAAACATTTTAAACACTGCATCAGTGCTGATAATTTCAAGACAACAAAAACAGGTTGGGATACATCATCAACCCTTGTTACAAGTGCTGTAGCAAAGGGACAGGGGGGAAAGTGTGGTAACCGCCCGAGATGCTGAAGTGAAAGAGTACCAACAAGCACTACCCAGCCAGGGCAGGGTACCGGACAGAGCTGCAAGCAGCTTGTTGGGGGAGGAGTGGGGGAGAGGTACAGGGACAGAGGAAGAGCAGCTCCGGCCGCTGCATGCATCCACCAGCAAGCATGGGGGGCCAACAGAAGTGATATGAATTTAATATAGAAAGTGTCATTATTTAACCAACACCATCAGACTGCACACCCAAAGCAAGTTCCTTTCCTACAAGGTTGTACAAATGTATGACAATGAGGCTATATTTCTCATACTGCATGTACTTTGCAGTGAATATTTATCACTGTAGTGCATCACATAAAGAATAAATAAATGAAAACATCCTCTTATGTCAACATAGTAGCTAACAAAATATAACCAATTGCTGTTAAAGAGCCCTTTTAAAAGCTGAATGATGGAGTATCATACTAGTCTTTCTTTTTCTTTTTTACAAAAGCAGGCAACAAATTAATCTAACTTGAAATATGTCTTGTGGTCGCTTGCTATCACTTTCAAGCTCCAGTGAGTAGCATGCTACATTCAAAAATCAACAGCTTGACCCAATTAGCCATTGTCAGTTATTGTTCAAGCAGAGTCCATAATTTACTTAAAAAGTAGACTAAACAAATTCTTGTGATCCTTATTAAGCAATTCCTTATGTTTGATATTCCTCATAAGTCTCTTTATTCACTCACAAATTTTTTTGTTAATTTCTGCAATATATTTATAAAGAAAAACTCTTGACATGTTTAAATATTGTGAACGCAATGTGAATTCTTCAGTGAAGAACGTCTGCTCATAATTTAAGGAAACAGAGGAAAACTATAACTAATTTTAAAGACTATAGAGCAGTATCTAGTGTTTCAATTATATTATCATAATATGCCTTTCAACAAAACAAATATACATCTCTCAAACTTGGCACTTAAAAAACTCCATGCTTGTTAGAAAATCTTGGGAAAACACTAAATAATTACTTTAAAATGTTATTAAAAGCAATAGAATATTTTTAAAAGCTCTACTAGCCCAAAAGCATATAAATGTCTAACTTGTTTATCAAGTTCAGAATCAGTAATTATAATATATGCACTTTCCCTTGAATTTTCTATGAAGATGGTTTATTTATTGCTCTCTAATAAGTGCTGGAATTGAGATGTCAGAAACAGGGGCTTCACTTCTATTTAGTTTAACCTCCTATTATAAGCAGCAAGTGGGTTCAGTCCAAGTGGACTCCTGGCTTCATTCCTGCATAGCCTTTAACCACCAAACACTGGTGGGACATCCACTGGCAACAATATATTTTATACCAGGAAATTAGAAGCATAGGTTCTAATAGCATTAGAATTAGAAGGAATTCATCATTTTAATTTATATTAGACATTACAAATGATTCTCTTGTCCATAATAAAAAGCTTCAAAGGACAATCATGGTCTTGAAAGAGTCATTCGATACCAGGTCAAGTCCTGCTCACCTTATTTCTGCATCTTAATTGCTGGAATCAACAGGAATTGTATGAGGTGAACAGGATTAGACCTTCATGACAAAACAATGAGGAATAAAAAACCAGAATCGTACAACCATGGCTACCCCGTGCTCTTTCTAAATGTATATTTCAGATACTATTCAGATATACTACTGGAGGAAACTGTAGTGAAACCATCAGGACTGTGGTTTAAAAGCATATCAAGAGACTTGTTTCCAGAAGAACAGGGATCAGGAAAGACAAATTGATACCCTGTAAAGCACCAAGGCTAACTGAAAGGCTTGTTGGTTGGCTGTTTAACGCCTAGACCTGACAATCACATTTGTGTCCTGTTCAGAGCCCCAGAAAGACTCCACATGGGCACAAGGGACTATCCACTACTGCCAAAGGTCAAATTGCATAAAAAGAGTTCATTTTGCAAATCACATTTGGAAAATTTAACACAAACAGATTATTCACTGGTATAAGTTGTAGTTCCAGTACAAAAAAAAATGCATTTGGACTTACAGTTTTGATAATAGCAAGTTTCTCTTCAGATCAGTAAGGGCTAATTTCTTGAAACTCATCTACTATTAAGACCTTCTTTTTATTTTAAGGTAAACCAGAACGATGTAAATGACAAAATTGTATGCTATAAAACCCATCCAGCTTCCAGAAATACTTACTGTCACTTTGAAGACAATATTACATTTTCCAGTGTCAAGTTGTACAATCCAAAAAACTTCATTATAGGAGGGGAAACAAAGCACAGTTCTTACCTGTTTTGCCTCATGTGTATCTTATGTCTTAAAAGCTGCTTAAAAAATTTGGCAACACAGCTGCCACCAACTCAAAGGAGTCTGTTCTGCAGTGCACTCTGGGCTAATTACAACATTCTTTTTTTTTTTTGCAGTAGAAGGATGGTGGCCTAGCTAAAGGGGAAACAGTGAAAGACTAAAATAATTATGCTTTCCAAACCCTATAGGTCTACCCATGTGAAATAAGCTATTCACAGTAGCATACAGTAGTAACTATGGCAACAGGCTGTGGTTTGAATATATACTTTTTTAAGGAACCAAAAATTACTTTCAGATATTAAAAAAGATAGTGGGGAAGTACTTTCGTATTTAAAGGCACAATCCTAATTGCCGAAACTACTGTTAACATTTATAGCAGACACTTAATGTTGAAGATCTCTTGTGTTAATCAGTAATGTGAATTTTACAGTCTACCAATTAAAACTGTTTAGAGTATGACCTAACTGCTAATCTGTCCATTGACACCTGGTCTTGAAGACTGACTTGCCCTAACTGACAAGAAAACCAGCAAGGTTTCCTGGAAACTGGGTAGTGGTTCCCCCCCTCCTTTTTTTTTGGCCTCAGGTCCTGTACTTCCTTCCTCTTCTATGGTTGCCTGCTAGCAACAGATAAAAAGCCTTACAAAACTGAAATTGCTCCTATCCACAAACTCTCATTTCAACCAACTTCAGCCACTAAGATCATAGGGCAGGTGCAAAGTCGTAAATATGACAGACTTTTGCCTCCTTTGTTTGCTTTTTTCATCACAGCTACTGTAGTCTCTTGGTTTCCTGCACAAGTCACAACTTACTTTGAGTGAAAACATTTATGCAGCAATAATGTTACATATCAGAGAAATAACTGAATATACTGATCTCTCTTATATATTCAATCCTAGGATTCTGAAGGACTTTCCCAAATGGAAGGAAAGCAGCCTAAGCAAGTCCTGGAGTTAACTAAATTAGTGTTTCAACTGTTCAGTCACTGGTGGCCAAATACAAACTTTCACTTTTCCATTTATAATATTAAGCGTTTATTTTTTACTCATAAAGGGGAAAATGTCCACATTGGAAGCTAATATCTTGGCAGCAAAGTATGTCTGTGAGAACTAGATACTCTTTATATGGATTGAAACTTCCTTAACATTCCCCAGTTCAGTGACCTTGTGGGGTAACGTGGAAATTGAATGCATGGGCTTGCAGGTCTGAAAAGTGGCTATTCCTCCCCCTAAGCACTGGGGCAACATTAACTCTTGAGCAGATTATTTCCTTTCTGAAATCCACCAGGTTCTTAAAGGAGCAAAGGTGCTGTGACTGTTTCACAGCACAGTCTTCTTTCATATGCAACATACTTTTCCAGTTTTGGGAACCCAGATGCACATAGTTACTTTTGCTTCAAGGCATACGGTCTAGCAGTGCTGGTGCAATTAGATGCCAAAAACAGATTAGGAAACGCCCTTATTTTTCCCTGGTCACTATAATGCAAACTTAACGTTTTTAAAGGGTGTAATCCCTCAGAGCCCTTGGAAGGATTCTGGCTAATACGCTGAGCGCTCCCCTGAGAATTCCTGCATTAAACAGAGTCATCTCATTCTCCTGCCTCCACAATCTCCTGGTTTTTTGTGTAGAATGCTTCAGACCTCCAATTACCAATTACCTCTATTCCCATGATGAAATAGTAGTTTCAAGACAATGTTACATTATTTAATTTCCTAGGAAATAATCATAATTATTACCTTCAGATAAAGAGCTACACATCAAAACATACTATATTTTTCTCTCTACATATGCATGCAAAATATTTTGTATATAATAAATCAAGTTTTAAGGTGGAAGTATTTTAGATAGCATGAGGAAAATGGAAGTAGCCAAAATTACTCACGGTTTAGTTGTTCCTGGGTGTGTCTACATGTACACATTTACTGAGCAATAACCAAAATTACTGTGCAGTACAGGCACGCATCTATACATGCACACTCATACTGTGCAGTAAATATGGTGATATACACTGACTTGAGCATAAATTTGATACCTGCATCACGCAGGTATCAAATTTATGCCTGATTAGTCACTGTGCAGTAACACATATATAGACAATTTGTGCATTAACACTGTGTGTGCAGGACTGACTTGGGACTTATTTAAGCTGGTATAAATGCATGTTTCGACACGTACACTGTTAATAAGTAAAACATCACAGGCTATGATGCTGGAGCCAATATCCAGGGAACCTCACTGTGCAGTATAGAGGTAGCTGAAGGTCTGCAGTTCTCTATGATTCAGAATGTGAATATCAGTTCACATATTCTGAGCTGGAAAACACCTCCTGCAAATGCAGAAGGCATCATTTTGTGGTTAGGCTACTGAACTGGGACCAAGGTGTTCTTTTTACTTATTTGGTGGCAGGCTGATCTAAATTCTGTACAAAACATAGACAAAAGTTTGCTGTTTAGAAGACAAATACAAAAAACTGGAAAGCCATCCTATGGAAAAATAAAGTGAGGATTTGCGTGCACACACACTCACAGACACACACACATCTACCTATTATTACTTAGGTCACGCTGCTTGTATGCTTTTCAAAAGGGAGCTTTTAAACTACATGAACAATTTTGTATGACTTGCATGTGATATTTATTTAATTACAAGTTTGACTAATATAAAGTGTCAAAACATCTTTGTTTATGTTTTCTAATTCTATCATGTTCTAGGGGAAAAATACATAGTCAGATAAAATCTGTGGTCCAAATTTTTTGCTAGTTTAATTCCACTGACTAATGGAAACATATCAGCTGAGAATTTGGTTATCCACACCACACCCCTTCCCCTGGATGTGTTGAATTTACTTTATGAATGTTATCCAAAGCCAATCAAAATCATTTGGACTTTTTTATATTTATTTCAATGCATGTTGAAGGAGAAAAATCTCTGAGTAGTCTAATGGACAACACATGCAAAGAGTTAATGCACTGAGAAAAACTGTCACACTTAAAAAGTTTACAGCCAGACTCTTGGCTGTTGTAACTAAGCCAGTTTATAGAAGAAGTGTGTAAATTTAGAAAGGAGTCACATGATCATCTTAGAACTTGACCAGTAATTAAATACGGGAAATTTAGGCTCCCCATAAATTTGATTCTCCTTTTATAATTATCTATCCAACAGCTGTCTATTTAGTAGTAATGAAGTGAACTACCCAGGTGAAATAGGGCAACTACCCAGCTGTTCAAGAGGCAAATTAGACTGCTGAGCCATAACAAGGATAAAATCAAATCTATTTAATGCATTTGGGATTTGTTGAGTTGCTCACAATGGGGGCGTGGAAATAGGTTATAAGTAGGCATCTCTATTTGGCATGACGCTGTTATCTCAAAGGAGAGCTCCAAAGCTGACGTGTTAATATTAGGGCTGTACGAAGCTTTGATCCCTAATTCAACTCAACAGAGATTCGGCCCAATTCAGTGGCCAAATCTCCAAATCCAAATCAAATCAGGAGACCCTTTAATCTCTCTGAATTGAATCAGAACCATCTGAATTAATTTGGAGAGATTCGGAAAGATTAGGCTATTTGGATATAGACACAGCTTTAAATGTTTTTTCTATATACATCAAGGTACCAGGCAGCTTATGAATGTTGCAATGCTGGGGCAGATGGAGCATCCCACAAGAGCACAGTGGGGTCCCCAGCGCACTTGGCAGCAGACCCAGAAATGCATGAGAAGCACTTCCAGTCCACTTCTTGGTCCACCAAGGAGTGCTTGCCCCCCTCCCCACCCCACAGCCCCTCAGCTCAGCAACTGGTGCCTCCTGGGTCTAGGTGGGGACCAGAAGTACTTCTGGTCCACTTCTGGGTTCACTGCTAAGTTGATGGGGGGGACGGGGCAGGCGGGAGTGGGACACTCCATCTGCCCCACCATTGCAGTACTCATGAGCCATGCCCAGTACCTTGAAGTATGTAGAAAAATTATTTAAAGCTGTGTCTCTAGATGAATCGCAGATTCTCTGAATCAGCATTGAATCTTCTGATTTGGATTTGACTAAATCAAATCAAGGACAGTGATCCGAATCAACTAACCGAATCACTGTCCCTGATTCAGGCCAAATCTGAATCCAAATCTAATATGGCCCATTTCACATACCACTACTTAATATCTAATCTGCTTCCTTACAATCACTAAAAGATAAGTGGTCACTAAGATTTTATTTCCTTCCCCCCACAACTCATCCCACACTTACTATTTGCTGATTCATTATTGTATTTCTCTCAAGTCAAGTACTGTACATTGCCTTGATATGCATGGCATGCTTGCACAGAGATTCAGAGCCATTTCTTTGCAAAGTACTCCCTTGGTTTTCTAGGGAGATGCATTGCTTCTACCACCATTTATTATATGGATCACTTTTCAGGATGGGATCTGTTTACAAACGCTGTAGAAGTCAATCTGTATGTAAACATTGAAGTTAAAGCAGCTTTCAATCCTCCTATTGCCGAGGTATAAATTATCTATCAAGTAAGTAGATTTGATTTTAATGTTGATAATTCTCTGGAAAGTAGATTTTAAGGAAAACTTTCATTGGGATGTTAAAATTAGATATGTTTCTGGCTTTTAAAGCCCAAAGCAACCTTTAACTCATTCAGTCTGACTTCATTTAGAACAGGCCAGAAGAATTTCAGGAAGTTATCCTTGTCTTGAGCTCAGTAATTTGCATTTGTCAAATCTATATCTTTCAGAAAGAGATCCAGTCTTGATCTGAAAACATCAAGAGATGGAAAATCCCTTGGTAATTTAATCTCCTTTGCCACTGAAAAAAGACTACTTGCAGGGAAAGGATTTGCACAATTGGACACATAATAAATCTTACTGGAAAACCTACATTTATATTTACAGTAATATAACTTCTCATATAGACACTCAAATCATTTTAAGAGCTCTGATGTACAAAGTTGTACCAATTTAACTGAATTGGTTTAGAAACAATTTTTATATGTAGGCATTAGATTTTAGGTAAAGGAAAATATTTTCTGTTTTAAAAAGCAGCAATATACAAAATAAAGTCCAAGAAATAAGTTTAGACTTGGGTTAGGTGAGAAGGGGTACAAAAAGAGAAGATCAAATGAAGAAAGCAGATGAAAGCTCTCTGTCCTTCAAACTGTAGCCCCAGCAAAACAATCAACTTTTGTATTCTGATCCATCAATTTCAATCTAATCAAACATTATTTTTTAAAAAGATGCAACTCTTTTCTCTTCTACCCTTTAAGACATTGCTGCCACATGTCTCATGTTACTATCTTTTAACAAGACATTCCTATTTCATGAACTCATTGTACAGGGCAAGCTCATAAACATGTTTATATATTATCTTTTGACTAGATTCTGGGGCGGTCCCACCTTAAAACATGCTGTACTCTCTCTCTCTCCCCATTCCATTACCTATGGATACCTTTATAGAGGTATATACATACAGGTATTAAATTCATTTTTAAAGGAGAGTGTAAATAGTACAAATTGTCTATATGCTCACTCACCAAATGGAGTCTAGTGAGATAATAATTATGCAGCAAAGCCAGAATTTTAACAAGAGCCAAAATCTTGAGTTGTGACCTTCAGTCGCTGAAACAACTAGAAGCACAAATTTAAATGTTTATATTTGTATGTTATTTGCATAGTATGTGAAGAATAATGTAATACAAAGCAAATTTAATTAAATATTATTCATTTTAATAATTGCCCTGTGATAATATTAGTTAATATTCAGTTTAGTCTACTTAACCATCTGGTTCTTACGCAAATAACACATTGCTGAATGCTTCGGTCATAGACACTCAGAAGTTTTGTTCCCAGTACAAAAGTTCTAATTGATTTTATTTTTAAGTATCAAAAATATTTTTCTTACAGTAGATTATGACCAGTCTCCTCTTGACAAAATAAACCCAAAAAGGAGATTCAAAGTGCCTGGCAATTATTTCAAGAAAAGCCAAAAAACTTCCCATTATGAGTATAAATAGAGTGAGAATTGGAAAAGATAGGCAAAGACAGAGATGTGTATTCACTCCAGCGTAGGCTCCAATTTTTCCCTATACAGAAATGTGATCTGAAGCTCTATGAATGGGGAGGGGTGCTTATTTTTTTGACAGGGCTACAGTTATGTGTCTGAAGGAGTCCAGCCATATTTCTAAATAACAAGACGACAACCTTAACTTCCACAGAGCTTGATTCCTGTAAAAAGCCATTGGATTTGGGGTTTTAAAGACAGACAGTATTTATACAATGGACCAGCATTTATATAATTTAAGAGAAGGGTCACATGTTGCCTAAGCCTAAATTCCCTTATTTTGCCAAGGCTTCTCCAAACACATGTACAGACAGAAGAATAAGGTAGTGAGTATCTAGCCTCTACTGAATATTTTTATGGCATCTACTGCACTCAGTATTTCTTCCCATATTTAGCTAATTTTAGGGGTTTCACTCCTTTTGCCATTTTATCCTAAAACATCACTGAGTGTACGTAATAAAAATATTAAAGAGAGTCATACAAAAATAACCTCAGAAGATATGTATGAAAGCTTAGGGATATGCTGGTTGCGCTCCAAATGACCTTTGCACTGTCTTGTGCAGGTCAAAAGAAAGTATGCTTATGATGAATATAATCAATGCTGGATGGAAGTAACACCCCCATTTTGTCATGTGAGGGGGAGTTGTGTCTAACCTGGTGTACACTTCTAGACTTTCATTTTTCAGATTGCACCATCTGATATTATAACGGTATTTACCAACTCTCTCTTGCCACATCTTAATTTATGGTGTTATGAGTCGGGAGGTGTCAATTATCATCTACTGTTGTAATAGTTGACAATCTATTGCGAGGAAGAGGATCCTCTAGGAACACACTTTTGTTCCCCCCTTTTTCTTGCAAGGTGTCTAACACCTTGACCATCATCTGGTAACGTCATTCAAGTCAGATTTTATGTCTTTTATTTATGAAAATTTAAATTTACATCAATTAAATATGAACATCAACTAAAACAGAATCCCGCTGGGCTATAGCTTCAACTTAACTGAGTTATGGCTTATCAAGTACGTTTGAGTCCATCCTGTCTTCCTTGCCCTGGGTTCTATTGCTTTATTCCTTTGTTTTCCCTTGGGCGAGGTCCCTTCTACTTGGGATTTGCAGCGACTTCTACCTCTATCACCTCTTTTCTTTTTTTCTTTTTTCTTTTTGGTTAAGAACGTATCTGACCAATTATGAGATGTGTCATACACAACAACAGCTGCACAGTCCTGATATCCTTGAAAGGAGAGGAGAGTTCCTAGGTCCCTGTTTTCTCCTCCTTGAAGATTACTTGTGTTTGATCCCTTCATTGGAGCTCCTCCATTTGGTTAGTCCTGCCGGTCTCCTACAGTCACCGGGAATCTCCTCTTGCCAGGGTTTCTTTGTGTCCCACTCTCGGCAGCTCCACCCCTCTCCTCCCACATCTGTTTCTCCTTGGCCCTGCCTCTCTTTCTCACGGTTTGCCCGACCACCTGTCACAGCTGCTCCAGAATCTCCATGCTCCTCCTGTGCCCCTGTCTTTTTCTTTTTTGGACCCTTCTTCTGCTGGGAGTCTTTTGTCTACTCTTGCTGCCTCTTCACATCATAGTTTAGACATTATTTAGATTTATATTGCAGTGATTTACAGAAGCCTGAGTAAGAACCTGAGCCTTACTGTGCTAGATTTTACATAGCATATATAGTAAAATATCTGTTAGCTGGAATCCCTGGGGTAAGGGGATTGCTGGTTACATAAAAACTCCGGTTATCTGAAATAATAATTTCAGATAATTTTCAGATAATGTGGAGATGCGATGGGGGCGGGGGGAGGGGAGAAGGAGGGAGAAGTGTGTGGCAGTGGCTGTACATGAAGTGGCAACAGCAAAGGGTGGTGGGTGGCAGCAGTGGCCACATACAAGCTTTCCTCTCTCCCCCTCCCCGCAACTGGCTGGTGGAGCTGGGGTCGGGGGGCAGGTGTGGCAGCAGCTTCATGTAGCTTCATGCAGGTCAGTGGTGGTGCAGGGTGGTAACCCTAACTCCCAGTCTTGTGTTCTAACCATATAATTATACTGCTTATAGGAGGAAGAAAATATGGGGGACAGATATCCCAAGCTCTGTTTTCCGTTAATTAGATTATATTGACAGGATTACATTGCTCTATAATTATTCCTTGTGTTTTAATCACCTCTCTCAATGGATGGCTGCTTAATAAAAGCTAGTAACTTCACTCTGCTCTCCTTCCTGCTATGCTCCATAGCAGCTGAGACAATACTAATCTGCTGAATGGATGAACAATATTAAGACATTAGTATTGTTACTTACATGCTGACCACAATGATCTCAGATATTGTGTTTAAAGAGCAGAGGAGTGAGTTGTAGCTGTAGGAGTAGAGGAGGTCACCAAGAAGGGTACCAAGGGCACCACCAGTCCTGGACCTTTTGAAGGGTCTAGTGCTACTGTTACCAGAACAACTGTGGTGTTGGACAGCAAAGATCAGGGGCTGATGGGACCAGAGCCCACAAAGGGCAAGATTAAGGGCTGAGGGTCCTGTTACAGTGGCCCTGGGTGGAAGGACTCAGAAGTAAAATGGACCAAGGCCAGGAGGCCTCAGCCTCTCATTTGATCATAGAAGGCATTCAGGTTGCTCAGGCATGACTTGCCTTTGGTGAATCCATGCTGTTATTAATCACCTTCTCCTCCAAGTGCTTAGAAATGGATTCCTTGAGGGAACAGGGGATGGGGTAAGGCTGGCTGGTCTGTGGTTCCCCAGAACCTTCTACTTCCCTCTCTGCCCTAACACAGAGACTCTCAACAGGCCTATCTCCAGTTTCATACTGGAGCTCTGAGCAATCATATAGTGCAACTCGTTACAGAAAGTGCAGCTTCTCCTCCTTCTCTTCTCCCATGCCTGTCCTTCCTGCAGGTATCAAATTTACACCCGATTAGTTACTGGGTAGTAACCCTATGTGTGTGGACTGATTTAGGACTAACTTTAATTCCAAGTCAGTCCACATACAGCATTAATGTGCCTTAATCCTGCATGTGTAGACACCAGCCTATTCCTGCATACTATGCAGTAACTGCACAGTAAATTTAAGATGGCATAAGTACATGGGTAGACATACACACTGTGTGCTTAAGGAGTTTCCTTTTTTACCCTGCTGGACCTGGACTGGATTTGCTCCCTTGTTATAGCTTTTGTTAGACGCAGGGAGCAATCACCCAGGATGCCTACAGATGTTTAGGAGCCACACTCTAACTCATTGGACTTTACACAAAATGTCATGAGCTGAAGCCCCACAGCTGACCTAACAGATGTTTGTCTCTTAGGTCAGGGGAGCTCAAGTCTGCCTTCAAGGAGGCTGCTGAACTGCCCCTCTCCCCATCTCCTCTCTGCCCAGGTCTGGCCACCCTCAGGGCTGTCAGCAGGGGAAGGAAAAGGGGAAGGAGCAGCACACTGGCCTTTGCTGCCTGACTGGGCTTTGCCTTCCTGAAGCTGGAGCATGAAGCAGGTGGAATGGAGCCCCTCGCATTGTAGGCCCTGTCAGCTACTGGGGGAAGCTGGGCTGAGCCCACATGGCAAAGGGGCTCCATTCTACCTCATCTTCCCCCCCCCCCCGCCCTCCCAGCTCTGGCCACAGCAAAGCTGTGAAGAGGTCCAAGAGGGGTAGGGGGGAAGGTAGCCCTCCCCTGCCTTGCAACTTCTCAGCTACCTCAGCTGGGGCACTGGGGAGAGCCAGGCCAGGCATGCAAAGTGAGGGGGCTTGGCTCTGCCATGGCCAGAGCTGGGGGGAGCAGGTTGGGGCAGAGCCCCCTCACCTTGTGGGCCCAGCCCAGCTTCCCTCAGTTTCCCAGACAGGGTAGCTGGGGGAGCGTGAGGTGACAGGGCTCCATTTCACCGCACCCTTGCCTCCAGCGCTGGCCAGGCAAAGCCCAGCTGACAGCAACCTGTGGCTCCCTGCCTCTTCCCCGCCTCTCCCTCCCCTGCTGACAGCCCCAGGGGCAGGGCAGGGCTTGTGCTCACCACCACAAGCATCAGTGCAGCCCTGCAAAGGCACAAAATTTAACCCACAGAGGAACTCCAGTTCCCGAAGTTGCTCTGCTCTAGAGCACCTTCAGCTAATCCCTGTTTTAATTTTTTGTATTATCAGCCATTTTAACAGTGCACTGCAGCCACAGACATGTGTTATGTCACAGCTGCAGGACACTTTCAGGGGCTCAATCCTGCAAAAAATGTAACTTGTTGAAGTGCCCCTAGACATCACTCAGCTAGCAGCGCTCCCAGCTGCTCAGAGCAATGCCCAAACGCACAGCCCACCAAACAAACACTCAGCAAGCAAAACACACGGGCAACCCTGGCTCACTTACCTTCCCTGAGCAGGAGCTGGTCCGGTGCCTGGCTCCTCTTCCTCTTCCCCTTCTTCCTCTTGCTCCTGACGAGCTACGTGAAAACTGTCTGTTGGCTGCCCTTGTTTGCTCGCCAAATTATAATGATATTATAATTATAATGAAATTATAATGAAAAAGTAATAAAATATTTAGTTCAGGCAACACAAATTTAATACCAGCTGAGACAATAAATCATTTTAATTTCGCCCCCTGTAGAATACAGTTGCCATGAAGTAAGTGGAATCAACAGACTACCACCAGTATAAGGAGAATGTGGATCAAATTACCACTACAGTATCACAACACACTGCAGATGTTTTCAAGCTCTGTTGAGTGACTTGGCTGATTCAGTGATTACTAATTTAGGATGAATCCGTTAGCATATTTTCATTCATGTTTCATCCCTTGCTTCTCTCCACTCTCTTCCATGTTTCTTTTTATATTAAAGCCAAGCTGAAACTTCAGAAAACAGGCTGCTTAGGAAGATTTCCAATGATGAGTCAGAAAACAACCCCTTTATTTCTATGCCTTTTTATTACTTTATTACTTAGGAATCAATCAAAATCTGAAGTCCTACTCAGGCCTGGTTCAAATCTTTAACTTGACTCCCACTTTTTAATCAATCAACCCTTACTTGTGGAAACTCATATTCTCTTCAGTGAGATTTCACTTGAAAGAGAGCAAACTAAAACTCAGACAAGAATTTCATGATTTGGCCTTGCATTTTTACTGAAACCAAATCTTTGTCGCTTGATAGCTCATCAGTACCTTGTACATGTTCTTCACTTGAAGTCAGGCCTTTGTTTGTGACTTGTTGCTGTGGAAATAACTGTCACAAACACAGGAGGATAACTTAAGGAAGCAAAAAAAAACAAAAACAAAAAACAAACCTTAAAGGATGTGAACTCGGACAAATATTTTTTCATGAAAATATCATTAACAATTTCATCTCATGAAAAGAGAAGCTGAGGTTTTAATTTATTTTTTTAAGTTAGGGTTTTAGGGTAGTCATAAAATGATTAATGCATCTACATGAAGAGCAAATGTGTATGGACAGAAACAGTAAAATATAGTAAGATGTACAAAATCAGACCAATATTTTGTATCATGCCGTGCTAATATCTGTGTCATTAACTCAGGATTTTTTTTAAACTCACAGGTTATTTTCCTATATTCAGATATTGAATATGTAAGTTGGAGTATCAAAGATTTATTTTCATGAGATGACAATAATTTTTTTAAACCACAGAGCATAAGGATCAGAACTCTACAAGTCCAGCACAAGAGAAAAGAGAAAGCTTAACTCTCAGTGGGCTTTGTGTAATATAAAATTGACTTTTGCTCAACCAGAACTGCATACAGTGTGCTATATTGCATTATCTGGAGTTTACATTCTTATTTTATGAATGATTATAGTTTATCACTATAATTGCAGTTATATGCAGGCACATGAATTGCATAATACATACCCTTGAATACCTTGAGCTGACAGGTAGCAAACTATGTTTGGAAAAGAGCCTATAAAAAATTGAGACCTTAAGGACTCTGGGCCAGGTTCTTGAGTTACTCAGGGTTTACTTCTCAGACATGCTGAATCCTTTGTTTTGTTGACCTTGGGCAGCCAAGCTGACTCTGTGATACCAAAAAGGGGCACTGCTGAGCTGATGCAATGACAAACTAAGAGAAAGCTTCAGCTGGAGCAGGACTTTGTAATGCAAGCTTTGCTGGATTGCTGCACAGAGAGGCAGAGGACATAATGCCAACAACCATCACTTAATGTAAATTAAATTATCAATGAAGTTTTCACTGAATGCAGATTTGTTTTGTGAACAAGTTGTGGAAATCAAAAAGCTGGACAATTACTACGTGAAACTACAGGGTTGAGAATACTTCAGAGGCTGTGTTTAGACTCCAATAATGTTTATTTTCTGTAAATGTGTAGGGGTGTGCAAAACAGGCTGTATTCGATTCTGATTCAGATTCAGCCTGAATCAGGGACAGTGATTCGATTCAGCAATTCGGCTGAATCCAAATCTGAAGATTTGATGCTGATTCTCACAGACACAGCTTTAAATGTTTTTTCTACATACTTCGAGGTACCAGGCATGGCTTGTGAATGCTGTGATTCTGGGGTGGATGGAGCATCCCACAGGAGTTCAGGGGGGCCCCTGCATGCTCAGTGGTGAACCTGGAAGTGGACTGAAAATACTTCCGGTTCACTAACAGGTCTTCTGCCAAGCATGTGAGGGAACGCCCCCTGCACCCTCCTGGCTTGGTGATCAGCCACTAGGGGACACCAGGTACTCCCGCAGACCCAGGAGGTACCAATCACTGAGCCAGTGGGTGCAGAGAGGGGGGTCTCCCCTCACGCTCCCTGGTGGACCGGGAAGTGAACCGGAAGTGCTTCTGGTCTACTTCTGGGTCTGCTGCCAAGCACTCTGGGGACCCCCCACCCCTGCTCTCCCATGGGACATTCTATCCATCCCACCATCTCAGCATTCACTAGCTCCCTGGGATCTTGAGGTATGTAGAAACAACTTTTAAACTGTCTATGTCCAAATCATCAATTTTTTCCAAATCTCTCCAAATTTATTCAGAGCGTTCTAGTTCTATTTGGAGAGATTAATGGGTCTCCTGATTTGATTCAGATTCGGAGATTCAGCTGCCAAATCAGGCCGAATCTCCACTAAATCAAATCAGCAACTGAAGCTTTGCACAGCCCTAGTAACTAGATAGTTATTTTGTTTCCTATTTTTTTCTCCCAAAACACAATACTTATTTATATCATATCCCTTCAAACTCCTGAATGTTTGCAAATCAGAGAGAAACGCTGTTAATGGTCTAGGGGCAGGGGTGGAGGGTGTCAGATTTGAAATGCTTAGAATCTAGAAGACACTAAGATTTTAGATATGGTACTTAGACATATACTTGATTTTAGAAGGGGTCTCCCATAGAGAAGTTCTGAAGCCGATTCTAGTAGCTGCCACAAGCACTTGACAGAAGCAGTTCAATTCTGTTTAGAAAAAAAGAATGATATATTTTAGCCTGGTTTTCCAAACCTCAAGCATATAAAACAAAGCATAAATGTCCAACATTGGTATTTCTATGGGAAAAAGTTCAATTAGGCACATGCATCCAATTTCTATATACAAATGATTATTGCACCTATAAGTATAATAACTATAATAACTGCAGATGGAAATGAGGTATGCAATTGCCCATACAATTTTGTATATGGCCCTGTGTGCCTGCATTTTTAAATCAATAGTTAGACATTTTAATTATCAATAGATGTTTGTTTAAGAACAATTGAAAATCTACAAATGACTTTCCGGAAGCCAAATATCCCTATGAACTGAACAATGACTGAACAATAAGCAATATCTGGAGATGAGAAAGACCTACCAAAGGGCCTATACAAGTTGGAGGACAATAGCATAGTTCCATGCCCAAAGAGTAAAGATGTCTCCAGGGTTGTGACCAGTGTTAATTTCTCCAATATGGTTAGTTTCTACAAAGCAGTTAGGAATACGAAGAAAATCAAATTACCACATCCTTCTCGGCTTTGGTTAGTAAAGCTGGTCCAGGATGTAAGTAGATTATACTGCAACATAAAAGGTATAACAATAGTCACCTAATCCATGAATTCTACTGGCCTTGAATCCAAAAGAAGTTTTCATCAAAACAATACTGTTAATTAACTTTTTTCCTAGGAGTCATCATCATCTACATAGAAGAAAAGGATTTCCTTTGAATATGGAAACATTTTCTAGGCCTAAATATAAGAACCGATTTTTCTGGCACAAGTTGAGGACAAAATTCAGAATCAATTTTATGTCTTTTAATTTCCACTAAGAAATCAACTGAAACCTCTTGGAAAGCACATAGATTGACCACACACAATAACTACTTAGCTCAAAGAGGAGGATGTGTCTGACTTGATGCAATTTATAGGGGAAGTGTAACTATTTTGATCTCTTTGCAGGGGGTTGGTAATACATGGCAGTAGAGAAAGAGAAGTATATTTAATGTGTTAAAATTAATAAGTTGACCTTTTTGTGAATCTTTCTTTTTAAACAGTGGAAATAACAATGTCGAAAGGTTTTAGAATTAGGGCTTTGAAGGTACTCAAATTTAAAAAGTAGGAAAATATTATTGTTAACTGGTTTTACTTCTTGTTCTCCTTCATGACCCTACAATCATGTTCAAAGGAAAAAATAACCTGTTAAAACTGGTCTTAATTTGTTCGTTTTTATGGTTCTGGATGATCAATACTTTTAATACTTTCTTATTAAAATGTGTTTATTTGGCCAGGCTGTTGATCCCTACCTTTTAAAAATAGTTTTAGCTTTTTAATTCCATTCTGATGAAGTGATACATGATTTTGGGTGGAAGTACTTTCATTTAAGAGAAGAGGCCCTATGATTAATTTGGAAAGTTATCTGAATCAGAAGAAATGTGCTAAGCAGATGGACAACCTCTTTTTCTCTCCAGCTTAGAGATAACACATCTCTTTCTAATCATTCTCATTTTGAAGTTAGGAGATAGCAGTTTTTGTCTTCTTTTTGCTGTATCTAATGTCAAGAAGATTCAAACAGAGGAACAAAAATTTCCATTCCTAGTATATGAACTGACAACAGAAACCAGTTATGTTTATGCTAAAAAACTATAATTTTTAATACTAGCTTGGGGACAAGGAAGGACCTTTTTGCACCTCTGTTTCTTGCTTGGTAATGTTTTTCTTTACCACTAGAACTAATATATTGTGGTTCTTTTGTGTATGGACATCAAGGTCTTCTGCTACATTTATAGCTAGGAAATAACCACACAACAATGTGGGTTTGAATACTGGTCACCCTCCTACCGTCAAGGGTGGTGTTTGCCTAAATGGAGTGGAATATATCTATACCAAATATATATCTAGATATCTAAATCTAGATATCTAGAAATGAGCACCTTTTAGATCTATCTATCTATCTATGTATCTATCAGATGTTAGAGGTTTTCTCTAAGCTCTGTCTTTCAGCACAAAGATTCCAAGTCAAACAAGTTGCAGTGGAACTGACTGAAAAGCCCTCCAAACATCTAATATTCCCAATCTATTTATATTCCAAACTATATCATTTCTTGAGCGAATGCCAATGTAAAATTGGCATTTAAAAGAGGCAACACTCTTGGTCAGAGGGATCTCTTAATAATATCATAGAAGGGTAATAGTAGGAGAATTCAGGAAAAATGGTATCTAATTCCAGCTCTTTCTCCAATAGTGTTGTTAATATTATTATCAAGAGTCTGGCAAAGGTAGTCAGCAATATCTCTCTGAGACATTTAAAAGGTGCTCATTTCTTGTATCTGTACTGTTCCAGGGATGCCGGGGGTAGGGGAAAACCTCGGCCCAAAACCAGGGAAGGCCCCTACTTACCCGTCGCAGGAGGTGAGGACAGGAGAGGTGCACACGCCGAGAAACCACTCGTGCAGTTCATCAACCGCGCTTACATCCAAGGAGAGGCGCCAGCCAGCGGGAATAAAGCACAGCCCCGATGGCATGGAGAGGCCACAGGGAGATGCCAGAGCCGGAGGGAAGCCTGAGGCTGGAAGCAGGCTCCTGGGGGGCGTCTCGGTCATGAACAAGGTAAGCGGCAGCAGCTCTAGGAGTGGTGAGGGCAAGGAGAGCCGCAGCTGAGGGGATCCCAGCTGCGAAGCCAGTGCCGGAGCCGGTAAGGAAGCGGGGACGGGAACCGCTGGTGAGAGAGCTGGAGGAGGAGCCAGCAGGGACACCTGCGAGGAAGCCCGCAGGGGCAATGGGGCCTCGGGACACATAGTCCTTTGGCCAGTGATAAGAGGCTGAGTGACCCACGATCCAAGGTGGCAGTGGCCGGGGTATAGGGAAGGCTGGAACCCCGTGAGTGCCCGCCAAGGCATGTTGGCACTGGAGGCCGCGGAGAGTAGGACCCCTCCACTGAGGGCCCTGTTAGGACCACGGCTAGGGGGATCTGGGGAGCTACCACCAACCCCTGGGGCACCCTCCAGGAACCCTCCCACGGGAGTGGGGCAGACCCGGTCAGCTGTTCATGCAAAGGCAGCCCAGGAACACCTTTTCGAGCGGAGGTGGGCACATGTACTATTACCCTTTTTATCACAAAACCAGGTCTTAGAGAGACACCCCCACTTTGTTTTTTAAGCCTGCAATATTGTCTGACATTTCTCTAAAATTATCTCTCTTTACGTCTCTCAGCTATTAAAGGCAATCATTCCTTGGTGTACTATAAATCCTAGAAATTCTAATTATTTCAGAGGAATCATGATTGATTTCTTTTCATTTTTTTTCGAAGTCTCAAGGGTTTCAGACAAATGGATTGTCAGAGTTAAATGCATATTTATTTCTACCTGAAGAACACTTGGATATTATAACAACTCTCAATGCTAGCTTTCTTAAGAAAACGCTTTTTGGTCATTTAGTAGCCTGATTATCATTTTCTCAATAGCTGCTTTACACCACTTATATAATAACACTGCCAATGTAGAAGCCTAATACATCATGGAATTGCAGATATTAGAGATACAGGAAATATATTAGGTCATATAATTCATTCCCTGTCAAAGAAAAATTGTTTCCTTTCTAGTGCTTTTTACAGTCTTATTTTAAACGTCCCAAATGATGGGTTTTTCATCCTTTCTCAGGAAAGATTACTGTATTGTCCAATACATCTCACTCAGCAAGTTTTTGCAGGTATTTAGTTTAACTGCTCCCACCTTAATTTTTTTAATTTCATCCCATTACTGTTGGTTATACCTACTGGCAACAACATACATAATTCGTTCCATCCTTGACCTTCACATTTTATACATTTTTTACGAGCTGTATAGGAGGCTATCACATTATCCTTCAGTTAGTACTTAGCCAAGTTAAATATTTAACCCCTGGAAACTTTCCTTAGTCCCACCACCACTCTTTCCCTCTGCTTCTGTCTTTGCATGTGTCTGGACTCTCTCCAATTTATCAGTATATTTCTGTTCTTGTGATGCCCAGAAGCCAGGTGTCCTCTCACCATAAATCTCACCATAAATGCACAGAGGAGGGGTTTTCATCTCTCTACTGCCTGAGTCAATGCCTCTCTCTATGGTGCCAAAAATGTATTGGCTTTTTGGCTGCTATACTGCATTGCAAATTAATATCTAACCTGCTGTTCACTATCAACACTTACTTTCCAGGTTTCTCTCTTCTATGGACTATTTATGTTTCTAGTCACTCACCCTTGGATATATTAGCTTATGCATTTCAAGCTGAATCTTAATTGGCTGACCTTAATTGGCTGTACATATTTCAATTCAACTTACACCAAAATTCATCAGTATTCACTAATTTTTGGAATCCTTTCCAAATTGGTGTCATTTCATAATTTCATGATGTTCCATTTTCAGACTATTAATGTTGTTAAATATGATTGGGCCTAATACAAATCGTTATAGCACTATTCTCAAAATCCATGTATAATTAACTTTGGTTTTCAAGTAACATTTCATGAGAAATCGATGAATGCTCATTCAGAATACAAATATAATTTTTCATTTCAAACTTTCACTGTTTATTGCTTATCATTTTCCTCAAAAAAGTTTAACTTTCCCACTCTTAATGATTATTCCTTTATTTTACTAGGAACTGCAACTAAACTTACTGCGTTTCCAAATACTCTATGATAAGGAATATTTTCATTATTAAGTAGAAAAAAATCCTAGGACATTTGCTCCTCATACTAAAGCTCCAGCTCGGTTCTCTATAATATTTAAAAACATAATGCTAATATTTCAATAAATACAGTAGGCAATTCCCTAAATAGACTGATATTTTTGCTATGCCCATCCATAATTCCTAATGTCCTTGATGGACTGGAATTGCCATATATTTCCCTTACATGCTTCTTCAATATCATTAGCTTATTTTTCAAGGTCTCCTTTACTTTCATTTCATTCAAACTTTTTTTTCCTACTAAAGAAACATATATAAAAAAAATCAGCATCTCAAGTATTCAGTTATCATTAGCCTTATTATCCTTATTTATTTGTCACATTATTGAGTCCATTTTATTTTTTTAAAACATACATTCACATGAATCAGATTGCAATACTTTCTCTACCAGTGTCTTTGCTGCCTTTCCTCAAACTTTATCAATAGTAAGCCAGAGCGATTGCTAAGGCTGATGTTTGGGAAGACAGCACTGAGAACTATTTTATCAACAGTGGAGGATAGAAGTTGAGTATACAGTTTAACTAACTTATAGATAGAGAGCTCTAGTATCTGAGCAGTACCTCTTCCTTGTGACTACTGGGAACTTCTCAGAAAGGAGAGATTCCAGGAAGATCATCACATTAGATACACTGCATGGAATGTGTCTGCCAACCACAGAAGGAAAAGGAGGAAATAATATTCCAAGGCTGTCCAACTTCCCTGCCCCTGGGGCCTACACAGGCCACATGCCAAAAGGTTGCAAGCTGCACAGACACTCCCTGCACCCTGCACCCCACTGTGCACCTGTACATCCCCACTGCTGCACCAGGTACTGCCCTACCAATGCACTGTGTACTCTCCCCACAACCATTGCTGCACCATATGCCCATGTGGACACTTCCCCTCCACATTGCTGCACCACATGGGCTTGATCTCTCCCCTCCTCACCCATTTCTGGCCCTGAAGTTATTTTCAGCTCTCTATGCAGCATGCCATTGCCCCGCACCCTGGAGGCTGGAAGGTTGGAAGTGGCAGCCATAGGAAGAAGGAGGTGAGAAACTCAGAGTAGTCCCTCCATACTAATCAGATCAGCCAGGAAACATGAGCTGTTGTCTGTGTAGACACCGAAAGCATTGTGCACTGAGAGTTTCAAGGCCCCCAACACTATTTCAGTGAGGTAAACTAACATTAATCAGTGAAAAGTTATTAATAAATAATCCAACACAATATTTCACATATGTATATTTTCCCTCAGCTACTCAGAGAAGTGCAAAGATAAAAGACAGGGCCGGCCTGTCCTACCCTGCAAAACCTGCAGCTTCAGGGGGCCCTGCAGCCAAGGGACCTCCTGTGTCCAGCCGCTCACCACCACCACTGGCTTCATGTCTGGCCACTCGCCACCCTCCCATCTGCTCACCCAATGCCGCTGCCAGCTTCACATCTGGCCACTCACCACCCCTCCTACCACTGATGCTGCTGTCCCCGGCTTCTTTGGCCACTCATCACACCCTGCCCCTCCCTCCCCCACTGCCACTACCAGCTTCTTCACGTTAGGGGCCCCCAGAACTATTTCTTGCAAGGGACCCAAAAAATTGTGGGCCAGCCCTGTTAAAAGGCAAAAATAAATGACTGACAATTCTGTGACACTTTCCTCCTCTTTGTACACTGCTTTTCAATCATTCAAAACTATCTGGATTGCTCTAATCATTATCCACATACCTAATGGCTGTTGCCACAATTAGGTTAGCTTTTTAGGAAAAACGCAATGTACACTTGTATGTTCAATCCATCACATACATGATAGTTCACAATACTGGGCTGCCTTTAAAAAGAAATCTAGAAACTTAAAATGTGATTAGATGGTTATGTGCCTTATAGACTATAGAGAATGTTTTCTCAAGTTGATGTTTCCCATATTTGGCTTTGTGTTTATCTTTATTGCAACTTAAATCTCTGACAGAAGCAAGTAGATAGTATAGTTGAGCACACATTCTCTCTCACAAGATATATCTGCATATGTAATTTTTATTGGCACACATTTAATTGGGGTGGAGTTTTTTGCAATTGCAAATTACAGAAAAGCCTCTTCAGGATAATTTTGGCTATAATACTGCAGATGCACTTTAGGCAACAAAGAGCCTGGTGGAGATGTCTAATGCCAGATTTAAATTAGAGACTTTGTACAAGTATTAGTTTCTGTCTAATATGTTCTTTGGCTTACTTCAAGATTTCACATCTTCACATATTCTCTGAAGAGTTAAACTGGCATTTAAATGTTAAAAGCAGTTAAGTTAAATGTTAATAAAATGCTTGTGTTGCTTCCAAATACTTATATAGTTTGGCAGACACAACATTTTTTCACCCATATAACAAATCTATTACAGCTTCATTTAGGTTAATCACAAATATCTGGAATTAGACATCATGCAATAAATCCTTCTAACTAAGAAATATCAGCAGGAAGGAAGAGAGAAAGGGAACAAATTCCTGTTTTTATTTTTATGTAAATAGCCACTAATCTTATACTCTAAATGTGACTATCTTTCAGTCAGTATCTTTATGCCTACATCTGCAAATGACCATCAAATTCTACAACCAGTAAACTACTTTCACATATCTACTAAATAAGAAAAAAATATTACAAGCTGTAATACCTATCTACTAAGGCTTTGTGAAACAGCACCATTTTGTTTCAACTTCCGTTTCACCAGGACAGTGCTTCATTTTGAGTTTAATTTCATTTTGAAAGCAGTTCCATTTAATTACATCAAAACTTTTGCTGTTTCAAAGCTGTTTCGACATTTTGCTCATAGGCTATAATGGGGAAGCATGAAACTGCCTATAACTTTGTCATTTCTTGCCTGATTTGGATGAAACTTGCAGAGATGGTAGCCCCTTCTGAGGCCATGAAGCTTGCCAAGCTTCAAGGAGATAGGTGCAGGGATTTCAGGGAAAAAGCACCTCCAAATCTTCAAAGCAAAACTCATGACACCTGTATGTGTTAAGGCACAGTGGGGTGAAAACTGCAGGTATGGTAGCCCCTGCTGAGGCCATGAAGCCTTCCAGGTTTCAAGGAGGTAGGTCCAGAGGTTTCTGGGAAACTGTACTTCAAACTGTTCAGAGAAAACTTGTGTCACTTGTAAGTGTGAAGGCACAGAGAAAACTCAGTTCAAACAATGTTTTTTATCCTTTTTTCTGTTCCTCACCCAGTGCATTGGGATTGGAAGGGACTTTAGGGAAGGATCACAGTCACTGGACAGCTACGCAGTCAATATCAGAGCCGTCCTTCTCCCCTCTTCTCCCTCCTTCTCCTTAGTTTCTCTTTAGCTGCAAGCAAGCCCAGTTTCACATGAAACATTTCAAACTTTCAAAACATTTTGATTGCCGTCATTTAGTTTTGAGGCTGTTTCAAAGCCTTTCATTTTGATTTCACTGTTTCGAGCTAGAAATGAGTCGAAATATTGTTGAAATGAAACAGCAAATGAAATTTTGCACAGCCCTACTGTCTACACATTTGTGCCAACCTCATCACTATATCATCTAAGGATCCAAACCAGCCAAATTCTGGAGCCAGATAATGAATGAATAAGGAATTCCAAATATAAGGCCCAAAATATATGATTTAGCGAAGTTTATTTGCATAGAAAATTTAGGAACAAATGCATAGTATTAGAGCATGAAAATATGTTCTTTTCCCAGATCTTTTCCAAGTTTCCCTCCCCAAAATATAAATAAATACCTGTCTTACAAACCAGGAATACTCTAGGAGTAATCATAACAAGCAAAAAAAAAATGCAAATGTATTCTAATAGCTTCCCTATAAAAATAAGTTAAGTTAAATACTTTAGTGATAACACTAGTAAAGCATCAAAGATTTAAAAAAGAACTGTTTTCATGGTCTGTTGGGTAGAGCACAAATGACTGCAAAGTGAGATTCCTATTCCCTGAGCAGACTTACTATAAGTTCTTTCTAGAGGCTGAGACATATGCCAGCATATGATGAATCATGAGTTAATTTAGGGATTTTCTTCATGCTCTAATAATTTCATTTCATTTAGAAACTCATGCTGGGACGGGATAAATAAAGGTGCTTTTGTGCCCCAATTGCTAGAGGTTGTTTCAGACAAATGATTATTTATGCCAAAATGCTAATAATGAATCAACAGTTTTGATTTCTTAGTTTTTCTGAAGCATTTTACATAATTGTCTAAAGTTTTCTCGATACGTTTAAATGAAAGAGACCCTAAACCTGCAAGCAATGTTACTCTTACTCAACTTTTAATTCGAACTGTAAATCATTCTAAAAGCCTATAATGGGCAATAGCACAGAGATTTAAAAGTTACTCATGTGAAGTAACAAACTGAAGTTTTGCCAGGTATGTTTTGGATGGTATGGGTTACATTTCTGAAAGCACACATGGAAATAAAGCCTGCATGTCTCTTTTTTCAGGGTCTTCTCAGAGAGCAAACTGCCCAGCCAGGGTGTAGGGGTGTGTTACTCAGGGAGGAGGGCAGGGGTGCGCGGGATGCAGGCATGGCAGTGCAGGGAGCGGGGGGTTCTGCCATGCTGCCACTTGCCCAGCCAGGGCAGTGGGGGCAGGGTGTGGGCATGGCTCACTCCAGGCGGAAGGGGGCAAGTGGCAGTAGCGCATAGACCCCGCTCTCAGCATTGCCATGCTTGTATCCCATGCCTCCAAGTTGGCTGGCAAGTGTGGCAGGGCAGAGACCCCACTCCCAGTGCTGATGTGGGTGTGGCAGAGCTGGGAGCAGGGGATATGCTGCCCAGAGTGAGTTGTACTTGCATCACACTGCCTCCTGCCCCATACCAGCTGGGCAAGCAGTAACAGGGTATAGCTCCTGTGGCTCCCTCTGCCAGGGTAGAGACAGGCACAGCCAGAGGAGTCATGGGAGAGGCCCCCTGTCCCCCACTGGCCCAGCCAATCAGGACTTTAAAATAAAAAAATTAATAAAAAAAGCCCCACACTCACCAGATCTGGCAGTAGTGATTGGGGCCTCTGTGGGCTTGTGGCAGAGACAGGAGCAGTAGGGATCACCCATGTGGCAGTGTGCAGCACCCTGCCAAGCTGTGCTGCACCTGTGCAATATGTCAATTGCTGCATGGTTGTGGGGGTGCAATCCCCGCTGCCTCCCGCTACATGGGGGGTCTCTGCTATGAGTGCCCAGAGGCCCCCATGGCTGCTGCTGCAGCCAGTGAGTGTGGAGCTTTAAAAAAAAAAACCCCTGCACTCATTGACTGCAGGAGTGGTGATCAAGGCCTCTGGGTATTTGTGGCAGAATCCCCCGTGTGCAGTGTGGATCCCCCCCTTGGCACCTGCGCAGCAGCTGTCATATCATGCAGGTACAGCATGATTCAGCAGGGTGCTGCGCATTATCTGGGAGCTGGGATGGCTCCACATGTTAGCCAGAGCCCAGCACCACTCAGCCCCAGTGGCCCCAGCTCCCAGGCAGCGTGCAGTGACCTGCCTAGCCATGCTGCACCCATGCCATGGGGCAGCTTCCATGTGAGTGCCAGGCAGGATTAGTGATCCCTGCTGCACATCATTGCCCTGTGCTGCATGCGGGTGCTGTACCATGAGCACCCAGAGGCCCCAATTACTGCTACTGCATCCAGTCAGTACAGAGCTTTTTTTTTCTTTTTCTTTTCTTTTCTTTTTTTAAGTGCTGAGACTAAGCTGGGGCCGGGCTGAGGTTGGAGCTGGACAGAGCAGCCATGGGGGCTTATCTCATGGCTCCCCGCACCTGAGGAGAGGCAGGCACAGCCAGAGGAGCCACGGGAGAACCTGCAGCTGCCTGACTATGCCTGCCTCTCCCTATCCAATCTGAATCACTGAATCTCTCCAAATCCGTGCTAAATCTTCTGAAGTTGATTTGGCTGAATCAATTCGGGACAGTGATCTGAATCTCTAAATCAAATCACTGGCCTCTGAATCAGCCAAATCCAAATCTGAATCAAATACTTTCCTATTTACACAGGTGTACTCCTCAGTGGTCTGAAGGTGTTTCCAGAGCACTTTGGTGTCAATGGCATCTAGGAGGATCACAGTTGCATTGACTAGGTGGAAGTAGTCAGCCAGATCTAGGATGTTTGGTGGCTTCAGATTACAGTAAGTAGCCTCATGTGAAAGGTCAGGCTCCTGGATCCTAGGCTGGAAGGCACGAGCCAGTGCAATTATCTCAGGGACCAGTGCAGGGCAACAAAAAACGGGTAGGGATTCATGGCAGGGAGAAAAACTGAAATGCTTGCAACTAACAAGAGGAGCCACACTCAGCGTTTCTCGCTGGTAGCTTTGGAGCAGGGAGGGAGTAGTTACTGTACCTAGAAGTTCCCTGGACTTGGAGATGGGGGGTGGCAGTCAGCCACTTGGCGCTGCCCTGCCCATTCAGCTCTGCTCAGCAGTCTCTGGAAGCCCAGGGAGTCTACAGGAGATGCTGAGATGTGTGTAGTGGACCCTCTGTCTGTGGGCCATTGTCAGCACAGACTGTCTGTGTACCTCCTCTCCCAAATGTTGAACATTTAGCATGGTTTTCAATCAATAGGGTCTTGTACTGCTCAAAGTAAATTGTGCAACTCAAAGCAGTTTATTTTAAGCCTTGCATGTATCCTAAGATACCTTCCCTAAGAATTTTAAGGCAGCAAGGGCCTTGGTGTCCATGAATTTTATGTGGCTCTTGGTACCATTAACTCTTGGTTTGTCCACACATTAACAACTGAAACTAGTTTTAAACACACTTTAGGCCGCTTAAAGTTATGCCACTCTAGGGCATTTTTATCTCTGATCCATGTTACCTAGCCTATGTTCCATTAATGTGTGACCACTCCCCACAGATGAGTTGCCCAAGTTGCAGTATCTGAGGATGCAATGACCCCTCCTCCACTCTCCAGTTCTGTGTGGGCAAATGTTCCACCCCCTGAAGTCTACTGCCGGGAGGGGGAGGGGGAGATTCTGGCACTAAGTTATTTCTCTCTCCCTCCCCTTCCCATCCCCAGGGGTGCATCCTTGTACAAACAGCCTGCAGAAAACATGCCAGTTAGCTAGGTCACAGAGCAAAGATGTGGTCGTGTGAGGAGGGGAAAGGTATGGGGTTGGACTGGATCACTGCAAGCTGGGGCAGGAGTAGTAGCTCCTCCAAAAGCACTCTCTCTCACCACTCCCACATCCCAACCACCCTGAGGAGCATGACCAGCACCCCCTACCTCAACCCCAAATCCCAATCAATTAAGACATGAGACCTCCCTTTATTTACTTTCTCTTTATTTCTTTTTAATTTCTTTTGTTTTTTCCTTCTTTTCAGTTGATCATTCAGTAGCTCACTTCCTTCATTTCACCACCCTTCCCCACCCCCACTTCCTTTTTACCTGCCAGCTTCATCTCCCTCCCTTCCCACCATCTCTCAACCCTCCCCACTAAGAGTAAGGATAGAAGCCTGTCCTGCCTCACCAGAACTGTAGTAGTAACTCACAGCTGTAGCTCCTAGTCAAGCACCAGCTTGCCAGCACCTCTACTGGCAAATCACAGCTGTGCAGGTTGGGGAGTCAGGGAAGGTTTTCAGCCTTAAGGTGTGACTGCTCCAAACTCAGGTTAGCACTAACAGTGATCAACATCTGAGTACTTAAAATACAACATGTAACAAGGCCTTAAGGAATGATTTTGCTGCATGTTAAGGTAGAATTAATTTCCTTCCTGACCTGCTCTCCTTCTCCTAACATGCTGTAGTTGTTAAGCATGTACCTTTAATTAATAGAAATAGGGAATCAAAGTGAAATAAAAGTCAGTAATTCCAACTGCACATTTAACTCAAGCACAAATTCAGAATGGGCCAAGAGGAAGGGGGGGGGGGGTGTGAATCAACAGCAGATGTACTTTATTTCCCTTTCTAAGAAGGCCAGTATTCAGTCATGACTAGTGCCTGTGAGAGTTGGTTGGGCCCTTTCTTCCAGGGTAAGTTTTGGTTCACCTTGAATAATGAGTTTGCTTTGAAATCACAGTATTATTAACACTGAGTTTAGTGTTTTCTTTCAAGCAATCATTCCCCCCCCTCCATTAAGGATAAATACAAAATAAAAAGATTAAAAAAACACAGATACAAATGTCTGGTTGATCGTTCTCATTTTTTATTTTTACAAGTGACAGAAAATGCTGCTGTGTGCTTCAGAGATTAAATACATTTTAAACTGTAATTAGAGTAGAAGTGTCAAATAGTTTGATAACCACATTTGGAAACTAACAAATACTTCATGATATGACACTGTAGCCAACTACTTATGAGTCACTTTTAATATTTAACTGCAAGAATGCATGCTGTTACATTAACAGGAGCAGTAAACTATGTAATTTGTTTAAAAGCTCTTGCATTTTGGCATTTAATCAAAGTATTTCACTTGCTTCACAGGCAGGACCTTATATATCTGTGATCCAAGGCAATCTCATTTTTAAAAAGCCTGTTGTTGCAAACTTGTTGAGTTGTACCAATGAAAGTACATAGCAACTGTTTCTCTATACAGCATAGAGTAATTTAAAGAACCAAGATGTCTACTAATGGATCCTAACTAGTCATTTTAAAACACAGCTACACATTCTCAAGTGTACTTATTTTATTGATCGTTTGCTTTGTTGCCTTCTAACAGCAGAATAAGTTAATTTACCATAAAATACATAACATTCAATGTTTAGTAACACAAACATTCTTACTATTGCATGTGACAATGAGCATTCCAGTCAATGAGAAATAGTGACAATAGCATTTCTAGTCCAAATTGAAGTATAATCTTAAAATGGAAAAAACACTCAAAGTTAAATTATAACAATTTCATGCTGATGTACAATATAGAAAATTTATTTTTATCCAAAAATAAATCAATAGAAAATGACACATTTTTTTCTTTTAATGTGAATTCAAAAGGTTTCATGTCAGTAACATTATCATTCCAGCCAAAGAAAATATGTTACATATTTTTGTATACGTTGTTTCACGCTACTTGTGTTAGATCTGGCTAAAACAAATTCTGTTACTCTCCTGTTTTAGTATTTCAGCAGTATGAGCCAGCAAATGAAACTATATTCCTTCCCTTTTATGGCTTTCTGCAAAGCACCGACTTGAACAGGAAAGTTCTGGTAGATTGTGATGAATCTCTAGCAAGTTAATGTTAAGCAGCTTAGACTTGTGTTACAAGTGTTTTAACAGGCTTAAATTCATACTTCTGCCTGCTGTACAGTGCCCTCTTATGCAAAAGAAATAACTCAATAGTTCTACAACACCTTTTTGCTCTATAAAATATTTCAAAGTCTTTTAACTGCTATTGTGGGATGTCACTTAACAAAACATGTTAACAGCCAAAGTTGGGATATGGCTTCCTACCTTCATTCCATCACCAGTTCATCTGTTGATCAACAGTTCTACACAAAGATCAAGAGGAGCAAATGACCTTTTGTTTGGAAAAAAATAAATAATATTATACAGATGATTTACAACTAAATATTTAGGCATATTCTTCCTTTTTTGTTCTGACTAGTTTAGAGAACAAAATGCAATCCAAGATCTGTGCCAAAATGTGGGTATTTTGGGAACTTTAGTGACAGAGGATAGAAATAAACTCTTTAACGGAAAAATGATCAAAATGTCTTTAAAAAAAACTCAGGGTTTTTTTTTTAAGCTGACATGGGTAGTTGCCATAAAAAGGAATTAGTCTTTACAGACATATCTGACTAGTGACACAATTTATTACCAGGGAAATAGAAAAATGTGGCAAGCAAAATGTTTCCATATTTCAACTTCTGCACATTTCTTCCTTTTTCAATAGAGGAGAGAACTTTTTTTTTTTCAAAAACAGGCTGGTAGAACAACAATCACTGGATAAGATTCATTTCTAATGGCATCTTTTTAGGAACCATAGTGTGGTTTTGTATCAATGCTACCAGTAGACTTGGCTGTCAATTATGCAATATCCAGAAGGCTAGTCAGATAAAGATAAATAATTCGGGGGGAAAGAATACACTGGTAGCACTGATGCAGGCCACTCAGGTTTTATAATGGGAAATAATCTTTTGAAATTAATATTATTGTCTGATTTGTTATTTTGGAATATGCTGCACAGATTTTGCAAGATTACTTAACTTTCTTCACTCTTCAAAGAAAGAAAAAAAATACAAAGTTCAAAAGTGGACTCATTCTGTTTGCTATATTTTTTATTTATTTCTTCAGTAAACAATGTAATGGTTTGCTATCAACTGAGGTAACCTTATAAAATTTTCCTTCTACATTCCATATGCAAGCGTACACATCTATTGCACACTTTACCACTTTTATGTACAACTTACCTTTTTATTGATGAACAGTGTAATGAGGATAGAGGTGAAACCTCCAACAGACTACCAAGATGCTAGGAGTTTCTTTAGTGATCCTTTAATTTTATGTAGTGTTGCTGAGGACTGTCACATTGCTATCGCTATTGTATTCTGCCCTAGTGGTGACTGCAGTTCAGTGAGCAGCAGTGTGATCTCTACACTTATATAGTGGCCATCTGTATAGCACTTAGCAATTTTGCAGTTAAAGAAAGGCAATACACGAAATATGAGACTTTATAGGGTTACTTTAAAGCCAAGATTTCACTCAACGGTTACTCAGGCAGAATAAACACTGATTCTAAAGGCAGTTCTGCCTCAGTCAGAGTGAAACAGAATAAGGACCCTCAAGGTTCAGCGTAATGGCTAATGGCTGGCAGGCCATTAGATTAAGATATTTTAATATGATGAACACATGCAGTTTTGAATGCAAGATGAGACTTTTATTTTAGTGGGTTTTAGGTTCCATGTTCTGCAGTGAGTATAACATCATGCAGAGCTCAATACAGGAGTAACTATAGGTATCTTTATACATGCTCTGGGAGTGGAGCGGGGTAGCTTAATTAAAGCAGCTCTGCAGTCCACAGTGTCATGTATATTCAGCATCCCACACTTCAAAATGGTGGTGGAAGTGCTTTAACTAAAGCTTTTTCAGTGAGCTTTAGTTAAAATGCCTCCACCACCATTTTGAAGTGCAGGGATGCTGAATATATGAGATGCAGAGGCTGCTGTAACATGCTGCTGGTGCAGGCTACTGGAGCACATTTCAGCAGACTCAATTAATCAAGTCTGCTCCAATGTGCTGTAATTACAGCATATCAGAGCAGTATCCCTGCATGTGTACAGGCACCCTTTATGATATTCAGTGGGCTGTGTTTTCATAATAGTTCTATAAAATTGAGGTACACTAATCCAAAAGTATACATCTGTAAACAGACTGATTCTGGCAACATGCCAGCATTTAAAGATGGAGATGACATTCAGACAGCTTGACATAAGAACAGTGCCAGCACAGAGATGACAAGCAAGCTGGCCCTAGATCAGGCACAGCTAGTGAACTCAGACTGGTGGGGCGGGTGGAGCGTACCATGGAAGCTGGTGGGGGGAACAGGTTGCAACCAGCTGGGCACTCTGGCTGGTAGCAGTGAGGCTACCAACCCCCCCCACTCTCAGCAAATATGCTAGCCAGCTACAACCTCCCCCCCACACCCACTCCTGTGGGATATTCTACCCACTACACCAGTCTGAGTTCGCCAGCTGCACCTGCCCTAGATCCATATAAAATAGTATAAGATGCCAAATAGAGGACTGCTGGACTACCATGAAGTTTGTACAGACTTCACTTACATCAGTTTATACTAACTCAGTTCATAGTGAACATAATCTACTATCAAAGTGGATTATAGCATTCATATTAACTGGCTAATTAATTCATTGCAAGAGATGTGTTGTGTGGACACTGGATGTAGGGCATTTTAATTAAAACTAGAATATCCTCACCATGTAGACAAGCCATTATATAAAAAGAGAGACTATATGATCTAATGGTTCCTTCTAGCCTTAAAATGTACAACTGTAAATTCACCAAAAGAAGGGAGGTGCTATTCATTTGGTAGGTTTATATTTCAGCACTTGGAAAACAACAAAGGGTTATTATAAAAAAAATAGTGTTAATATAGTCCTCTCACACTACTTTTCTGGAGCATTTTGCCTCTGAACTAAAATATAAAACATCATTCCAAATATATTTGGAGACTGTACCAAAGCACCTGGACACTGGAGTTCAAATATCTAGTAGACAATACTCTGCAATACTGAAGTAAGGTATTAAAGTATGACATGCCAAATGAGACTCTAAGGCACCTTTGAAGTCATAAGGATAGAGATTTCCGCAATGTGACATTATGTAAAATATAAATAATTGATGAATTTATCAGCCCAACAAGTCTTATATCCCATCATTCAGAAATCTTTTTCCTTTGCCATACTGACCTCCCCATATACTCAATGCACACCTTTCTAATATAAAAAAGTCAGAAACAGTGTTATGTTTGGTCCTCCATACCTTATTAAATCTGGATGCTGTAAAATATCCAAGCATTATTATTATTATTATTCAGGGAAAAAACCTGTTTGCTTTATACTGAATATTGATTTTAAGCAGATGACATGAAGCTTGAGGCACCTGGGCCTTTAACTATTCAAATACACTAGGTCTAAAATTTAGCATCCAAACACAAATACAGAGTTTATGGTGACAAGGTTCCTTCAGTGAATTTGATATCTTTTATTAGACCAACCCAAATAGTTGGAGAATAGTTATTAAGCAAGCTTTCGGGTTCAAAAACCCTTTGTCAGGCTAAGGAAGC
>JAGPOW010001918.1:3126693-3138472 GCA_030014935.1 Caiman crocodilus | reverse complement strand
CCGGTGCTCTTTCCTGCCAAGGCAGGGGGTCGGACTAGATGATCTGCCCAGGTCCCTTCCGACTCTAGACACTATGATACTATGATACTATGAAGTTGTGTCACTGCTACTTGTCTCTGGGGAATGCCTAGGTGCACATACTCTGGTGTAGAGCAAGTTGCTCGGGGCCAGGTAGGAGTGGCTGGGGCCAGCACCTGGGCAGGTCCCAGGAGCCTTACCTGGGAACCTGGGAGCCTCCTGGGATTCTAGTGGCAGTGATCTGGCAGCAAGGAGCCTGGCTGGCAACCAAAGCACGTCTTTGGCCAGCTAAACTCCAGTTTCAGATGGCACACACTGCTTTTTTCTAGCTCAGGGTGGGGTTTGACACTGGCATCTCTATAAACACTGTTGTCTATGACCTTGAGGAACTTGCATGCTTGAGTCTGTGCAGAAGCTATTAAAAAGAGAATGCCCAGATCCTTATCTGACTCACTCATTGTTCAACATAAATTTTGCTTCCACAAATATATAAGCACAGACAAGTATGAGATATGCTTTTGGGGCTCAGTCCTCCAAAAGTGTTTTCAATGTATTCAGAAAGTGTTGAATATCAAGCTCACAGTCATCCTTTAGGCATCCGTGGTCTTAAAAATATGCCCAAGTACTTTGCTGGTTGGGGACCTGGAGTGGTCAGTGCTTTTCAGAACTGAGTCCTTAAATGAGCATTTGTGCATGAAAGGGTCAGCTTAAATGTCACCAAAAAACTGAATCCACACATTGCAAGTGACTTGATCTTTACATCTGAATAATGAACATATCTTCACTCCCAAATATGGGATTGCCCAGTTCCATTAACCATGCTATTTAAAATACATTAATATGGGTTTGTAGACAAGAAAAGCAAGATTGTGAAAAAGGGTGGAACTTCCAGGAATGAACCTGGTTTGCATGCTGCTTATAAACCTGGAAAACATAGCCAGCCTGTAGCTAGGAAAAGATTACATTTGAAAGAGTTTTTAGGACTTTCTCTGGGCATCCAGGCCTTGAAATGGCACATCACCTACATTTACACAAGCTTTGGCAGCCTGACAGCAAACACATTTTTTGGAAGGAAGAACTGCTTCTGAATAATGAATCAAATGTCTTGTACACAGATAGACTTTTATTTAACTTCTGAAACACGGCCCCTCATTTTTGTTTATATTTCATTGAAAAAGCATATTTGTTGTATATTTGTCTGGGGAAAATCCAGTTCTGAACAGTGGGAAAGCTTCAAAAGATTTTCAGGCCTGATTTTGATAGGTACCTAGATGAAATCCACTGTACTATTCACATCATTTAAGTTTGCAAACTGAGTTGGAGTGGGAGTTGAAGGTGTCTTGCACTATCGCAGCATTTCTTCATTTTAAGATTAGCAGAAGTTAGTTTGCAGATCTAGTCCTTTTATTCACACAATGTGTGGAGCACAAACTCTTGGAACACTTGTTTAACCAATCATGCTGTTTGGCATCTAGTTTCCATTTTAGATTTCTGACTGTGACCTTTATTATTATTTACGTTCAATTCAATTACTTACTTACCTTATATTGTCCTCAAGTCATTAGAAATCCTGATGTTCACTCAACATTATACATAATACCTGATATGGGGTCAAAGAGGGATTTATTTAAAAGCCACACCCAATTTGGTAGTTTAATAAAGAACATTGTTAAGATTTTATTTTGAGATTCTGCTACAGCAATGAAAAGGAAGACAAAACAGACAAGAATATTTTAGGAACTTTCCCTACCATTTCATATATTTTAGTACTAAACTTTAGAGGGCAAAACACTGCCAATTGCCATATAATCAAATGTTTTCTCTCTGCTAGCATCTAAGTGAAGTGCTGCCCGGTGTCTCCCCCTGAGATTGGTGCTGGCTGGGGAGTGGAGGTGCCGAGAGACGCGCTGGTAGCACGTCTGGTTTTCCACTGGCGCTACCAGGTTGGGTTGGCAATCAGCCACTGAAGGATGCCCCCCCGGTTGACAATCAGCCACTGGTGCTCCCACAGACTCAAGGGACACCAGTCGCCCATGAGTGTAGTTTGCACTCTCTTAACATCCCTTTTCTAAGCTGTTTCCAAAGACACAGTTCCCAGCTTCCAGATTGCAATCTCTTTGGGGTGAATTGGAAAAATTAAGCCGGGGCTTAAAATCCTTGAGGCAGGCACATCAGAAGGGCAAATTTTATGTGTTTGCTTCATGCAACGATTCAATGAGATGTGTGGTCTCAGCTCACAGACCAGTGAGTATTTTCACAAAAAAATCAAAACATGAATGCTGATGAAGTCTGTGGAACAACAGTCTCCAAGCAGACTCTAGCCCAAACACTCACAGTGCCTCTACCTGGTTCCCCTTCCTCCATCTCCTCAACTTTAAGGAGCCAGAGGGGTCTATTTCCCCACTTACCCCAGTTAAGTTCTTTCCCTCCAGATTTCCAGCCAGGACACCAGTTGCAAGAACAACTGAGGTCCCAATGCAGCATCCAGCTCTCCTTGGAGTCAGAGGGAGTGAAGCACACAGAGACTTTTAAAATGTAGCCCATGGCCTTTTGTTGAATCAGTGCCTAAATGTTTGCAACTTGTCCAGCTGAGGTTAAGCTGCAAGCCAGGGCGAAACCCACAAGACAGGCTCCTGCCGGCAAACACTCTTACTGAAGGATGGGATAAGGCAGGACAGAGCAGGGCTCTTCTTTATGCACTCACCTTTTCTGAGCAGGCATCTACCCATATGAATATTGGTCCTGACCACCAGCTTCCCATCCATGCTAGAAGGCTGGGCCAGCTTCCCAGGTGCTGTTTCTGCCTCCTGAGCTAAGGAGGCTGAATCACTTCCATTTTCACAGGTTAGTCTAAGCTGCATAGATTAAACTGATATGTGAACAGACATTCACTTTTGATTCCAGAAATTCAGCCGCATGCCTGCAGTGGTCCAGGACAGAAGTCTCGGGGCAATAGAGCATACCCCATGCTCAGCTAGAGCAGACAGCTTGGGACAAGGCTAACCTGCCCACTTTGTGAGGCAGTGTGGGGGGTAGAGAAAGGGGGTTTGTGGCTGAGAGGCTGGGGGACTGTGAGTTAACTTGAATCTGGAGGGGATCTGAGACAGAAGTTCAATAAACTGATTTAACCTAAATCAGTTAAGTCTGATACTATATCTTGGGTGGGCAATTATTTCAGCTGGAGGGCCACTTAATGAATTTTGCTGAGCTGCTGAGGGCTATAAGGGCAGCCCCACCCCTTACCAGGTGCCCCACCACCTGTTTGCCATCTTGGGACCAGAAGTCCTGCCCCTAACATTTGACCTTTGCCACGTAAAGTACCTCCCCTGGCCCTAGAAGTACTCTGGGGCGGGAAGGGGAGGTTGCTATCATGGAACATATATAAATAATGTCCTGATTTATGAGTGTTTGCATAGTGCATATACATGTGATTTCATAATATCTCAAAATACAGTCTTACTCTTGTATATGATGTGGGGGATAATGGGGTGTATATGAAGGGGATGGTTGGAAGAGTGTATGTTGGGGTGTGGGGGATGTGTGTGTGGGGGAACATGAGAGGGTGTGGGTGTGTGTGCAAGGGTTTGGTGGCAAGTGGGATGTGTGGAATGGTATGGGCATGTGTGTGACAGGGGGGTGTGGGTCCTCAGAGTCCCTGGAGCCACATGTGGTGGTAGGGTACAGTGCTAGCCCCGCTGGTCTTGGCCCATAGTCCATGGCTCTCATGCTCCCACCCAAGTTCCCAGTCGTACTGTGGCACGGTATGGGGCCTGCCCCACCCAGCCACATAGCGCACAGCTTCTGAACTCTCACCTGAGTCCTTGGCTGCATGTGGTGTCTGGATGCAAGGCCAGCTCCACTTGACCCCATAGCTCACTGCTGTCATGCTGCTGTACTGTGCAGGACCAGCCAAACCCAGCCCCATAGCCTCATAGCTACCTGCACTCCTGTCCTCTTTCCTCCAGCTGGAGTCCCTGGCTCCCAGCCCAGTGGGCCCTTACCTGAATTTCCACTTTCCCAGGCAGGGAGGGCTAGGAAACAGCTATGGGTAACCAGGCAAAAGCCTCTGCCAGGTACAAGCTTTTTGTCTGCAGCATCCCTTAATTTAGGGCTGGGGGCAGGTCAGGCCAGGCTCTGGTGGCGGTTGGTTGCTTAGCAACCAGAGCCACATCTCCTGCGTGATGGTGTCAGTTTTTAGAGAGGCAGCAAGGGTTAGGGCCCATGATAATTCCTTCAGCTTATGGAGGGACCCTGCAAGCTGAACAGAATTGCCTGGCAGGCCAAACTCAGTCATGGGCCATCTTTTGCCTGCCCCCATAGTACATTCATCCAGATTTATCTTAAACCACTTTCAAAATGGCTGAAATCGGTTTGTGTGCCCCAATTTTCTGTTGTGTTATAGATTTGAACTGGTTTCCGATCACTTATACCAGTTTGTGTGTAACTTCTATCCCTAGCCATAGGGACTAGGAGGCTCCTGCCCAGCTGCTCTCTTGAACGGATGCTGCTGTGAATAGTGCCTCTCACAGGGAAATTATTTGGAAATACACCTCAAATGCTGGTTTATCCCACCCAAACATGCTTTAAACAGGCCTCTCAGAAAAGACTGCTTCCAAGCCTTAGTAAAATCCAATACAAAAAAATATACCTTCACTCTTATACCATTCTACAGATATTTCTCATTTTTTAAAAATGGCCTTGTATTCTTATTCAAGATACTTTGGGCAACATTCTTAAACCTCCCAAAATATGGCCCAACAGACAAAAATGTAGCACTTGCTTTTATAAGAGTGATCATAAACAAACCACTTGAATACTTGGATTGCCCAGCATTATTCATTTAGGCCAATAAACAGCCTCATATACGTTCTAGGACCACCCAAATTGTCTGTTTTTGATAAAAGCGTGTGTGTGTGTGTGTGTGTGTGTGTGTGTGTGTGTGTGTGTGTGTGTGTGTGTGTGTGTGTGTCCGCACGTGTTAGCACGGGGGGCGGGGCGGGGGAATAGCTGGGATTTACCTGCTGTAATTATGGGCAAGAAACCTATCTATCTGTTTCACCACGCTGCCATTCCTGGTCAAGTTCTTAAAGGAAAAGTGATCTTTTGATCACTTAAAAAAAAGTTTCAGCCCTCCTAATTTTTCAAAGAGATTTACCATTGTAAGTAACAAACAAACAAACAAACAGATTCTGCATGTGACAGCCAAAAATCTCTACAAAACTGAAATTTGGTTAGGTGTGAGAATAGGAAGCCATGAAAAGAATGACGGGTAGAATTTGCTGCTACTACTAATCTGTTCTGTGACTCTCCCATTTTAAAAGCTGAAAATATTTTTTTAAAAAGAAATCAAGCATAAAGACACTTTGTTAGCCCAAAATAAAAATGGGTGGTGGGACCTCATTTTCTATGATAAACCCCTTAGACTTTTTACATTAAATCTGAACAGTTCTATTCTAAGTACAGAAGTCATCTATTAACAAAGTCTGGCTTTAAATTGCAACTAATTGCAGTCACCTGGCTGGGGTCGTCTGACTTTGGTCCTCTTCCCTGCCAGGGGCAGGGGGTTAGACATGATGATCCATTGTGGTCCCTTCCAACTCTACAATCTATGAATCTATAATTTTGTGTTCCAGATGAGCTATTTACTTATTAGAGCAAAGGGGCATAAAAGGGTGAGAATGTTTTATTTTGTATTAGAAACATTCATTATTTAAGAGTTAAAGGAATATTGGACAAACTATAGGATTTTTTATTTGGTTCTATCCAGTTTGCTAACTGAGCATTCTCTATGTATCCATGCACAGGATCAGAACCCTCTGTTACAGGGTGTTACCAGACCAGAGACTCATCCTTGCTCCTGGAGTCCACTCTTTTTCCTGTCACTATATATCTCACCTGCCACTCTTTGGTGACTTTATAGGAAGCTGGAGAAGTGTTGTGTCCTGGAGAAGGCCTTCCTAGGTATGATCTTCTCTCTGGTCCTGAGCTCTCTCTCTTACCTATCCTCCAGTTTTCCTGGGGTGGATATTGTCCAGGGCTCCTCCACCCCTACACCCTGGCCCATCATGTGGCCTAATGACTGTGTTAGCATTGACTGCTTCTCAGGGCAAAGGATCCACCTTCCCCTAAATACACCTAGAGGGTCATGATCACTGATAATCAGCCATTCCGTTGGTTGTACGTGTACAAATCAAAACAATGTAAATAAAAGAATTAGGGCATGATGTCACAGGGCATCTTGGTCCTCTGCTCCTAGACAGGGGAAACTGCCAGGGAAAGAGAGCCCTGGCAGAGAATAACGAGCACAGCTGTGGGTTGCCCAGGGCAACCAGGAAGCCAGCTGAATGGAAGGGGCAGGGCCGGGCCCTCATAAAGCCCATGGGCTGAGGCCAGGCTAGCAGTTACCTGCCAGCAGCCAGACAGAGAGGAGCTCTTGGAGCTAAGAGGCGAGAATTGCAAATACAGCTTATGGCAGCTCTGGAGGCTTGAGCAGTGATGTTAAGTTACAGCCAGGTGGCTTCAATTTGTGTTACAGCCTAGGGGCTTGTGTTTTGTGTTGATGTTATTTATTACACTGGTGATTTGGGTGAGGCTATTAGGGGTTGGAGAAGGCCTCAGGGGGAACCCATGGCGGCATGGGGACCCCGGCTCCAGTGAGGGTGCAGAGTACTCAAAGGGGCCTCACAGCAGAGTGTGAGGACCCTGGCACCAGTGAGGGCGCAGCATACTCATAGGGACCTACAGTGGTGTGGGGGCCCCAGCACCAGTGAGGGTGCAGTATCCTCATAGGGAACCCATAGTGGCATGGGGACCCTAGTGCCAGTGGGCGCAGCACCTGAGGTGCACAAACCCCAGCTCCAAACAGGGGCATTTGAGAAGCCCAAGTGTGGGCACAGAGAGCCCCAGAAAGAGGACAACCTTAATGGAAAGCCCAAGTTGGGCACAGCGAGCCCCAGAGAGGGGAGTGCCTTATTAAGAACCCCAAGTGTGGGCACAAAGAGCCCCAGAAAGGGGGCAACAGTACTGAAGAGCCCAAGTTGGGCCTGGCAAGCCCTGGAGAGGGGGTGTTATTGAGAAACCCCAGTGCAGGCGTGGTGAGCCTCTGAGTAAGGGCGTGGTACTGTGGTAAACCCTAAAGAAGGGCGTAGTACTGCAGTAAACCCCGGAGAGAGGGGGTAGTAGTGCGGTGAGCCCTGGAGAAAGGGGGTAGCTGTATGGTGGGCCCAAGAGACAGATGGCTTAACCAAGAAGTCCCAAAGTGGGCACAGAAGTCCCCAGGAAATAAGCGGCTTCATAGGGAAGGCCCCAGAGAGGGGCAACACTACAGAGAAGGCTCAGAGTGGGCACAGAGACCCCTATAAAAAGGATAGCATTGGAGAGAGAGCCCCAAGAGAGGGGCTGTATTCTAAAGAAGACCCAGAGCGGGCACAGAGAGCCCTAAGAGAGGGCAACAGTACAGAGGAGGCCGCAGAGAGTGGGCGATGGTACAGAGGAGGCCTCAGAAAGCGGGCGAGTGTATTTGACAAACCAACGTCCAATCCAAGTGCGAGGCTTGGGGCGTAGTATAGGGGGCGGTTGGAGCCATGCATAGCCCATAAGCCTAGGGTGCCCAGGGCACCCATTTGCAGGACAAGACCCACGAGGGGTCCGAGGGTCCAAAGGGACAGAAGTCACAGCGAACCGTGTCCAAGAAGACGTGAGGCAGCCTCCCAACCTTATCTAACAGCAAGATGTGGTGGGCGAGAATCAGAGGGTGCCCTTGGGCCGACTTAGCATGGAGGAAGGGGCCTCAAGGAGATCGTGGCCCTTCAGGAGGACCCCCACCTGTGACAGAACTTTGCCCATACTCAATCAATTGCATGGGGTATCTCCACTTCAGTGATCCCTCTTCCACAGAACCACCAGGTCTGGGCTTTTTCCCCCTCCCCTTCTCTCACAATGTTCAAGTCCTGTCAACCCCAATGACCCTGCAGTTGGGGAATGCTTCTTGGACAGTGGTGGCCGCTACTCTGGACCACGCACAGCTTCTATATGGGCTTGGACTGCTTTCTTGCCCACACCTAGACCCAGCCTGGGACAATAATTCCCTTATTTCATCTCAGTCCTTTTTTCCCCACTCAGAACTTTTGCTCTGTACTCACAGGATTGCTTTTGTTTTCAGCCTCTTTCCTTTCTTCTCTTGAAGGTCCCTGGATTCCCCAGACTGCTGTGTTCTTTGGTGGGGAAGATGCAACTTCCACACTTCTGCGGCTGCTCCTCTAGGGTATTCCTTTCCAGTGGTTTGCCCATGCTGCCACACCAGCACTGAGTATGTCTTCTCTGGCTCTTTCCCCTTTCCAGTAGAAACTCATGTTCCCTTGCTTACAGGGGTTCTGGCCTTTTCTGACCTGGAACTCCAAAGTCCTTTTAAACTTCTACTTCCCCTCACCAGCCTTAGTGAATGCTGGGTTTAAATGGAGCATGTCTACGGTGGCAAAGTCCTGCCATCATATTTTTGGTCCCGGCTCATCGGAGATGATAAGCAGAGCAAGGCTAGATCCTGGAGACCTAGATCCCTGCTATACCCATATTATGGGTATTCATATTATAGTAGAGTTTGCTTGATGGATTTTGATTCTAACCTTTTTATGAGTCACTTATGAGATCTGTCTCTAAGTTTACTTAAACTGTTATTAACTAGGTAAATCCACTGAAGTTCACCTAGTTTCATAGAACTAAGACAAGTCCCTAAGTCCACAGCTCCATAAAAACTCCTTAAGCTCATGAACAAAATTCTCCTTTAACATGAGAAGGATCTGACATTGTGCATGGACCTGTAGAGAACATTCACTTAGCAAAACTAAATAGAACCAAATAAAAATTCCCATAGCTATGTAAACTAACAAGAGTCAGTTGTCTGATAGTCCTCTAACCCTTAAAGTATCACTACTACTGCAGTTTACAATGAACTGCACTTTAGATACCACCCTTAATGAAACTATGCAGAAACCCAATAATTTCCCATAAAAAACTTTAATTAAGGAGAATGCTAGAAGGCTCCTAGTTAAGTCTCCAATTGTGCCTGCTGTCAAGATAGTGGCTTGTTTAGTTTGCTTATCTGTTGGGTATCTACTTTCATCTGTATATCATTTCCCTCTGATCTTAGCTGGCTGATTAATTCCTTATTATTACAAGCCTTCAAAAATATAGCTATTGTTCCAATTACTAAAGCTTAAATAGGTCAATGAGAACAGTTATCTGCTCTTTTCCAACCTCCTATCATCTGGATGTGTTTCTTCACTCATATTTAAAGAATATGTCTTTGTCTGATAATTTAATAATATTAAAATATATTAAATATAGCAGTGGTGGAAGGTAACAGAATGTCCATACAAGAAAATGAAGTCCTCCATCTGTCTATAAATAAGTGTTGCACAAGCACTGCCTATGTCTTTGTGTTAGAGGGTAAGTAGGTTACCATCTCACCATACCACCTCACAAATATCCCTCAAAACTGTGACAGGAACCACTTCTTGGAGAGAGGGAGAAAGCACACAAAATTAATTTTTGATGCTATTTAATCCTCAGTTGCTCTGCTAAGGTGCTAGTTCCAATACACACTTATTGGGGAAACATGTTTTCTTTATTTCATGCATGGGTGTGTGCTGTGTTGTTCTGGAACAGACCAATGTCCCCACCTCAAAAGTTCCACTATATTGTAGTTAAGGTTTCTAAGGCTGCATCCTCCTTCTAGGCTAGTGCTTCCTCTTGCCCAGTATCCACTGGAGATATTTCAAGGGAATTATTAAGTTTTCCCTTTCCTGTTATTATTATTTTTTCCAAATCTGTACAATGTGCATTTATAGAAAGCCTGATCTTCAAATCTATAATACTCAAGTCCTGTTTGCTATTATTAGAGAACTAATTTTTTTCATCATTAAGAAATGGTGAACTATTTTGTGGAGGAACCCATTGTGGTCATTGTGGTTGTGGCCTTGAAAACTCATGGAAAAATCCAAATATTTTCAAGGAAAATCTAAAGCTTATTTTAATTTCAGAGCATACCAAACAGAATTGCTTAGATTTTTATCTCCTTAAAGCCTTTCAGGATTTTTTAATAGCTTATTGGAAAACATTATCAAAAGCATTACTGACCCCAAACTGGTTTATTTCACAAAACCAGTATTTTCAGTTAACAAAAAAAAAATCTTCAAATACACAGTAGAAGAAAAATCATCAATAATAGGTTTAATCAAAAAGATTTTGGGGGGAAAAATATAGTGCTGCAAAAGAAACTTTTAACAAAAGCCCATTGTACCAGCTGTTTCAAATAATAATCTTGGGTATCCAGCCTAAGACTCCTCTTGAAAGGACTCCTCTTGAAATTGCTATACATACAGCTTCTCTTAGTTCCAGTTAGGACTGTGGGTAATAATCTCTTCTGAAACTCACATAAAGATATTTCACATCAGATATTCAAACTATTATGACACCCAAAATGTTAGGTAGACATACAGCTCATCTGGCAAAGCATATTGGACTTGGAATGAGACATATTAAAAACTGGAAAGCTTTTGTGCATGGACCACACCCTTTTCATTTTGGTGAGTTAGATTTCCAGGTTGTGTAAAACTGATGTCTTAATATAGCCAGCATTGCTAAGCCTAAGTACAGTTTATTTTTAAAATACTTACCCCATTACAATAAAGCTGGAATGTTGACATCTCTGACTCACAAATAAATCTATTCCTGTTCTTTTAGTGGTCCCCACCCAAACTGAAACTAGACAAAAAGTATTGGAACTAAAATCTCTAAAGATCCTTGCAGTGGTGAAACTCAATGATATAGGAGGAGCTGTCACAGGCCCCAGTAACAGTCAGATGGATAAGGCTACAGCAAGTTTAATCATGTTCCTTATATGTTTCCTACAGGCCTATGATTCATAATATATTCTGTTAACTCACAGAGTCCTGCCATTTGGGCTGTGCTTCAATATTTAATCTTCCACAAATTGTCTAAATCTTTTCATCTTAATAGCACTGTAAGTATAACCAGGGACACAGCATGAAGTAGTACAATGTCTTCAACTTGCCACTGATAAGAGTAGGCTTCTCTAGGCTGATGAAATATCCAGGTCCAGGAAATTGCCTGAGAATAATGTCTTAGTTAAAAGATATCTTAGATGTTATATACTCAGTTAGACATTAGGACTGCAATAGTTTACCTGCTCTTCTTGTGTACTATATATGAAGATCTAGATTTCTCTCATAATATTTCTTTCATGATGTGATACTGAAGTACTAGACTTAGAATCATAGAAAATTAGGGTTGGAAGGGACCATAGGAGGTCATCTAGTTCCACCCCCTACTCAAAGTAGGACCATCCCCAACAAGATTATCCCAGCCAAAGCTTTGTCTAGCCAGGCCTTAAAAACTTCCAGGGCTGAAGCTTCCACCAACATTCTGGGTAACCCATACCAGTGTTTTACTACTCTTCTAGTAAGAAAATTCTTCTTAATATCTAAACTGAACTAAACTTCTTGTATCATAGTATCATCATAGTGCCTAGGGTCAGAAGGGGCCTAGAGCAGGCCATCTAGTCTGACCCCCGCGAATGGCAGGAACGAGTGCCAGGGTCACAAGACCTCAGCCAAGTACCTATCCAATCTACTTTTAAAGACGTCCAAGGTAGCAGCAAGAACCACTTCCCTAGGAAGCCGGTTCCACATCCTAGCCACCCTAACTGTGAAGTAGTGCCTCCTAATGTCCAACCTAAACCTGC
>JAGPOW010001918.1:3095525-3106375 GCA_030014935.1 Caiman crocodilus | reverse complement strand
CCTGTGACCCCAGCACTTGTTTCCTGCCATTGGCAGGGGGTCAGACTAAATGGCCTGCTCTAGGCCCCTTCTGACCCTAGTTACTATGAAACTATGAAAGTATGAGTCAGCTTCCACATGAGGCTCTTGTTAAATTATTATTCCTTTGTCATGTACTTCTGGGCAGCTGCAGCTGGAGGGTGATGCATTTCCTTTGTGCTTGTCCCCCGGGCAAGACTGGGAGCATAAAGCAGGGCTCAATACAAGCCTGGAGCCCAGGCAGGGCCAGGAGCAAGCAGCTTGTATGCTCTGTACCACCTAGAGCCCGGGAGCTGAAACTATGGCCAATGATGAGCCCTGCAGTGGCTCTCATCACCTGGAAGCAGCAGCAGCAGGCATGTGAGGGCCCATGGGGGTTTGGGTTGGCTCAAGTCAACCCAGAACACCCCTTATAGAGCAGCACCAGCTACAAGAATGAGAGGACACTGGCTTATGCACTGGACTATGCTGCTTCCCTCCATCAGAGCTGGGGATGCCCTACTGGAGTCTAGCCCAACTTCTGCTCCCACGATAGGCACCTGAAGACCTTGTGGATGCCAGATGCCAGGTACCTGCCAGGGCCTTATGAAAGTTCATAGTAACCATGGCCCAAAATTACTCACACGGATTGGCCAGATACAAGTCAGCCCTGCAAGTGAGGCTTGTGACTGGACGCTAGTCCCAAAGAGCCTTAGCTGCCTGAGGAGAAGGCGGACATACATTGCAAGAATGAAACTAGGCCTGTAAGTGAACACCAGACACAACTGTTTATGTTATATTGCTTGATTAATTTCTATATGGTACAGATGTCCTTGATGATAAACACTTACTGAAGAAGCAGGGCTCCACCAATTCATGTCAGTCCGAGACTGTTCTGTTTCTCTTCCCACATCAGACCTTTATTCTGCCATGTGAAGGCAGGTGCCCAAGGGACCAGGTGCCTACCTCAATAGCATCACAAGAACATCTGAGTGGAAAGGGGTGGGCTGTAAGGGAGGTGGAGCCCGACAGAAGATGCCCAGACCCAAAAACTGAGCCCATCTCAACACCCTCACTCTAGTCAGGTACCACCTCCTGAAGTATTTCTTATAAACAACAAGTCATGACAGGTGAGATACAGATAAGGGGATGAAACACTCATTGATAGAGTGACACCTGGGCCCCACACCAGTGTGATCCTTTGGCCCAGGTCCCACTCAACTTGAACAAGATGTGCTTTGGGTATGTAATCATATACCTTATGTAACGGGGGTAAGAATAACCTTGCACCCCAGGCTGGATCCTTGTGGGCCAGATCTAGACTGGGCCACGCTGTGGCAGTTGTAGCTCTGGCTCTGACCAGTACATGGCAGCAGCAGCAGTTCTGGCTGCAGCTCTAGCCGCATGCCCAGTGCCAGAGCTGAAACTGCTGTTGATGTAACATACTGGGTGCTGCCATGGCAGCTCTAGCTCCAGCACAGGACATGGGTATGAGATATGCAACAGCAGTGGTGGCTCCAGCATAGGGCAGCAATAAAGTTGGTGGTCAAAAAGCTAGGGCCTCAGCAGTGCTGATGGGCAAAGTGGCCAGAGAGTAACCAGGGCTGTGTCCTTTGCAGTGCCTACAAATAACTGGAGGCCTCCTGTTTTCCTCCTGCCACATCCACCAGGGCCACATCCATGCACCCCAGATTCTGTGGCAGGCCATACCTTCGACTTCTGGTAACCCATCAGCAGCCCAGTGGGCTGGGTAGAGCAGGATAGAGATGGATTCAACCCACAAGCTGTATATTTGACAGCTTTGCCTTATGTAAAAAGGAAGAAATGTGGGGGGAAATGATATGAGGAAGTAGGTGGGTCAGCAGTCAAATTTTAAAAGTTTCTCTCTTAAAAATATGTAATAGTCATATTAAAGTAATATAAAGTTATATTCATATGTAAAAATTATTCCATTTTCATTATATTAGCCATCTTTCATATTATACAACATGAATTTAGTAGTTGAGACATTTCACATCTGTTATTTGTGAAAATATAGTCTCAACTTGGAAAGTATGGCTGACCATTAATACTGAACACAACATTCTTAAATGGAAACTGAGTGTTTGAATTGCAAACAGCTTGTCTTCAAATGTCAAGAATGAGTTATCACATAAAACTACTTGTGAAAAAGTGGATGCAGCGAATCCATTCAGGATGGAGTCACCATAGTTTATAGAGTATGAAAGGGAGCCTTTGAATCTGGGGATTCAGATCACTTCTAATGTTTAAGAGGTGCAAGAAGTCATTGCTCAATGAGATTTCTGAACATTTGGATAGGGCAATATCACTTAAGAGTCGGAAAGTTATTTTATCTCTATATTCAGCACTAGTATGACCCCCTACTAGAATACAATGTCCAGTTCTTAAAGATATTGATGAATCAGAATTGGTTCAAAAGAAAGTGATAAAGGCTGGAAAACATATCTTCTTATTGAGAGACTGAAGGAACACAATCTGAGTTCTAATTTTGTAAAAATAAAAAGACCCCTTTAAAGTAATTCATTTCATTTTCTGATTTTGAACATATAAAATCTTTTTGGGAAACATCTTCTCTGTAGGGTGACACAAAAAGGTGAAAATGAAAGAGAATAAGTAAGATAGATAAACTGCTGTTCTTGTAAATACAGCTTCCCATATTTCTCGGCTGAAGCCAGCTCTTGTTTTTCTTATGCTGAAGTAGAGAAAGTTATATTTTATATCTAAATATAACCTGTAATAAATATTCATGCAAAAGTCATTGCTATCAAACTGAGAATGACTGAATGTGCTGATGAAGTAATGTTAAATGCAGCTGTATGCATTTGTGACCTGTGGTGTTTTGGTGGTAGTGAAAGAACAAGGTTCGTGGGCTTGATTTATTTAAAAATATAAGAGAGAAAAGAGACAGTTCTTTCCTCTTCTCTTCTAGGGTTCAAAAATCTCTTTATTTATTTTGGCTGTGAAACAAATTATTTTTATAATGCTGGAGTTTCACAATAGTTTTTCATAGTTCTTCATGCTCCCATTTATGCACTTGTTCCTTTCTCAAACAGCACTATATTTCTCATACTTCCAAGTGTGTTAGGTGCTATACTGACTGTAACAGGGAGCTGCCTCTCAGTTCCCTCTTATGAGCAAGATCCCAGACACAGCTGGACTCACTGATTCTCTTGCCCTGGAGTCGTGCTGAAACTCCACCGCCACTGGCAAACTCCCTCAGTTGCAGCGGGGAGCTGGTCCCTTTACCAGGGACAAGCAGGCTCCCAAAGGTAGCCAGATCCCCACCCAACCCAGTTTGGGGTCATGCAGGGTCTCCACAGCCATCAACAGCATGTCCAGGAATAAACCCAGAAGTACTGAAGAGTTCCAGCTTCTGGCAAGCTCCAGCATTGGTCACTCAAGACATGATTGCTCCCCACTAGAGGTACGGCAAGCTCAAATGTGAGAGGGCTGAGGTCCATCATCCCTGGAGAGGGAAGTGAGTGCACCGTCTCCAGGAAGAGAGCAGTGCCTGTCTGTGCAGAGGCACACATACAGAAAGTGATCAGGAGCAACACGAACCTGGGTCTGAGCCCAGGGTGAGCTCCAGGACTGAAGCAAGCCAGTGAAGGATAGCCAGTGGAATACCATGCAACCCATCAGTGTTGGCCGCAGGACACAGTAGTAAGACTGTGTGTGGGTAACAGCTACAAAGGTCTCTGCAAGACCCGTCTATTGAATTGGCAGGCCCATGATGGTGACTGCCAGAAGAATACCTCCTGGAAAACCAAGGATGAGATATAGCTGAGTGAGATATAGACAAGAAAATTGAGAAGCTCCAAGAAAAGGAGGACAGAGTTGATTAAGAAAAGATAACCTCTAAGCATACTCAGTTTAGGTAAGTGACAGATGCAGGACTCTAGTGATAGGTAGACCACATAGAGACTCCATTACTGGATTTGATATAGAGGAACTACATAGAAAACAAGAGACGTGAGTAAAGAGTAATTGTGCCCTGAAGAGCTTGTGGTGGAGAAAGGCCCTGGCCAGATTTGCATGACTTGTCAAGCCACCAGCCAAGTGACTCAGACATAATTAGAAGCCCATAGGTCCACCTGAGAGGTGCGGTAAGGGCAGGATGTAGGGGGGGTAGAGCTCCGTGAAGATGATGTGTTCCTTTTGCTGAGGAAATGCTGTTTCTCATTTTGTTTTGCCAGTCAGCTTCCTTTATTTTGTTTCTGTCAAGATGTGTCAGTGATTACAAGGAAGAGAGCAATGGCTTGGGAAAAGAGATACAGATATATCACACCCACTGACACTGACAAAGAAAAAATAGGTTTTCTGTGTCCCTGCCCCCCACCCCCCAGGGAATTTAAAGTCTAAAGTCCTGATCACAAAGTTAATACCTGGAGATCTCAATACATGATAATGGCCTATTATCCCATCTAAAAATGATATAGCACTTTTATTTGTTAAAAATCCTATTATTAGCCTTTAATAGTTCTTCCCAGAGACTCCTATTAGCCTACTATTATCCTGTATTAGTAGTGAATCAAGTGTATATTACATTAGATTATATGTTGTAATCATTGTCTATAGAAGTGGTGCCAAACTTTTTGCCCTGTGGGCTGGGTGGGTAATGCCAGGTCCATGTCTGGCCAATGGGCTTGATCTGGAATACAGGGCTGCTGCAGCATGGGCCCAATTTGACTGCCAAGGGTTGAGAGGAAGGGAGCAGCCCAGCCTCCATGCAGATATATGGGCGGAAACAGAACAACCTGGTCCTGGACCAGACATGTGGAGGGGGAGGGGACAATACACGGGGAGTAGCCTGGCCAAATCCAGCTATGTGAGGGGCTAGTGCCTGGTCCTGATCCTGCTGCATAGCAATAGTCAGGGCAAGGCTAGATCTGGTCATGTGGAGCTTCTACCACTTCCTGCTGCCAAATTTTCTGACCTATGGGACCCTGCAGTCCAGGTGCCATGGCACTGAGGTCTGGATCCAGCCTGTGGGCCAGAGGTTGAGCACCACTGCCCTATAGGAAGTAAAGTTAAAAATTACATGCTGCTTGAATTGGAAAGCAAATGTATACAAGTGACAAAATATTAGTTATAAATATAATCTATAAAGGCTCCCTTATTATGAATCACCAAAATTTCCATTTGGAACTGCTGAGCATTCCCTGTGTTAGGAGAAGCAAATTATTTAGCATTATCTGTTGAAAGTGACATGATGTTTTCTCCTCTTTAAGCACAGTTTATTTCTCGCTTTAAGCAGAATAGTAAGCAATATAGTGTTCTCGTGAACAGTTATTCCTTAATTCAAGCTGCTTCTGTCTTGTTGTGCTTTGTATGTTGAGAAGGGGTGGGGAGGCAGGGACAGAAAATGTTGATAAATATTCTCATCTGTGTCAGATCAAAGACTGTGTTGTTAGGGTAGCTTGTCATATTTTATGCTTTAAAGTTGTACCCATTTACAGAGTGGTAAATTACAGTATTGTTTAAAGATTTATTTTATATTCAGCCTTAGTCATTACTTAAATTCTGTATAGCCTCGTTATTAGCTGAACTTTCCATGTTGCTGGTGTCTGCAATATCAGCTGGCCTTGACTCTTGCAAGCAGCTTATGGCCTTAAGTTTGCTTGCATAATGTTTCTTTCCCTTTCTATGATTGTGAGAAGTTTTTCTAACACAACAAAGTAACAGTTTTGTTACCAGCTCACAGTAACCAAACTTGGCACTAACCAGCTGAATCAGAAGGATGAAATAATTGGATATGTTAATGAAAGGTGATAAGGGAGACCAAAGGACAATGACCAAAGTAAGACTCTAGAAGCCCCCTCCTTCTCCAAATAGCCTCACCAAAACCACCTGTCTTATAAAACGGCAAACAAAACATAAGCCCTTGGGCTATACGTAACACAGGCTACATAAGGTGTGCTCGGCCGCTTTACATTACCCAGAGCAGAACTTAGTCAGGCTTCTTCCCTTCACTTGCTCTAGGAGGGCTCCTTCTCCCTTGCCTGCCAGCAGAGAATTGAACTCCCCAGTCCCCGTCTTGGGGCTTATATGGACCCAGGACCCTGCCCAGGAGGTTTTTAAGGCCTGGCTAGACAAAGCTTTGGCTGGGATGATCTAGTTAGGGATGGTCCTGCTTTGAGCAGGGGGGTTGAACTACATTAGTGGTTCCCAAACTTTTTTATACTGCAGACCAGCATGAAAGTGGAACTAGGCACATGGAGCTGGCTGTCTTGCTACCCAGCTTTAACCACACATGTGACTGCTGACAGTGGAAGCCACTTACCTGGGAGGACAGAAGGGGGTCCAAGAGGGGGCTCATGCCATGCCCTGGCAGCCAACTCTTCATGGCTCAGTACCAGGCTGTGGCCTGGAGGTTCAGAATCTTTGGACTAGATGACCTCCTGAGATCCCTTCCAACCCCAATTTGCTATGATTCTGTGATTTCCCATGCCCCAGCTAAGTGACTGCTAATTTTTGGCACTAAAATGTCTATAATTATGGTTTTGTTGCCATAAAATTAGAGAAATAAGACACTTCAGCTCACATGGATGTTTAATGCAAACAGCTCCTATCATGTAAATCAATTATCCCTGTCTTCTCATTTTGCATTTATTTTTCAAAAAAACATGTTTAATGAGCTAGAACAACCGTTAGCAAATTTAGAATTAGGATTTTACAGCTTAAAATTAAGATGTTGATGAATCCTGGAAAACTTTTCTTTGACTTTTTCTTAGACTACAATTAAACTTTTCAAAATAAATTAACTTAGAAATTTCCTGCCCTCAGTTTGATTTTGTAGTTTCTTAAATAGTAGCGTCATAACTGAGGGCAGAAGTGAACTGGGTAAGGATGGGCTAAGATGCAACACTCTCTATTAAAATGTTAATACCTTCCTGCTTCAATAATATGTTTTAACAAATTAAACAAAGCACCCTTTTATCTTTCCAACATCAAAGATTTTTTTATTATCTGGAAAGTGACTTAATAGAAATAGGTTTCTATGTACATATTTTCATTCCATTTTTATATCAAAATCTTCTCTGTTGAAAACTCCTAGCATTGCAAACAATCTTGTGGCCTCTCAAAATTGATCTGTACTCTTGTCTCACATATCTCCAGTGACACAGACTTTCTCATCCGGAACTTAGTTAAAAATTTTAATAATGAAGTAGCAGTCAAAGCAGAAGCAAGCTTCTCTGTCATTTTTGCAGGGATAAAAAATGTACTAACTATTCAGCTTAATCAGACTAAGCAAATACAATTATATATTTATTTTGCACAGGAAAAGATCTGATAAGTAAAAAGCTGCCATTTTGAAATAGTCATCACTTTTTCTACAACAGTAAATTAAGCTGTATCTTATCATAATGTTAAATTATAAATCAGTTGCAAGCACGGAACATATCCAAAATAAGTTAAGCTTCTTTAAGTATTACAGCCTGATAGCCTTTTGCAATTTATATCCAAGATGGACATAAACCCACATGCCTACATTCAGCTGCATCTGGATAGACAATAGTGCATGGGTACGGGGGAAAAAAATGTTGGTGTCACAAAAGGTGCTCCAATTGGCTGTATTACAAACATGCAAGCATAACAAAACATAATCATAAACTGAAGCACAGTGCAGAGCACTGACAGTGCATGGAAGTATGGCAAGCAGAGTAGAAGTGTTAGGCAACTACTTTACCGCCACTGCATTGTGTACATCATTGGTCTGTTGGGGCTTCCTGCACAGCTGCTTACAAATATATTATGGGCAGATGCTCTTCTAATGCAACTGACATAGCTCCATTGGAGCCAGTGGAAAAAAAGATAATTTATATCAGTGCCAAAGCATGTACAACTCTACAAATCCTCTGGATTTTCCTGTTCCACCAACTAAGGTGGAGAAGAATTGAGATTAAATCCACCATCACGCTTGAGTAAAAAACTAGGAGTCCTGCTAATTTTCCCAGGCAAGTCACTTGGGCTGCATGCTGGGACCAACTTTTATTGTTGCTGGAGGGGGTCCTATGATGATGAATATGTGGAAAATTTTACACATTTCAGGTGACAACCCTCTTCCTGAGGGGGGCTAGAGCCTTCAGGCCCCCTGTATTTGACACCTTTGGCTTAGATAGACTTTCTCTATAATGACTCTTAAAGAAATCTCTACTAAATTGAAATGCTTTGATTGTTCAATCTAAAATTTCATTGTAAAGATCAGATGGAGAATCCAAAATACATAAACATAACACAGGAGTTACATATTTTGATAAATTGTCTTATAGTCAATACATGACTATTCAATGTCACAATGTGAAGAAAACCCAATAAATTAGCAGCTAAGCACGGAGGTGTGCTTGAATCCAATCCAAATATCCCATCAGGTAGCCTGACTGACATTAGCCTTACTAACTGGAAATTAGTAACAGCAGAATATAAACTATGCTAAGTAAAATAAGGAGGCAATGGAGTCTGCACTTTACGTTGCCCTCCATTATATTTTTCCTATTGGAACATTCACTGTGGTATTGTAAATATAAGAATACTGCACCACAACAGAGTATGATTACCTACATCAGGGGTGAGGAATTATTTTGGCTAGAGGGCCACTTAATGAGTTTTGGTGAGCTTTCAAGGGCCACATGGGTAGCCCCACTCCTTGGTGGGTCACCATCTTGGGAGGAGATGTCCCACATCTAATCCCTGATGTTTGCCACAAGAAGTCCCTCCCCTTGTCCCAGAAGTACTCCTTTTGGGAGGGAGGGTGCTGCCATCTTGAAACTGAAAAAAAAATCAAACCATATAATAAATAATTGAACATCTACTATAACTTGTTTTAATATTTAAATAAAATATTTTGTCCAGATTTATGCGTGTTTGCATAGTGTATCTAGAGGCAATTGCAAAATAGCTCAAAATACAGTCCTACTCTTGTATATACTGTATGGGGGGTGTAAGGGAGTGAGGCATGTGACTGGGGAGTGTACATGTGTGTGGTGGCACGTGGGGCTGTAGGTATGGTGAGTGGGGTTTGTAGGGGAGGGTTGGGGGTGGGGTGGATGTATATGGGTGTGGGGTATGTGGTTGGGGTGGTGCAGTACAAAAGGGTTATGGTGGATGAGGTGGAAGTGTGGGTGGGTGGGACAGTGTGTTTGGGGAATGGTGAGGAGAAGGGAATGCAGGAGTGTGTATGGGGCTTGTGTGCTATGGGAATATGGTGAGGGGATATGTGGGAGGATGTGGGTTCATGTGTGCATGTGTGCGGGGTGGGTGCTTGGAGTCCCTGGAACATGCCAGTCCCTGGAGGTGCAGGTGGTAGAAGCATGTGGAGCCAGCCCCACTGAGCCCCACATGATGAAGCCAGCAGTACAGGTCATGGGGCTTGGTCATTGTGGCTGGGAGAGGGGTGGAGCCAGCTCAGATCCATAGCACAGATCTCCCCACCATTCACCATGACATCTGTATAGCAATGAGCAGGGCTGGGCTGCCAGCTTCATCATGCATGGCTCTCCCCAAAGGCACATAGCTCAGGTGAACTGTATGCGAGCCTCACAAGATGCAGCCAGGCAGACCCCATACTTAAGCTCTGCACTCCTGCTGCCCCACCCTGGGTCCCTGTCAGCCCCAGGGCACTTAAACAGGCCCACCCACTGCAGCCACCACTCCCCTACTGCCATTACCTTCCCCTTCCCCTACTGCTTCCCATCTCTCTCTCCTGTATGCCCACCTGCCATTATGGCTACCCCTTCCCAGATGCCACCACCACCACCACTCCCACCCACCTGATGCCATCACTCTTCCTGCCCGCCCACTTCCACTACCCCTACCTGCCCATCAGTCCCACTCCTTCCACCTGCCCAAAACTGCTTCTTCCCCTACCCTTCTTCCTGGCTAGGCTGGGCTGGCTCTATGCCATGCCATGCAGTCTTAGTCATGCAACCAGGAGCCACAAGGAGCTGGCCAGGGTGGACTGCTTTCTGTAGGACATGGTTCCCAGCCCCATGGGTGGGACTGCACAGTGTGGCCTGCAGCCAACCCAGCTCAGCCCAGCCCCTGCAGAGAGGGGCAATCACCAGCAAGCCTCCCACCCTGACCATTTTTATCTGAAACTCTCTTGGATGGAGGAAGGGTGGGAGAACAGCTCCATGGTCATCATGCCAGACACCTCTGCTAGGCAGAAGCTTCTGATTGGGGGGCTAGAGGGAGGGGTGCGGTGGGGCCAAATTGACCTTGATGCTGCTGCCACTGGGTCCTGCCACTGCTGGGTCCTGCGACTGGTGCCTTGTCAGCTTTAAGAGGCAGCAACCAGCAAGTAATAATTTTCTAAATTTTAGAGGGACCTGAAGGCTGGATAGAATGGCCTGTTGGGTCAGATCCTATTTTGCCTGCCCCAGTTTACATGGAAACATGAAAGCATGAATGGGAAGGGAAGGCACTATGCAGTTGACAGTAGTCATTCTTCTAGTTCAAAACAGCATTCATACCTGTTCCTTTATAGTTCTTGCCTTCAGCAGGTTTTAAGGCCATGGAGCATCACAGGACAGGATACATAGGTTTAACCATGGCTTTTAAGTGTGTGCTAGGTCCAGCCCTTGTTCTGCACAGTAAGGGAAAATACCATATTCAGCCCTTATCCTATAAGAACATATTTTAGGCATAAAATTATTAATTATTTTATTTTGTCCATATAGTTTCATAGTACCTAGGGTCAGAAGGGGCCTAGAGCAGGCCATCTAGTCTGACTTCCGCCAATGGCAGGAACGAGTGCTGGGGTCACAGGACCCCAGCCAAGTACCTATCCAATCTACTCTTGAAGATGCCCAAGGTAGGAACAAGAACCACTT
>JAGPOW010001918.1:3033695-3095425 GCA_030014935.1 Caiman crocodilus | reverse complement strand
CATGGATTTGGTCACCTGGTCATAGAAGGCGACCAGGTTGGTCTGACAGGACCTGCCCTTAACAAAACCATGCTGGTTTCCCTTCAGCATAAAGTCCCCATATAAAGGCCTGTTTCCCCAGTTTTAACACCATTTCATCTCAATCAGTCCAATCTTATCAATTTTTTGGAAGACCAAAATCATGTCAGGTTACCTAGATAGATTGGAAGACTGCCTTCAGCTTTTGTGCATCTATGCAATTTAGCAAATACCAGCCTTTATTCTGACACTTTACCTCTGACTGTTGTCCATATCATCAGGCTTTCAATTACAGCTTATAATAGTCGACTGACCTGTAGAAAAGTATATACTACACTGCAAAATATAAGCCTTGCTACTAATCCAAAACTGGAAACCCAATAATTTCATATCCTTGTAGCACAGGGCTACAGACTGTAAGGTCTTGGGTATGACTGTAAACTGCATATGACTGGAAGGCCTGATGGCAACATGGTAGAGCTACTCATGGTGGGGTAGCTCCTATAAAATACCACAGTGTTTCACCTTCCAGAGTAAGGCAATAGTAGGGAGCCTTAAAACCCTGGCTGCCACTGTTTTGTGGATATTCTTTGGTTGTGAAAGGCTAGGAGACATTACCCTAATGGAAACATGCCCTCTCTTAGGCATTAGGCAGTCATCAGCAGCTCTAATCTACTTTTCTTTGGCAGAAGCTACAGCCAAGACACTGAACACTTGGAAACTTTGGACTTTGTCTTGATGGTCTAAAGCGGGGTTGGTAAGGCGAGGGCAGCCTCCACTCCTCCATACCCTTGCCTAGGTGTATGTTCCAAGTTTGGCATGATAGTGACATCAATCCCTTGCACATTTACCATAATCCAGAGGATTGGCAGTTGTCAAGAAGGGAAGCTGAATTATGTTATATGATATGACTGTCACCTGTAGGTGCCACCCAGTTAGCTTAAAAGAGCACTTTGACATCTCCAAAATTAGTGAGAAGTAATTCATAGAACAGAATCAGAATTTATGGAGGGTAAAGAGAGACTCTGCAGCTGCAGCTACCTAACCATTGCTGTTCTTGTGCAGGGAATCTAATGTTGTTGCTGCCTGACAATATTATCAATGCTAGTAGTCAGGCTACTAAAACTGTAGTTGCTGCAGCTCTTTCAGTAAAATAATACTAACCCCATCCCTACGTTCATCTTACAAAAGACAGCAAAGTATTTTACAAGCTTTAATATGTCTTCAGGTTCCCACTCTTCAAAATGGTGGCAGGGGATCTTTAACTAAAACTCATTTGATGAACTTCAGTTAAAGCATCCACACTGCCATTTTGAAATGTGGGGACACTGAATATACGTGATGCAGAAGCTTGCTGGAGTGCACTAATTAGTACAATCCAGCAGACTTGCAGCGCGCTCAGTTAATTAAGTCTGCTGCAATGCCTGCCAATTAGAGCAGAAGTCCATCATGTGTACAGATGCCCGTATTTCCCTATCCTGTGAAATACTCATTGCTTCCTGTAATTGCTGAATACATTCAACTTCAACTGAGAAGAATATAGTTGAGAGCACTTGGAGACTTGTGGAAAGCACTCAGCATTTCATAGAAAATGCAAAAGCAGTCATATCTGTATCAGAACTTCCTGCTTGCATCAGGGGTGCCATAAGATACAAGATGAATTGTTCCTACTGAAAAAGTGTTTTGAGATTATGCAAATAGGGTCTTTTTTACAGAACAAATCAGTACAGAAATTGATGTTTTATGTACATTTCCAGTTTAATGCATACTATTTAATTCCATTCAGAATCTTTAAAACTCTTATCACATGTTTAGATTCAAATATGATAAGATACTGAAGTAACATCTAGCCAACATCTACAGTATGTTGGCTCACAGAAAAAAGAAATACCTTTTTTTTCTTGTTTAAAATTTCGAGTAAGGCAATAGGAATTGTCACCTGTAAAAATAACCGTTCCCAAATGAAGTTTGCAAGAACAAGCCTAATTAGAGAAAACTCCTGTATTGGCTGGCAATGTTTTGATTTCTAATATCTATGTTTGTTGTATATAATCTTCTTTGCCTAGAAACTAGTTTTCATCTCATGTTTGTCAGGTAAGCTCCTCCACTACAGCCATGTCTCTTCCGCTCTGCCCTTTCATGCATACAACTAAGCATCATCTTCAGGTCAATGAATACTGTGCCAAAGCTAGTCTTGTATCCCTTCCATAGCATGCTGTACAAGGAAGAATTGTAAAAGAAATTCCACTCTGTAATGCAGACTATTAACATGTGGGTTTTGTGGAATCCTGTAAAGCAGCTCAGTAAACCAGAAGCAAATTGGAGAATCAATACTTTATTGGGAGGTAGTGATTATAGGTTTCTTTATCGCACTTGTTCTCTTAACAAGAAGGTAACATGCTCTAGCAGGCATCTATACTCATAGTATAGATCTGACTTTAAGGAGTTTGAAGTCCTTATTCTAGTTATATTATTAACATACTGCATGAGCTTGGCCTTCGGTGATTTAAAACATATCTTTACAAGTGCTTATCATACGTAAACTTCTGGTACTCGAGAATGGAATTTCAAGTTCACTTTGCTGCTCTGGCCAGGCTACTTTTAAAAAAGAAAGAGTAGCTACATTTATATGGTGCTTTGGGTGGGCTAATCAGCACTTCTGAGTCAGAGATAGGTGCCCCCCTTTACCTTATGCTAAGTAGCCTGCCTGTGTTGCCATGCAGATACGTCTGTACCACTTCCAGGCTGGAAAGCAGCCTGCACGGAACAGCATGGCTTGAAGAAGCTTCTTTGGAACATGTAAGTATTTTATAGACATAGGCTCCTCAGCTTCTCTACCTGTAAAGTAGGAATGATAATTTTCTTCACAGGCATGTTCTTGTCAACAGACTTGAGTTATTAGAAAACCTGAATTTTATAATTTTCCACAAAAGAAAATAGTTGCTGAAGATTGTGTTCTCTCTTACTGAAGTGAAAAAAGGAAGAGCCATGAATTGATCTTCCAATTCAAAATACTCTCCTACTACTCTCTCAGGGCACAAACACAAGTTATGTTTGTCATGCAATCATCCCCTTGAAAGCTGTCTACAGACATGCCCTTACAGAAGTGCACAGTTGTAGAGTGCTTTAAAAGGGCCTAACCTCGTGACATCTAACCCTCATTACATCATGGTGCTGATAAAGGTGCTCCAAAGCAGAGTGCCTTCATTAATTTGTGTCAGCCCACACCAGGAGAAGGGCTGGGTTGATACAGCTCATCCCGGCTCCTGGTACTGTCTTCAGAATGGGAGGGAGAAGGGATGGAAGGGAGTAAAGGTAGTTCTGTCTAGGGGTTTTTTAAGCCACAATGAAGGGTGGGGTGGCTGGATTGGAGCTCCAATCCATCTGCCCCACCCTCCAGTGCTGGTTGAAAAAAACCCAGATGAAACTCCCTCTGCTCTCTTCCTCACTCCCATTCTGAAAAAAAAAGCACTAGGGCTGGGCAGGGGGAGAGGGGAGTCCAGGGGAGAGTGGGTACAGTCTTGTAGCTGCTCCGAATTGTAGATGGATCCCCCAACCCCAAGGACCCAACTGTGAACAACTATTTAGTCTGGGGGATGGCTGTAACTCAGGGCTCTTCCTGCAAAGCACCATAAATTACAGCAGGGAGCTGTTCTCCTGTCTGTGCCCTCAATGATGTATAGCACTAAATAATGATTTATCAGCTTTTCACCACTCTTTTGATTAACAGAGCATCAAAGGCCAGATCAAGTATGACTGGTGAACTCAGATTGGTGGGGCAGGTGGAGCAGCACACAGGAGTGCCGAGGTGGGTGGGGAGGGCAAGGTTTTGCAGCTGGCCAGGAGGGTAGGGGTGTGGGGTTTGCAGATGGCCGAATACTCTGGCCAGGAATGAGGAGGCTGCAAACTGCCCCCCACAGCTCCTGGCTGGCTGCAAACCACCCATCCCCGCTCCCATGTGCCGCTCCACCCACCCCACTAGTCTGAGTTCATCAGCCACACCTAGGCCACATGTCTTGCTGACATTAGCACTGACACATGTCTCTTACAAGTTGAAATAGTAGTCCAAGATAGTCAAATGTGCCTATCCATGGAAAAAGACTCCTAACTTTGTCTCAGCTTTTTATATTAACTAATTTGATTATTTTGGTTCAACAGAGTTTGATTTATTTACAGGATTTAACAGTGAAGTCAGGAAATGCTAAACCTTCTGTGTTAACAGAAGCTGTAAGAACCAGCATATTGGAAGCAGAACTTCTAAGTAGGTTTTTGGTATTTACCAACTGTCTGGTTTATTATCAGTGTTCCTGAGGAAGAATGTCTTACATTTGAAAGTTTCTCTAACTTGATCCCAAATACATACTTGATCCAACAAAAGATATCACCTTAAGAAATTCTTGCCTCTCATATCAGATATAAAACTAATTTTCCACCATATATTTCACATAATTAATGTCTAGTCCTAATGAGACACACACCATTTTTCAATTATATCTTGAACAGTTATCAAGTCACATATAGGCATCATACTTGTGAAATACATCAACCTCTTTTGGTTTCCTAACAGACTATATGACTACAGCACTGGTCATGAGCTCCCTCAGGCCTATGTGAACAAACCCCTTTGGATTACATTTAACTCCCTCTTTGCTTATGACATACCTCTACCTGCTTATAACTACAAACAATAGAAACTAGTCAATAGCTTTCTGCTCCCAATCCATCCTTCAGTTGTGGTGTTCCTTTTGACCCCTCTCAGTACCTCCTGCTATCCTTTCCTAACTCCACATCCCTGTCAGTGAGGGCCCTGAAAACTTCATGGAGCTATCACTCTGCGGACCTGTCTTCATAGGCTTGTGCACTGATGGAACTATTATGATAACTAGACAGTCTTTATTTGTTCCAGTATACCTGAAACATGGAGGAGCTATTGAATGTTACCCAGTCAGATTTAACGCAGTGAAAATACAGGAATATAAAGCATGTATGTACACTAACACATTTAGGGGGGGCTACAGATTCGTGGTCACCTTGGTGACAGTGACCACCAATCAATCGAATTCACCATATGGCGTAGAGTGGGTAGGATAACTACTGAGTTGGAAGTGCTTGACTTTAGGAAGGCTAACTTCAGTGGGCTCAGGAGCTTAGTCAATGATGCACTGCAAGATAGAAGTATTGGCGAGATGGGAGTCCAGAAAGAGTGGTCGTTCCTAAGGGAAGTGATCTTTTCGTCACAGAGGGAGATGATCCCAGTGCAAGCGAAATGGAGAAAAGGGGCCAAAAAACTTCCTTGGCTAAACAGAGAAATTGAGGGGAGTCTAAGAGCAAAAAAGGAGGCATATAGGTGGTGGAAGCAGGTGGTGGAAGTAGGAGGAATATACCTACTTAACCCGCACTTGCAAGGAGGCAGTCAGAAAGACCAAAGGAACTACAGAGCCGAGGCTGGAAACACAAATTAAAGACAACAAAGAGTCTTTTTTAGGTATGTAGGGAGTAAAAGGAAGATGCAGGGCAACATAGGACCCCTGCTGAACAAGCAGGAGCAATTAGTGACATCCAAGGGGGACAGGGCTGAGTTCTTCAATGAGTTTTTTGCCTCAGTGTTCTTGAACAAGGGTCAAGATTCATAGATTCATAGATGTTAGGGTCAGAAGGGACCTCAATAGATCATCGAGTCCAACCCCCTGCATAGGCAGGAAAGAGTGCTGGGTCTAGATGACATAGCAGAACCACTGGCATGGCTGTTTGAATGCTTGTAGCACTCAGGTCAGGTCCTGGAGGACTGGAAAAGGGCCAATGTGGTCCCTATTTTCAAGAAGGGGAGGAAGGAGGACCCAAGTAATTATAAGCCAGTCAGTGTCACCTCCATCCTTGGAAAAGTCTTTGAAAAGATTATTAAGGATCATATTTGTGGGAGTCCACTGGGAAAGATAATGCAGCAGGGCAACCAGCATGGATTTGTATCAGGTAGATTATGCCTGACTAATCTGGTTTCGTTTTATGACCAGGTCACAAAATGCTTAGATGCAGGAGTAGAGGTGGATGTCATTTTCCTGGATTTTAGGAAGGCCTTCAATATGGTATCTTATCCCATTCTCATAAATAAATTAAGAGGCTGTGACTAAGATATTTATACAGTCCGGTGGACGGCAAATTGGCTTGGGGGTTGCACCCAGAGAGTGGTAGTAGATGGGTCAGTATTGACCTGGAAGAAGGTGGGTAGTGGGGTCCCGCAGGGCTTGGTCCTTGGACCTGCACTATTCAACATCTTCATCAGTGACTTGGATGTAGGTGTAAAGTGTACTCTGTCCAAGTTTTCAGGTGATACTTAATTGTGGGGTGAAGTGAACACTCTGGAGTGTAGAGAACAATTGCAGGCTGACCTGGACAGGTTGGAAAAGTAGGCAGTACACAATAGGATGCAGCACAACAAGGACAAATGCAGAGTACTGCATGTAGGGTGCAAAACTATCTAGCAAACCTACTGGCTATGAAATGACCCTCTCAGCAGCACAGAAGTGGAAAGGGATCTTGGAGTCAGAGCAGACTCCAAGATGAACATGAGTCATCAGTGTAACGAAATCATCAGCAAAAGCTAACCGCACTTTATCATGCATCAGCAGATGCATGACAAATAGATCCAAGAAGGTGATACTTCCCCTCTACTTGGCATTGGTCAGACTGCTGTTGGAGTACTGTGTCCAGTTTTGGGCACTGTATTGTAAGAAGGATATGGATAGCCTCAAGAGGATCCAGAGGAGGGCCACTCATATGGTTAAGGCTTCACAGGCCAATCCCTATGAGGAGAGACTAAGAGACTTGGATCTCTAGCTGCCACAAGAGAAGGCTGAGAGGTGATCTTGTGGGCACCTACAAATTCATTAGGAGGGTGCAGCAAGGTATCACAATTGCTCTGTTCACCAGGGCACCTCTTGGGGTAACAAGAAACAAGGGTTACAAACTGACAGAGGGCATATTGGGCTAGACATCACGAAAAACTTCGTCATGGTAAGGGTGGCCAAAATTTAGAATGGGCTTCCAAGGCTGGTGCTCTCTCCTACCTTGGGGGTCTTTAAGAGAAGGCTGGATAGGCATCTGGCTGGGGTCATCTGACCCCAGCACTCTTTCCTGCCTAGGCAGGGGGTTGGACTCGTTGATCTGTTGAGGTCCCTTCTGACCCTAGCATCTATGAATCTATTTTCAAACCATTTGTAAAGACATATAAAGCATGGAGTATTTTTATTCTAGTTGTTTCTTCTTTTCTCTAACAATATATTCCACATTCATTTTTTAGAGCTTGATTATATTGGTCTTTTTTGTATTAGTTTTCCCATAAAGAAGTTTATTTAAAGAGAATATTTAATAAGTGCCCCCCACCCGACTTCTGATTCCATTCAATAAAATCTAGTTCTATTCAGAAAAAGAGCTCTTTAAGTGATACCTTCCTATTTCTGGTTTCTATTTAGGATTTAAACCATTGAATTTAAAAACTAACTTTCTTCTGTTTTCTTTTTTAAATTCCTGTTAGCTGTGTTAGCTCTCCAGTACTATTAGACAGAAGGCTGAATTATCTTGTGGCCCTACTTTGTCAGCAGAGTAGTTAACTGAATTCCACAGATTCTGCTCCAATTTAGACATTCTGCTCTTACCTTAGAGAAGATCATTAATTAGGTAAGTAATTGCATTACAGCAGGGTTTGGCAACCTTTGTTCCCATGGACCAGAGTGAACAACTTGATAGGTTGTGAGTTCAGCAACAACATTCTGGACACTCTTGTGTTGAACTACAGTTATTTATTATTATAATTCTCTGGAACCACATCCATGGTGGATCGTAACAATTGCCCTTAATACATGTATGCAGAACTTACACTTGCTCTGCCTCTGACTTGACCCAGTCCAGTCCTGTGGAGTGAGAGAAACTAAGAATGTCTCTGGTTCCTCTTGGCAGAGAAAATGGGAACACAGTGGCACTATTGTGAACCATTTGGCAAAGAACAGTCCAATCAACAGATTACACGCAGTTAAATACATATAGCTAAATACAACCTCATTTTACATCAGTAAATATTGTCCGAGACATCAATATACTTTAATTCACTGTATGTTGCTGCATCAGAGTGCACTTTTATCTTCTCATTTTCAGTTAATAGTCACTCTTTCTAAGAAGTGCCTTACTTTATTCATCAGCATGTCCCTGAAGTGATCACCCATTAGAAAATAAAAGACAGGGTTAATTGCACTATTTAAAAATGCAATAGGTCTTGTGATGATATAAATGACATTGATGATGGTTTTTGTGCACTCAGATACCTCCAAGTATGATATGCGGGAGATAAGTCTGACATTGCGCATGATGTGATAGGGAGTAAAGAGCAGCGAAAAAATGACCACTGCCATGACAACTAAAGTAAGAGGTCTCTCAAGTGGCAGGGAACCACTGAGGTGCTCATTATGGTTTCTAAGAAAAATAACCATCTTCCTGTAAAAAAAGCACATGACACACAGAGGGATTAGAAATCCCAAAACAGTCAGGCACAAACTGTAGATCAAGTTTTCTTCTGGAACTCCAGAACTTGCATAATCAACGCATTCATTGTCATTGACAGCAGATCCAATGAAGTTGATTATTGGCAACAGTTCAAATATAACCAAGATCCAGACAGTAACAGAGATAACAACAGCCGTTATTCTCCTCTGCAGAAAATGGTCTCTGAATGGATATTTCATAAGGATGTATCGATCAATACTGATAAAGGTAAGGAAAAGGATACTTGTGTACAGGTTCGCATGCAACAATACTCTATTGCTTTGGCACAAAATGCTTCCAGGTGTCCATTCGTCCGTTGAGTATTTTGCCACCAATATTGGAAGAGTGCAAAGAAATGCTAAGTCTGATAAGGACAGATTGAACAGATAGATGTTGCTACTTTTCCAGTTCTTCAGGCAGAAGATGTAACCAAACACCACAATGCTATTTGCAATGATACCAAAAATAAACTCAAGGATGTACATGGTGGAAAGGTAATACTTTTCTAGGGTATTAATTATCTCCAAGGAGCAGTTTGTCTCATTCGCATTCTGGAAAATTAAAAAAAAAAAAATCAATAGAATGAAATGACAATTACATTGCAATTTCTGGTATTACAACTGTGATAGCTATGTGGTCACTGACATGCCCTTTATCTCTTACAAGAGAACAACAAAACTCTGAGAGCTTACAGCTCTGGGAAAAATGTTTCTTATGAACATGGGTACCTTATGAGAACAAGGTCTTGACACCAATTAGATGTAAGGCATGATTACAAAAAAGCAGGTAAATCCAGTACAATTTCTGTCTGGGTAAGAATTTGAGTAAGGACTTAGAGCTGAAACATCAAGCTAAGTGAAAGTCTTAAATAAAGCAGAATGCAAGCTTATGCTACCCTAAAGCAGTAAATGGTTAGAAAGAGGAGATGGAGATAGAAGAGAGGAAGATGAAAAATCTGGTTTTCTGGTTAATATGCAACAGGGCAGGGGGCGAGGTATTTGAGAAATCATCTGCTTTTGTATCTGTGGTGCTTTATTCTCAAGTGTTACTCACTGATAACCAGTCAAAAGGCAAAAGTCCATTGTTTCTAGCCTAAGACATCTGCCCAAACAAGTAATGAAAGAGTAGCACAGGAGTTTAAGAAGGGTGAATATTGGATGTTTTTGAAATCAAGAGAGATATTTGCTATGTGCTTTATGTTTTCACAATAGTAAACTAATGATAGGTAAACATCTTGTTACATATAATGTAGGCCTACATTTGCTTCTTAGGCATTTTAAGACATTATTAAAAAAATATAGATATCCCAGTACTTGTAGTTACATGAAGCATAATTTTACTGTTCTGTTACTCCATAACACAAATCAATGCTAAACATATTATTCCAAAAATTCTTTGTAGAAGTGCTGCTGTTGGAAGTTAATAGAAAATTCACATACATATCAGAGTCAGGCCTATCCTTACTAAAGCGAACAGGAAGATAATAGTTAAAACATAAATACATTCAGAATAAAATTAACCTAGAAATTACAAGAACAAAGTTCAACAATAATCATCAATTCATAGTTTGCCAAGAAGTATAGGTTTCTGTGTAGCATATTAAACCATGAATAAATATTTGTATTCAATAGCGCTGGGTTCTTGTTCTGTTGGGTGCTAAAAGTTTTAAAGGGCAGATTTGGAACTAAGAGCTTTCAAATAAATCTGATTTCACTCATTTATCAATCATGCGACTGTTTGATTGGTGCAAGTCAAGGGAAATAATATATGAAGAGATTCTAACTGCCTTAATTCTGCTTTTTCATTTTCTTTGCCAAGCTGCAACAATACATAGTACAGCATTCCTTTTTAGTATACGTCTAATTGCAAATAATTATTTTTAAATTCTCTGACCATACTAATGATTTTATAATCAGAGAGAGCTTATGCAGCTTAATTTACCTTCTATTTTTTTCTTGTAAACAGCTGTTTAGTTTTTTGGTTTTGAATTCAGCATAATAACCATAGTGACATATGCGAAAAGGCTCTCACAAGACCCTTGTTAAATTCCAAGGATTAGGATGTTGTCTCATTTTGAAGAATATCAACCATCTCTCTTCCCAAAAAACTGTAACTATACCTTGGGCTCAAAACCTGCTTTGCCTTTAAAGAATGTAGACTGTACCACACAAGTTGCAGATGTTCGGAAAGGTTACAGGGAAGTTAGATTGCGTTAAAAATGGTCACCTAATCTAACTTAGGTCACCCAAGCGTGGACCCTACACTTAAATTCCTACTTAGATCACATCAATCATTTTTAGACTGGTCTAAATTTCTTGAGCTTCTGTACAGTTCACACTTAGATTGACCTAAGTTAACCCTGCCCCAGAGGTAGTCTAATTTAGATTAGATTTAGGGAGACCAATCTAACTGAACTTCTGTACAGTTCCCATTACAGCCCCAGGGCTGGGAAAGCCCAGCCCCTGGTCTGTACACCCTCCCTGGCATCAAGTTACCTTTAGTCCCCTGGCTCTTCTCCCTACCCCCAGGTGGACAACCCCTCACCAGCCTGTGGACTAGACAGCCTCTTCTTAGCACACCAAACCCCTCATCCCACAAGCTGCTCCTAGTGCCAGTTTTACTAGCATTTGCCAGTGCCAGGAGCCAAGGAAGTAATTCAGAGGGCGAGGAAGAACCAGGTGGCATAGGAGGGTGGTTGATTGCCAGGGGGATATCATTCATCTGGGGGATGGGGTGTCAGGAGGCTAAACATAGCCCCTGGTCCTGGGGAAGAGAGGCGCTTTCCCATCCCTGCAAGTCCCCCATGGACCCTGCAAGCTGCCTGATCCTTCCAAGCCTCACCAATAAGCTGTGCTAGCCCTCCCTATGCCCAGATCCCTCCTGCAGACCCCTGGACCCACTTCCTCACCACAACCCTGCCTACAGACCTTGATTCCCGCAATCCCCGCCTGGAGCCTGCTTGACCCCCTCATGCACACAAGCTCTATCACTAGTTGCCCCATCCTGACTTACCTTAGATTGGGTGGCCATTATTAACTAAATCTAACCTCCCTGAATGTATGTACCTGTGGCAGTGATAACCAAGCACACCCACCCAGCCCCATCAAGAGCCCCGTTGAGCCCCAACAGAAAATGGCAGGGAACAACATGGGACAGGGGAAACTTACCTGGTGGAGAGAGCGAGCCTGGATAAGCCACAGTGTGTCATCACAGCACCACTTTTTAATACACTGTCCATCTGGCTATGCAGTGCCCAGCCAATGATGTCAACCCTGCATGCCATCATGCAGGGTTTAAAGTGCATGGGCATGAGCAAAGTGCCAGGAAGAAAGCAGGGGAAAGCCAGCACTGGGCTGTGTGAGCCTGGCTGCAGGAGATGCTGTTAGGTGTCAGAGTGATGCACCACCCATGGAGCTGGGTCACCACCAGAGCAGGGAAAGGGGATCAGGGCCCCCTTGTCTGTCAATTTACACCCCTCCCTCCTCCTCCTGGAGGGGAGGACAGGAGGAGAGGTATCCTATTATTATTTTGCTTGCATTCCTTTTTTGGGGTATTCTTTATTTTTTGCACTTTTTTTTTTCTTCTCATTTTCTTTGACTAAAGCTTTCCATGTTGAGGAGGAAGGGCCACTTCCTGGCAGAGAAAGTCCCAAAGAATCTAGTCCATGGAAAGGGACTGAAGGCCAGTGGTGGAGAAGTCACTGGACATGCCCAAGCTACATCCATAGGCAGCCAACTGTAGGGCCAGATGGTGAATCTTCAGTTCCTGTAGAGCAAGCGGGAAGATCCTGGTGTGTCCCAGTGCCAAAAGCCCACCACTGAAAAAAGCAGCTCGGCAGATGTGGCAGCAGTGTGAGCCACCAGAAACCAGAGCCTATCTGACCAGAGCCATGCTCTGGCTCTGGGCAGGCTCTGGATGGCTGTCTCAGTGTTGCTGCTGCCCTGGGAAACCCCCAGGACCCCAAGTAAGGCTGTTGGGGCCATCATTAGTGCTAGCCTCAGCCATACCCGCCCTACTCTTTGCTATGTGCTGGAGCACGTATTCAGGAGTGTGCCCAAGGACAAATAACAGTGGCACGAATATGTGCTACTATTTGTCCCACAAGAAATGTGTACCTCTGCACGTGCATGCTTGTGGGGACGTGCCAACAATGTGTTTACACTGTTACATGCCTGCTTCCTGGGGCTTATCACAGGCAAAGGAAGAAGTTTTATTCAAAGCACAGGTTTAAAATACTGACCGCATAGAACACGGTGGGAAAATGAAATATTAGAAAAACAGAAGATAGATTAAAATAGAAATGCAGCTTAATCTAATAGCTTCAGGAAGAGAAATTATTTTTGCCTCAGAATTTCCTATATAGGAAAGCCTCGAGGTAAGATTGGAAGAGGAAGATGATATAATCATTTTTAAAGTTTTGTTCACTTATGACATATATTGTCTAAAATGTGTTCAATTGTTTGATTATATGGCTAGTTGGTAGCAAGATAAAGATTATAATAAGAAAAGAATTTAAAGGCAGGCTAACAGCTAAAATAAAATGATACGTTATGTGACAAAATAATATCCATCAACACACCAATAGAGATCTATTCCATTTTATTAAATATTGCTACTGGCTGTGACCAGCAACACTGCATGCTGCTTTAAGCTCAGACTTTGCAATTCAAACAATTGGGAACAGCTAGAGAAATTTTATTTGTAAAAAAGAGTATAAATAGAGCAATGCCTGCACACTCAAAAATTATTGATATTTTCAGTTAAGAAAAGAAAGTTAAAATACTGAAAACCTTATTGTGTCATGTAATAAGCAGTCTAATTAGCCATCTTTAAATCAGTTTTCAAGGTACAGATGATTCAAAAACAACAAAATATTTTTCATATTTTTCATATTGTTGATGCCATATAGTTAGGCATATCTTTTAGTTTGACCATTGTTCACTAATAGACAATATATATTAATTCCATCCTTTGTCATAATTACAATTGTAAAGAGTATAATTGTTTAGAAGTTACAATAGGACATGAGAGTCTAATTCACTATAGATTAGAACTTACCATTCTGGAACGGGTACGGTCTTGTAGTAAGCACTCCTTAACCACGACTCATGAATGCTTCTAGATCCCCAGAGTGTAAGCAGACAGCTGTATCACCCTAATTTACATATCATGCAGAGATGGCTAATGATTCGAGGTTATACAGCAACTTGTTTGGCTTTGTTGAATGTGTCGGAAGTATTGCTGAAGAGAAAGATATTGCAAAACCTACTCTGAATCAAAAACTGAAAAAAAATAGTTTCTTATAAAGTCCTTATGTTATACACATATAAATGGTATAACCAGCATAAACAGTACTGGAAATGTATTCATAACATTTGCTTTGTGCTTTACTATAATTATTTTTAAATAACTAAAATGCTGAAACACTCTTTACAAAAAGATTTATCATTCAGTAATTTGTTTTTAAGAAAACAGGTTTAACATGAATCAAATATCAATTGTAGGAAAGTACAAAAGGTCTGATGTTGATCTGAGTCTAACCTTTTTCTCTCATTAATAAACAGACCTTGAGCAAATCAATTACTGTGCCTCAATCTTTCCCTCATAGAAGGAAACCTCCTGCTTCACGAAGGTGCGAGAAGGATTTTAAATATTAATGCTGAAAAGTGTTTTGTGATATCCACATAGGAAAATGTGTTGAAGGACAAAATCCTGTATGTCCTATGGCTAGGACAGCTTTAGTTTTCTAAGCAACAACAGAACGTTCAGTTCATTTACCGATAAAAACAAAGGTAACAGATAAAACATATTAATGACATCAGTATATTTATACTAATTATACTTAAACTAATTAAAGCCCCAAATTAAATATTATTTTATGCTATTGTTAAAATCTGTAATTTCAACAGGGGAAAAATCATTAATCTTTTCAAAGCTGCCCCACCATCTTTTATGTTGTGTAACATCATTGGCCAGATTTCCAGGCTCAAATATTCCTGCTACTGTAAAACAACGAATTTACATTAAAATTAATCTGCCAAAGCCACTTGAAATCATCAAACAATGGGTGCAAACAAGTATTTACAGGACCCAGATCAGGAGTGGCATGTGTAAGCAGCTGCCACTTTGAAGGAGAAGGCATGGCAGTCTGGAGGCAAGGAGGTTTCAGGAGAGGAAATCAGGATTGGGAAGATGTTAAAATAGTACAGCCTGGAGGCTGTGGAGAGTAGCTGGACTTTCCCTTCCCATTTCCATGGCTGTGCTATGAATGTGTGCAGGCATTTGTTAGTTTGGGCTGGTTAGGGTAAACCTTCTCCAGGTCAAGTGAGCCCTATGCTGATCTAATGTTAGTTCAGGATTCAGGACTGAACAGGTGAAGTCAGGGGCATGCATGCAGCTCAGAATCAGAGTGAAAAGGGTATACTGCTGTCATAGGCAGTTCCTATTTCCTGCCTTCAAAAATGTGAAGGTTTTTGCAGTTGCAAAGATAAGATGCTTGCAAAAACTGAGACATGTGAAAAACATACCCATAAGAAATTGATTAGCTCTATTCAGACTCCACACTACATAGCCTTACATAATGAGTTGGGAATAAGCAAATTAGGTTAGATAAGATAAATGAAACATGATCACTAAAACCAAAAAGAAAACTATATTTAAACATAAAAAAATACGGTGGACTTCCCTTTTTTTCAAATTTTGAAAGCCTTCTTGCACTTTGGGGTGTCACTTGGAAAATTAAAACTTCAAGAAAGGTTGTTGCTAGTTCCATCGAGTCTAGTACATGTAGGTGTAATGCTCAAAGGTATTTAAGTATAATTCTCCTTTAGATGATTGATGCCAATTGGTTTCTCCCTATTTCATAAGGAATCTGAAGCATGATACATTAATGGATTGATTTCAATATTATTTGGGAACACCAGTGAACAGCTCAGCGATTTGACCAGTTCCAGCATTTGTTATCTGATGCTTTGGCCAGTCTGACATATAAAACAAAAAAATCCAGCTTTAACCTGCTTTATATATGTTTACTTTGTCTCTTAACATTTAATGGTACAGGCTAAATTTTAAATGAACATCATTCATTTTAAATTAACATAAGTGTGTCTAAATGGGGTTTGTAATAGAAGGCCACAGCACTGTGACACCTTTCTGGCTTTAGCCTTTGACCCTGCACGTATATATACTTAGTGTGTATGAAAAAAGCTCCTGCACATTTTAAAACTGAGGGACTCACTGAGTACCTATAAGCATTACATTTACATTTCCCTAACCAAGGCTAGGGTGATCTAGATGCCAGGGGCCTAAGATGTTTCTAGGAAACTGTGGAAGTAAAGCTTTAGACATTTAGGTCTAGGGACAGACATTACACATAAACTGGTTTAAGTGATTAGAAACTGGTTTAAACCTGTAACAGAACAGATGCTCAGTGCATATAAACCAGTTTGAAAATGGCTGAAACCAGTTTGAGATAAACCTGGTTGAATGTAGTAACAGACTTAACTGGTTTGGCTCAAACCAATTTATGCAATGCCTATCCTAGACCCCTTGCCAGTTTAAGATAAACCAGACACCCCTAGCATCCTAGCATGCTCTCTTGGCTGGGTGAAGCCCTCTGCTCCACAACAGGGCTGGCCCCTCCCCTCTGCTCCCTGGCTTGGACTGTAGCCAGCATGTAGTCTCCTAACTAAGGCAGGATGGGGCTGGGCTGGGGTGCCACTTGGAGCGAGGCCATGGGGGGACATAACTCCCTGCCATTCCCAGGGCCAGTGCTGCCCCCCAGTGCAAGTGTGGGCTAGGCCTAATGAGAACAGCACAGCATAGCCTGCCCTACCCCCCCACAAGGACTTGGGTGATGGTGGGCACAGGGGAGGGCGGGCTGTAGCTGCAGGCTAGAAGGCTGTTCTCACCAGGCCTGGCCCACACTTGAGCCTGGGGCATGTTGTGCTGGCTCCGGGAGTGGTGGTGAGCGGGCTATGCCCCACCCCATGGCCTTGCTTCTAGCACCACTGCTGCTGCAGCCCAACCAAGAAGAGCTGGCACCATGCCGGACCCAACACGCAGTCCACCCTGCTGGAATATCTGGGGACACATGCCCCCTGTGCCCTCCCAGGCTGTATGCCCCCTCTCCCATACCTCCTGGATGAGCCACTCGTGGCTCAGTCCCCACCCTACACCAGCTGTGAAGGGTCTGCCCCTGTCCCTGGCTTTGCCCCATTCCCTACCTCCCTGCCATGTCGTGGGAGGGGGGAAGATTGAGGCCCTAATGGTGAGGGATGGAGTGGGGCTAAGGCTGGGGCCTTGATCTGTTCTGCCCCCTCATGGCCCTTTCCCCTCCCCACAGACTTACCTGCTAGGGTGGAGGGTAGACAGTCAGTTCCTTTTACATTCCAAAAGTGATCTCAAACATAAAAAGTTTGAAGACCACTGGTTTAGTTAGTGTGAGAAGAGGGTGGTGAAGGGTCTTCAGATGCCAGTGTCAGACGCCACATCACTGGTGGACCAGGGAGAGGGAAGAGGAGATGCTCTATTTACCAGGGCATCCCTTGGAGTACCTAGAAATCATGGCCACAAGCTGACAGACAGCAGATTTAGATTAGACATCAGGAAGAATTTCTTTACAGTAAGGGTTGCCAGAATCTGGAATGGGTTTCCAAGGGAGATGGTGCTCTCCCCTACCATGAGGGTCTTTAAGAGAAGACTGGACAAACACCTGGCTGGGGTCATCTGACCCCAGCGCTCTTTCCTGCCTGGAGCAGGAAGTAAGACTCAATGATCTGCTGAGGTCCTTTCTGGCCCTAATATATCTCTGAATCTATAAGGTAGCAGGACACTTAGAAGTCATAATGGGGACGGCAACTACAGAAACATATGTCGCAGACAACAAGCGAGGAGCACAGATCCATACAGGAGACTATATTTTGTACATGTCACTCCCACAATGCACTGCACAATGCAGCTGACTGCTGTCTTCCACCGCACCAATTGCATAAGAGTGAATTTACCTCACATATAATGATTTTTTGGTATAGAAAGGGTCATCGCATAAGAGGGAATTTGAACATACAGAACCTGCATAAAGTGAGGGAAACCTGTATATTATAAAAGTGTGCTAACTGTAGGCAAATATTTACTTTATATTGTAACAACTGCTATTGCCTTTTTCATATTGTATAGTTACCCCTACTGTTTTGGGGAATTTGTTACCTGTGTACACACAGTCAAATAATCTGGGAGAATTCTCCCAGATTTCTTCTTTTGATAGAAAACTTACCCAGAGCCACAGGTATAGCTATTTGAATGCTGAGGCTGTGAAGAGTGGAGGTGAGGGTGGGCACACATCCTCTGTGCATACATCTCAGCTTCCCTTAGTCTGCCTGGTGGCAAATGACAGAAGTGCATAGGGCAGCCCTGACTGACTGACCCAGACTGCCCATGGTCAGCCTGTATTCTCCTGTAGCACAACGTGGAGACTGTGAAGGGGACGTGTCCTGCTCCTTGCTGGAACAGAATCTAGCGTCACATACTGTCTAATTGTAAGCAGGGTGGGAGACGGAGGCTGGAGGACTATATGTTCTCTTCTTAGAGAAGGAGAAACCACAGCATGTACAAATGTTTGTGCTGCTGGGAGTTTCTCCTGGGAGTGATTTAACCCTGGTTATTCCCAGGTTTTTTGTCCTGGAGTAGCCATTTTTACTTTAGGAATAAAAATGAACATCTATACACTCATGGTTTCTTCTGGGAGAACAACAACTCTCCATGCCCAGGAGAAACAGAATGTCAGTACGAGGCCAATGTCTCATACTTACATCATTAGAATATTTTGAGAAATGTTCTTACTTGTGTTTAATCTGTTTTTGTCCAGTTTAGTATCCTCAGTACTGCTGTTGCTGGGATGGGTAGGAAGCAGAGGGAGTCATTTGATAATAAAACTTATTGATTTCTTGAGACAGGGCATAAACAAATATTAGATCAAGTTTTCCCAGAACCACAGCAAATATAGAAGTGAATCTCTTTCACTTTACTCAGGTAACTAACATACATTGATTTAAACATATTGTTAGCATATTGTTAGATAAAGGTGAGTGGGAATTGGTCATAGTAAAAGATAGATATCCCACAGAATCACAACAGCTGTTACAGAGAACAGCATCCCAGTAACTAGCAACTGGCACCAAAATAAATAGAGTCAGGTTATGTATGGATTTTTTTTGCCTTGTCTTACAAAAATAAATGATTGAAAGTCCTGGGGATAGTCAATAGTATGATAGAAAGTATTGCATGTTCCTGGAAGCAAACGCTGAATTTCATATGACAAAAAGCTTGACTGACATACTAAATCAACTTTAAAAAGAAATAAGAGCAAGAAAACAAGCTGGCTACCTGAAAACACAACAAAAGATCCATTTATTCCTGCTGCAGTTAAGTTATTGGGTTCTTAGGTGGGAATCACTTCCATTGTCAGTGATTATTTTGGTGTGCATATAGGGAGAATGCTGTATGGCACTATCGTAGCCCTGGATCTTGCAAATTCTTACTAAATTACTTGAAATCAGTGGGAATACTCATAGTGGTAAAGTTAAGGCAGCCATATATTTTGCAGGATTAATTCCTTATTGTTCAACATGATGAAAAGCCTCTCTGATTCTGCAATGGTTATCCAAGTCCAGTGACATCAGGGTTGTGGGACCCTGTGCTACAACCAGATTTGCACTGACCTAGTAGCTTAACAAGGAGTGGGTAAGTGAAGCACCAGCTCTAGGCATGACCCTGGAACGGCAGGCCCCCAGGAACATTTTGCTAGGGCAGCAGCAGCCTTACACATCAACAGTAGGAGCCAAGCATTGAAACACCACAGCACTGTAACACTGCAACAGCAGCCAAGGGAGAGCAATCAGCTGTGTGGCAGCAGCAGCTGGAGTCTTCCAGCCCCAGGAACAGGACCAGTGCCCACTCTGCTCTCTGAGATTCAGCACCCCACCACCACCTCTTCAGCAGATTTTGCTCAGGGCACAAAACTTGTTAGTTGCACCACTGATCAGAGTGCCTCCGTGCTATACGTGACAAGTTCAAAGCAATCTTTACTTCAGCGTTTTGCAAGATAGCAAGATACTAGTGGAAACAAAATACTAAGTATGAATAGATGACATAATATAAAACTTAAGCAACAATTAAACTGTATTGGCAGATAAGTAACATTTTCTTTTCAACATATTGTTATATCAATTTTAGTTTCACTTTCATGTGGCCTATATAAAAAATTTACTTGTTGGAAGCTCTATTTAGAAATATTGTTATTAGAAGCACAAACTGCACATCAGACAATGAGAAAAGAAAGAATATGTTAATTTTTAAGTTTCCAAACTATTTACATCTACTGTGCAGTGCTACTGGGATTGAAGAAACTATTTGTATGCCTCATCTTTAAATCAGGAGTGTAAAGTCAATGATGCAGTATATTAAAATAACTAATATGTAGATAGCTGTGAAATATTTAGCATAATTAAACAGATACAAACAATGTAAACAGTTAAATTACACAGTAACTCTCAACATTTTGGAAGTTTTGAAAATAATTGGTGAAAAAAAATTCAATTTTGTATCACCTTGGTGAATTATGCAAACAGATGGTCTTGGGAACTGTCTGTTATAAGGAAATTAAAAAGAAAAAAAATTAGGATATAAGCAGATACTGAAACTGCTTAAGGGCCTGGCTGTGCTGTGGGCTGTTTCAGTAATTCATATGGAGCAGCTGTCTGGTTTAAGAAAAAAAATCTAGAAGTTAATCTCATGTCTCACATTTATTCCATGATGAGACCAGGAATGAATAGAAAACAGAACCAAGTTACACAGAAATAAGCTGAAGTAGTTTCAACTTTCCTAAGTTATGTTTTTTTGCTAAATATTCATCAAAACCTAGATAATCATATGTATTTGCCCCAAAAATACAAAGCTGAATATGAATATATATGAAGCAAAATCAAGGAACTAGCAAGAGTTGCCACCATACTGAAAATAATTATGAAAGCTATAGTCATTTCTCGAACTAACATAACCCCTAAAGTGTTTACTACACAGAGATTTTTTAACTCCCAGACCTTGAGGAACACAAATATAGCTTTGAGCTCTAACAGTAATTCATTATTGTACAGAATGATCCTCATTATTATACAGAACAATATGCAAAATCTTTCAAAGCTGTGATGATTTCACTAGGTAACCAAGAAGAATAAAAAGACAAGGGTTCCACGACCAGGAAAACAGAAAATATACAGAGAACAGTATGGAAACAGTATGTTGAAAACTTAATGTAGACAATTTCTCCTTTGTACTGTATATAATTTGCACAATAAAAATAACAATAAAAATATAACTGAGAATATCCATTAAGAGCAGATTAAGTAGAAGACATTTCTGGAGTCAATTTTTTTCATTATGAAGGATGCAAATAACTCACAATGCCATTGGTTTCCAAGGAAAACTCTTACATGTGAGATGCCATGCAACAGTTGCCAAGCTGGGTGGAGTCATAGATATGCTGGAGAGTAGGGCTAGGATTCAGATTGACCTAGACAAATTGGAGGATTGGGCCAAAAGAAATCTCATGAGGTTCAGCAAGTTCAAAGTCCTGTACTTAGGACAGAACAATCCCATGCACCAGTACAGGCTGGTGGCTGACTGGCTGGGCAGCAGCTCTACAGAAAAGGACCTGGGGGTTACAGTGGACAATAAGCTGAATATGAGCCAGCAGTGTGCCCTTGTTGCCAAAAAAAGGCTAATAGCATATGGGGCAGCATTAGTAGGTGTGTTGCCAGTAGATCCAGGGAAGTGATTATTCCTCTCTATTCAATACTGGTGAGGCTACATGGCTCCGGAGTATTGTGTTCAGTTTTGGGGGCCCCACTACAGAAAGGAGGTGGATAAATTGGAGAGAGTTCAGTGGAGGGCAACAAAAGTGGTGAGGGGACTGGGGGAACATAGCTTATGAGGAAAGGCTGAGGGAACTGGGCTTGTTTAGTCTGGAGAAGAGAAGACAGAGGGGATTTAATAGCAATCTTTAATGGAAGCAGGGTTCAAAAGAGAATGGAGCTAGACTGTTCTCAGTGGTGTTATATGATAGAACAAGGAACACTGGTCTCAAGTTGCAGCAAAGAAAGTTTAGGTTAGATATTAGGAAGAATTTTCTCACTAGGAGGGTAGTAAAACACTGGAACAGGTTACCCAGAACAGTGGTGGAAGCTCCATCCTTGGAGATTTTTAAGGTCTGGCTAGACAAGCTTTGGCTGGGATGATCTAGTTGGGGATGGTCCTGCTATGAGCAGGGGGCTAGACTAGATGACCTCCTGAGATCCCTTCCAACCCTAATTTTCTACGATTCTATGAACAGTTTAATACTCAAAAGTCTTCTTGAGCTGAGCTGAGTTGTAGTCCTCTACTAACTAGCTTTGATTGTTAATGTACTGATGATAACTGATGATTAAAATACATAGTAACTGATTATTAAACTACATCTTTAAATGATTCAGGAATTTTATGAAGCCGCTTCATTTAGTTTTTAAATGTTTGTTTTAGTTTCTTCCATTATAAAAAGTATATAAATGAACTTAATTCATAGCTATGCATTTTCTCAGCAACTGAACAGCAATGCTTTAGTATAGGATTTATTCATAGACATTCAAGGCATTTTGTCATCCCTGATAAGAATGCTCATAACCACACAGCAAAACGCCTTTAATAATATAAGAAAGGACAATTTGGTCACCACCGGGGTCTGGGTTTTCCGTTTCCCAAAGAAAAAATGCAGATATTCCCTTTTAACTAAGACAAACAAGGATTTCTCATTTTAATGAAAAAAAAAATGGGAAGAATTAGGTGAACTGTGAATTTTCCAGTTTTACAAAGAGCTCTCTTCAGGCTGGCAGAGTTCCAGCCTGCAACGGCCTAGGGGAAACAGGAGGAGGGTTGTCAGGCAGCAGGAGCCATGTGTATGTGCACACATACACATGCACATAGCTACTAGGCAGCCAAGAAAGCAGCTCCCTGCAGGTAAGTCTGGTGGGGGGTGGGGAGCTCTGAGGCCCCCATAGGGAGGAAGGGTTTGAGTTGGGCAGGGCTAGGGCTGGGGCTCTTGCAAGGGCATGTGCCTCCCACATTTGTGTCCAGGGTGGGAGAGGGTCAGGCTCCCTTCCCTGCTGCCCTTCCTCTGGTGCCTCTGTGGCTCAACAGTCAGGACCCGGCATGGCAGGGCAGAGTGGGGCAAGGCAGGGAAGCTCCTTTCCTTTCCCCATGCCAAACTGGCAAAGTGCCCTTTTCCCTCCCGGCAGCAGTGGGGGTAGGGCTGTTCTTTCAGGGGAGATTCATCAGGACATTGCAAGGCTCACAGCAGCAAGAAACTTCCACACCCAGCCCCTCTCTGCCCTGCTCTGCCAGGTCCTGCCCATTGGGCTTTGAGGCCCCAGGGTGATGACAGCAGGGCAGAGAGCCAGAACCCACAGTGCGTAGCCCACCCCCTCCATGGGCTCCACTCCAGTTATGATGCCCATAGAGGAGGGGTAGCCAGGCTCCACACTGCTCTGCCACATCAGCCAATGCCTCCTGCTGGTAGCAACCAGGGCTCAGGCACTGCTGCAGGGAGCGTGGGGCTGCAGACCCAGGACCCTGGCCCCATAGTCCTGGCAGCTGAGGTCCCTTCCAGCATGGCTTGGGGGGCAGTGGACTGTGGGTAGAGCTCTGATTTTCCATGATAAAAAACCCAAAATTAAATACCAAAGTTTATAGGTATTTAGATTGTATTTTATTATAGTGATTGAGGCACTGGTAGGCTTCCAAATTCCTTTAAAATTGTAAATATATCAATAAAACATTGTGTTCAATTTCTCTCTCTCTCTCTCTCTCTCTCTCTCTCTCTAGATATATATGTGTGTGTGTGTACATACATTATATATATGTTTCATTTTAATTGCAGATTTCAGGTTTTTAGATCAGAGATTTTGCAGATTTTTTAATCAGAGAATTTGTGATTATTAAACAGAGAAAACTAGGATCCTTGGTCATAACACTGTAGCTCTCAAAAAATTCCAGGGAAGCCATGTTGTAGTCCTTTTCTGACAGGAGAAGAGTGATTGCGTATTATAGCCTGGCGTAAGGATAGACTTGCATATAACAATTAGCTAGATGCACAGACTCCTGGGCAGGTGGTTCCTTCTCTTAGTTGGAACTAATCATAGTAAGATTTATGTGCATGTGATTAAGAGTGCTTAGGAATCTGAGTGCATATTACTACTACTTCTGTTACATACGTGTGCCTTAATACTTTTTTAACAATTCAGTTCCAGGCGTTAACCAGAATTTCATTCCTACATTGATTGTAAATGTTAACACTTACCTGTTCCAGAAGCATGTTGTGAAACTACCTATTGTCATGCACACCTTGTGATCCAATATATTTGCTACCCCTATGTAGCCTAATGGTCACTGGATTGGTGGACTTCACATCAAATGCAGGTTAAAGTCATGATGAGGATTATTAATGCTTTAAGTCAGTTGTTCTCAATCTTTTTGGAGTTGATGTACCCCTCAGAAAAAGACAACTCTTAGTTTCTTTTTGACTATACTAAAGTAATAGAATAGTGGTTCTATTCCAAAGAACATAGACAGACCACAACCATGGATACCTAACTGAAACCTCTGGGTTTATCTTGTGAATGATGTTTGCAAACTTAGTAGTACTAACATTGTGTGGCATCCCATGGCACCCTTGAGAGGATCTCATGGTACCCTGGGGTGCTGTAGCACCCTGGTTGAAAATCATTGCTGTATTATCTGCCCCAGATTTTATGAAAGCATACGTATCTGACTGGCTGCTTCCCTCATGTATGCATTGTTGCCATACTGGGGCTAAAGAGTACATAAGGAAATGCATGATTAACCAACTCTAGGAGCAGTGCTAGAGGATGTCACTACACAAATCCCAGTTCTGAATTTGGATTTGTCTACACCAGTGATTCTTAACAAATGTACCATGGCACATTCTGACCTGGGCAATCCAAACAAGATCACACGTGCCTCTTGCAGCATCTCTGGAACCAACTTCCAAGGGAAGTGTTGCTGGCTTCTACCCTGGGGGTCTTTAAGATGAGGCTTGATGCCTACCTGGCTGGGGACATTTAAGCCCAGTTTTCCTCCTGCCCAGGCAGGGGGTCAGACTTGAAGATCTACAGTCTTCCAACCCTACTTCTAAGATTCTATGATCTCAAACCAGTTTGAGTTACCACAAGAAGCACTCTGTGAACAAAAAGGTGTTCCTGCACTGCATGTTTGCAGTATGGGCTCAAAATCTGATACCTGGAAATCCAGGTATCAAAAAACAAACAAACAAACAAAAAACACAGGGGGGAAGAAGTAGGACAAGGAACAGTCCTGGACTGTGACCTGAGGTAACTTGGAAGCCGGTCCTCTAGCGGGACGCTCTTGTTTCTGGTCAAAGCATCTCTATGGTGCTGCTGCTTCCCCAGCACATGAGGCATGCACCCTTAGCATACTGGGGCAAGCAGAAGAGTGGGGCTAGAGTTTGGCATGACTGGGACCTGGGCACTGTCCCAGGTAAGTCAGGGACATGGGGGCGTTATTTTTGTGGGTGCGTGTGGTGGGTGTGAGTAATGGCAGGGTGGGATGTAGGGCACATGTGGGAAATGGCAGAGGACATGGGGAGAAGTGGGTGGGTGGGTCCGTGGGTGGGTTTGTGGAGAGGCTTGAGTGGAAGCTGCCACATGCCTGCCCCCCACTTGGTGCCATGGGCAGCAGCCAGTGCAGCCATGGCCAAGCTGCAGGCACAACCCACAACAGCATGGTGCTGCCTGATGTGGGCTCTGTACATGCTGAATGGACCTGGCCTGGCCCAGCCCCCACCAGTCCTCAAAGGCATCCAAGGAACTGGTGGACACCACCCAGTGTGTGGACCAGTGAGAAGAAAGAGGGCCTGCAGTCCCCAGGCACCTTCCTGGCCAAAGCCTCTTCCCTGGTTATGTACAAGGCCCACTTGGCCAGGGCCAGGAGGAGGTTGACTAGGAGGTCTCAGGATTCAGTAGGGCCACAGATGGGGTATCCAAAAATAAAAGCTGGGTGGTAAAGTTCATCCATCACCTCAGAAGGAGATTCCAGAGGTGGAGGTGGAGAGGCTACAGCCCGGTACACTCGAGTATCATGTACACCAGGGTCTCCCTCTGCCTGCAGAAGGGGCAGGAGACCAAGGTATTGGTAAAGCTTACCACATACATACCCATGGCAATGGCTCAATGGAGAAGCCACCAGATGAGGTCCCCAGTGGCTTGTGGGATGAGGGTGGAGTACAGATTCAGCCACTGGGGTGCCCAACTACACCCTCACCAAGCAGGTCCCTGCACTTGGTGTCTGGGAGGGACGCGAAGGTAGCATGGTGGATTGTATAGTGCATGAATGTGTAGAGGTGGTGAAGAAGCAGACCAGTTTGGTATCCTCCAGCTGGCTCAGGTCACACGCATTGTAGGTAAACTCATGCATCAGGCCAGTGCAGTGGGCTCCACCCTTGCCTATCATAGTCCAGGAAGTCTCTGATATGGGTAACAACACCAATGACCAGCCTCTATTGCATCTGGGGTCCCTGCACTGTCAGCACTTCTAGCTGGGGGTTCCAGAAGAAGGGCTCAACAAGCAAGTAGGTGAGTGTTGTAGGGGACCTAGGAGACAGAGACTAGCCTCCAGACCCAGAGGAGGTCCTGATAAAACTCTGGCAGCCCTCACAGGTCCTGCAGAGAGAATCCCCACAAGCCAAGGAGTTGCCAGTCACACCAGAACCCTTGAAGTGGCAGAGAAAGGCACGCCCCAGGTGGACCCATGCCACGTGGCTACCAACACTGTATAGTAATTGCTGCAGGGCCTGAAAGCAGAATGTAAGGACCTGGCTGCACAGGCAAATCAGGCCCTGGCTTCTCTTTTGCAAGGAGAGGTTCCGGACCTCTTCAGCAACCCAGTGCTGTCCTGTCCAGAAAAACTCCAGTGCCCATCGCTGGAACCGGCCATGACTTCAGGGGGTACCAGCAGGATGTGGAAGCAGTGCCAGAGCATGGACAGCACCAGCTGGTTCCACACCAGTACTCTCCCACACAGGAAGAGCCACCACAGCAGTCCTGCCCATGGCTGGAGCCACTCTACCATCCTTGCCTCTGGCTGGTGCCATTTCTTCAGCAAAAAGGGGCTCATGGGGGATAGGTAGATCCCCGGGTACAGAAGCAAGTCCAAGCGCCACTGGATTCCATGGAGCGTGGTGCAGAGTGAGCCCACCTGCCACCTGTCGCCCACCGTCAGGCCAAAACTCTTGACCCAGTTGATCTGGGCAGAGGAGGCTGCCAAATACAATGCCTGCCAGGCCTCCACCTACACCAGGTCACCCCAGGTCCTTGACTGCAAGAAGTGCATTGTCAGCATGCACTGACAGGATCAGCCGCTTCCACAGGAGGACAAGGAAGGGCTCCAGAGCCAAAGTGTACAGTTGGTTTTACAGAGGACAGCCTTGACGTACCCCTCACCTGAATGGGATGGGCTCCATCAGGGTCCAGTTGAGCTTGACAAAACACTCTGAAGAGATATACAGCACCTGGAGAGCCTGCATGAAGTGGGGCCTGAAGCCAAAGGCCCTCAGCATGCCTGTGAGGTACCCATGATCCAACCTGTCAAACACCTTCTCCTGGTTCAAGGACAGGAAGGTGAAAGACAGGTCTTCTCAATGTGCTAGCTGCAGAAGGTCCTGAACCAAGGGCAGGTTGCTGAAGATGGAATGCCAGGCACCACATGCATCTGGTCGGGATGGAGCACAACTTGCCCCACACCAAAGTGCATGTCCAGCCAGGTGCCTGCATGTGTGGATGTGCTCTCTGTGATCTTTTTGAGTTCTTTGCTATAGAAGAATTGCTGTATCATTTTTCTCTGGTGGAGAAACAAGTGAAAACTAAGGGCTGGCATTTTCCAAGGGGTGTCTTGAGGCTAAAAAGGTTGAGAATCATTCATGAGCTGATCTAGGATTTCTTAAACAGGGGGTGTGGCACACCACTCTCAAACCATAGAGGGTGGGGACCAGGAGAAATTGGAGCCCCCAGGCTGGTGGGGGACATGAGGGAAGCTAGGCAGGGATCAGACCCTTGAAGCAGGGGACCCTATGACTCTGCCTGGACCAGACATGGGTGGAGCCTCAGAGCCTCTTTTGTCCCACTCTTGCTGTAGGCTGCAGGGAGAACTACAAAAGGTGCTGGGCTCTGCCATGATAGCTGTGGTAGCAGGAGGTGGTTCCTCCTTCCATACCAGCTATCTGCCCCACCCCCGCAAGCTCCCATTTGTCCCCCACTAGCACAAAGCGGATGCTGGAAAGAGAAACTCACCCCCCACTGCCACCACCATCACTGGCAGTGGAAGAGCCCCACACACCTCACTGCCATGCTCCCACTGTGGGCTGCAGGAAACATCTGTGAAGAAAGCAAGGCTCAACCAGGGCCAGCAGCACCAGTGTTCAATTCCTCCTTTCAGTATCTGTTTCTTGCCCAGCTCCTCCCACCCAAGCCACATTCCCCACTGACAGGTAACAGGCACTGGAAGAAGGAACCTGCATACCGCCTCTGGTATTTGTGGCTGAGGCTGGTACCCTGAAGAACAGGAGTGGGGCAGGGGGAACCTGGAGCTCTCCCCATGCCCACATCAGCCAGGAACAGTGGCAGTGGTGGGGACTTGGCCCCTGCCCACAGAGCCCCCTCCCAACTGGGTGTGGGCGAGGGAATCATAGTTGGGGAGCAGCATGCACAGAAAGAGGAAACCAGCCTGCTGCCACCACCCCCATAGCACCTTGTGTATCTTTCTGGGGCAGAACAGCAGAAGCTCTGGGGCTCCCTTTGCAGTTGGGTCAGCCAGGGGCAGCAATGGAAGGGAGTGTACCACTAAACTTCCCTAGACCTGCTCCTCAAATGACAGGTCTACACTACAGAACCTCTGTTCCTCAGGTCTTGTCAGTAGAGCCCCCTAGTAGGGATGCAGTGTACCCTGTCAGTAGGAATCTTCCTATCAACTTAGCTGCACCACCACTCTGAACAATGTAAGCTTAGTTAACAAAAACACTTCTCTGTTGTTATGGCCTTTCTACCCTGGCATACTATGTTGACAAAAGTTGGTAAAACAGGTCAACCCAAAGTCTTTATTTCCTTCTATACTATATGTAGAGGGATAATGTAAACATTTTTGGTTCCCTCAGCAGTACAGGGAGGGCACTTCCCTCCTTGCACAGGTGGCCACAATACAAGCTCCGTGCAAGCTTCTGAAAACATGAGCTCCTATAGGGCCTGCTCTTCTGGCACCCTCTCTGCCTGCTTGTACCTCGCCTCCGCTGAGTTATACTACCAACCATATTCAGTGGAATGGAACAAAGTATCACAACAGGTTTATAGTAAACAGGCTAGTATTATTTATAATGTTAACTTGCTAACACTTACTGAATAACCAGAAGAGTATAGGTGAGGTTAGTCAGCTGCAATACTTTAAGTTGACCAATATAATGAAGCTGAGCAAGCCTAAGACTGAAACGCTCCAAGTAGAAGCAATGGAGCAGTTAGGGACAAAACTCATCTAATTAAAGTTAACATCTGTCAGCCATCTTCACATGTTCATGAAATTAATACTTGCCTCTAATGGTTTTCCACAACGTATCTTATTTTATCAAATTTGACTTGAGTCCTATCAGAGCAGAACAAGAAGGAACAAAATAATTGGAATAAAATTAGAAGAGTGCTAGTATCTAAAAAACAACTAAAGCTTTGCTCAAGACTTTACTTCAGTCAAAATACATATTGTAGCTTGTAAAATGGATGTTATGCAGGTCAACAGTAGCAAAATGACAGGAATTTAATAACATGTCTTTCTTAATTAGATGAGTATGTGATGTTGCAGCCATAAAAGAAACCATTTGCAACCACAGTGGGTCAAGATATGAGGTGAACAAGACCTGAATAAATTTAACTGTTATTTGGGTATATTTATCAAGTACCTACCTGATAGATGCTTTTCTGCCTTGTACTCTATCACTGCACTGTCTCAGACTTTTTCCTTTTGCTCTCTTCCCCCTCCCACCTCTGCTTCACCTCTCTGCTTCACCTCATGTCTTTCTAATTCTGCCTAATTCTACCTACTCAAAGAACCTTTCCTGCCTATGTCCTTAGACCAACATGGCTACAATAAAAAACCCAGCAACAGGTGTATCTAGATGTTTTAAGGAAGTTGCATAATTCAATGTTGGTTCATCTCCAGTTATTTTCTATTATAACAATGTCACCTTTCACCCTTTGGAATCAATTGCTATTGACATGGCGAGGGAAGAGAGATTTAATCCTTGCTACAGTCTAAGGGGTTGGATTACATTCTGGGTTGTGGTCCTTTGGACTTGTAGGAGTGTGAAGCCCATCCCGAAGAGGCTTCTGGGAGGAAGCCAAGCTGATGCCCTGAAGCGGGGGTCAGCTTCGCGGAACCTAGAAGCCATGGGATAGTGACTGAATGTATCTGCTACTGTTTGGTGATATACAGGTGTCACAGGACACTTTAGGTGCCTGGCTCCTATGAAGGGTGGAAACTGCTAGGGAAAGAGTCCTAGTAGTGAGTAGGGAGCCCCAGCTATGGGTTACCAGGTCAACCAGGGTGAGCTAGCACCCCACACTTGCCAGCGGTCAGCTGACAGGAAGGGCCTCTTTGTCCTCCCTGGATCCTCCATGGTCCTCTCTCACACTGTGCCCTCACTGGCACTCAGACTATCTGCAGCCCCTGTCTCTCTCTCTGCCCTCTCTGGCACTCAGGTTGATGCACCCTCTCTGGTGCCGGGGTTGGTGCACCCAAAAATGCAGTGCCTTCTCTGGTGCCGGCCTGGCTCACATATAAGTCCCAGGCTTGAGACCAGGAGGGGCAGTTCCTTGCTAGCCACCAAAGGGGAAGGAAGTCTCCCAGAGCAACCAAAAGGGAAGAGGCCTGTCCACAGGAACTGCGTCTGTCACTGTTGAGGGACGGAATATTCCCCAGTAGGGTGAATGATGTTATAACAGGGTGGTTTTGATTTTATGTTATAGCCCAGGGGCTTGTGTTTTGTTTGCTGTTTTACCAGTGACTTAGGTGAGGCTATTAGGGGATGGAGGAGGCCTCATAGGGTATCCACAGTAGCGTGAGGACCCCAGCACCAGAGAAGGCACTGCATTTTTGGGTGCACCAACCCCGGCACCAGAGAGGGTGCAGCATTTAGGGTGCATCAACCTGAGTGCCAGAGAGGGCACAGAGAGAGACGGAGGCTGCAGATAGTCTGAGTGCTAGTGAGGGCACAGTGTGAGAGAGGACCATGGAGGATCCAGGGAGGACAAAGAGGCCAGATTATAACAAAGCTCAAACCAAACATTTTCAGTACCTTTGGTGAGTCTTGGGCTGTGGTATAGGGGAGGAAAGGAGCCACAGATAGCACCCCCTGGCATTGGGGCTAGGAAATGGGCAGCCTCCCGCTTAATTGCATCTATTTAACTAATTAACAACAAGGCAAGGCAGGTGAGAAGGCAGGTGGTTGGTCCATAATAGGTGAGATGGATCTCGAAGAGACACACCTGTTACAGCAGGAAAGAAAGGGGAACTGCCTTTGTCCAACCAAAAGGCCCTGGAAAGTCCTGACCCAAGAGGAACTTAAAGATACCAGCTTTTTACTTAGAAATGACACCTTTGAAAATGAGATAATAGCTTGGCTCTAATCCCAGAAAGGCACTAAGGCTAAAAGTCACTTCCATTGGTAAACTTCTTCTGGAAGAGATAGTTAACGAAAGGGAAGATATAAGTAGAAGAACTGGGCCCTGGGCAAAACTGCTTCAGGGAGGACAAAGCTGAGGACAAATAAAGGAAGTAGTCTCACCACCCTGGATGCAGGGTGAGGTTCCCAAGACCCATCACATAATAACTTAGAAAAGGGTGGGGAGTGTCTTTCCTCCAGTCCAATGCACTAGCGACTTGTAAGCTTTTAGTATTGACTTGGCGTGTGATGTTTTCTGCAATAAAGTTATACTTGTTGTTTTAACCTTGGTGTGTGACTTGTGGATTACTCACCTTCCCCTTGAGAAGGGAGGAAGCCCTAACAATTGGTGGAGAATGTGGGCATATTAAAGATCATAGAGACCCCTCCTCGAGGGCAGCCTGGCCAGCTGCATTTGGGAAGCGGTGGACACATTTATGCAGTGGGGAAAAATCATGAGTCTTTTTTAACTTAGTAGGAGAGTGCATCCATGGGTGTCCTCTGGGGTGAGGAACCTCAGGTCCCTTGCTGCTGTGAAGGGAGTTTTTGCCCAGTGGCAGACAGGCAGGAAGCCAGGGAAAACTGTGTTACTAGAGGGTGCCATTTCTTTGTTGTGGGAAATGGTGGGGACTTTATTGCCCCCAGAGGATCTGTTTCCAGAGTCAGGGGGGGAACAAGAGGTGGCAGTGACCAATCTAATTGGTGATGAGTGAGAGCAACCTGCCCTGCCAATCCTGGAAGCGGAGGAGGAGACGACCCGCTGGATGGGAAGCTTTCCTCCCATGAAATTAGAGGTAACTGCAGTTATGAAGCCTAGGTTGCAGCAAAATCAAAATGGAGAGCTGGTCCTACATGAAGGGGAGATGACCTTCTAGAAAACAAGAAGATTTCCAAGTTGAGCTGGCAGGCTAGGTGAAGGACCTGAAAGAAACCTGAGCCATGTGAGCTAGTTGAATAGTAGCCCAAGGAGTAGATAAGTATTTCACTCCCCAAGAGGCAATAGCTGTAATGACAAAAATCTTCTCAGGGGAGTGGTATAAGTCAGCCCAGGCCACCCAGCAGATGTCAAAGATGACAAAGATGTCAAAGTATTATGCTTTCCAATGGAGTTTGTACTGGGGACCTTGAAAACATGAGAGGTGACCAAAGACCGGCATGCTAGAGAGCCTAAATAGGTGAATTGGCCAGGGGCAGTACAACAGCTAAGTAGAGATGCATTCATCGAGGCAGCTTTGGGTGGGGATTTGACCGCAGTCCCCCTGCAGGTTACAGTCACTGGGACAGCCTGGGAGAACACCCTTTGTAAGGGATCTGGTCCCTTGCAGAGTCTTTTGTTGTAATGCTATGATGCCTAGATGAACTGTCCCATAAATGAAATTATAAAAGGGCTGCAGACCTTGAGTAATTTAATGGGGGAGCACACAAAACTGAAACAAGTGGTGTTAGTGAAGGGAATGTCAACAAATCCAAAGAAACTTTCCTGCTGACAGCTCTGGATAGAGCTGAGGAAGACAAGAGTCCCCCTAGAGCAAATTGATGGGAAACCCACAAATGAGTTGTATAAGATCTGGAAAAGTGATAACCGGGGAAAAGAATAAAGATTGCCATTGCAGTAGCAGCTGTTCCCTCAACATCCCTTCCCTCGCTCCCAGTGGGACAAATCCCCGGGGATTCTAGGGGGTAACTTTTTACCCAAAATTAAGATTGAAGGAGGTGATGTGGAAGGGTAGTTTCTAATGGATACAGGAGTGGAGGTTACAATTTTCCAATGCAGACACCCCCCAACCCAAGTGGATGTCCAGTGGTATTAAAAGGGGTGGAAGGTGGAGCAGTTAGAGGATGGGAGATTCAAGGTATGGTAAAATTAGGGGTGCGGGAGGTCCCCACGGTAGTGACTGCTACCTGACCCTGATTATGGATATTGGGAACCAATGTTCTGAGACACTGCATCACAGATGGCCCCTGCAGGAGGGTGATGGCCCTAGAAAGAGAAGTCGCCATGCCAAAGGACAGACCATGGGTCCATTCAGAGTGAGATGTGGGAAACACCAAAGATGACAGACAAATTGCATTGAAAAAGGAAGCAAAACCATGTTTAGTGCACCCCTATCCCTTGATGCCCGAGGCTGAAGGGGGGATAAGTGAAATGGTTCAGAGACTATTGCAAGCTGGGCTTGTGGAGCCCACTATTTCCCAGTAGAACTTCCCTTTATGGCCTGTGTGAAAGGCCAGTGGAAAGTTGAGAATGGTAATAGATTATTGGGGAAATAAATAAAAAAACCAGAAAGTTAGGCCTGGCGGTCAGCACTCTTTCGGAGATGTGGGATGCAGCCCAGAAGGCGGGCACTTCCTATTTTACTGCAATCAACATCTCAAACTGTTTCTGGGCAATTCCAGTGCAGGAAAGCGACCATGATATATTCACTTTCATGTTCAGGGAAAACAGTATCGGCCGTTGCACCTGCCCCAGGGCTGGTGCAATTTACCAATATTAGCACATCAACAGGTGTGTAAGGCACTTGATTTCCTGCCATGGGTTCAAAGCTATGTGGATGACACATTAATTTGGGCAAACACTCCTGGGGAGTGTGCTGATATCTCCCACCTGGTACTACAACTTTGGAAGCGGCAGGGTTTCTGGTGGATAAAACCAGAAAAAGCAAAGGTAGAACATCAGTTTGGCATCCCTTATCATCCACAAGGCCAGGGAAAAGTAGAGCGCTGAACCAGGACATAAAAAGAAAATTGGAAATTGCACAAGAGGTTTTTGGAAAGGAATAGGTCCAACAAATTCTTTGGTTATTATGGGCCTTGTGGATGCACAGAGGAGAATGGGGAACCAGCCCCTTCAGCCAGATAATGGGTTGGCCCCTAAGGTTTCAGTGGGAGGAGACGGCAGAGTTGGGTCTAGAACAGGGTGATCAGAACCGCTCCCTCCGACCTACATTAGGGGTAAAAATAAGGTTTGCCTCCTGGCCAGGGCAAAGAAGAGAGCAAGAGGGCTTGGGCTTGGCTTGGAGGCAGGGTAATACGGAGTTGATAGAGATCTCCACGAGCAAATATTAGATACCCACTAATCAAACAGCTGTTTTCCAGGAAGCATCATGAGAGCTGGAGTACTGCCGCTGATGAGACCAATTTGGACTTGTGGTGCCTTTTTCTACCCTGGCTATTGGAAATCAACCTCCTAGGTGCTGCAACTAGAGGCTACGTGGCCCAATGCTTCTTGCCCTCCCCCCCACCCTATGGATCTCCAAGGATACGTGTCTAAGGTAGTTCTGCTTCACACCTAGAATTCCAGTGATCTCCAAAGCTGGCAGCGGGCAGACACTACCAGTAGCCCATATGGGGTGCATTGGTATGCATAGATCAACACCACAAGTGAGAGGAGCACAGCTGTGGGGGGCTACCCACCACGGAGTGCATGTATCGGATCCTAAAGAGAACATTCCATTCCATTCCAAAGTGACTGTAGCCCCGGGCACCAATTGGTCTTTATTAGCCTACCATGATGAATATATCATGGAAGTTGAGGAGTTTCAGCCCACCAGAGCAGAAGGCACCCGTGACCACATGGAAGGCACTTATGAGCATGCCATGTGCGATAGACTCCAAATAGACTTTGTACTAGTGATTTCCAATATCATGAGATCGATAGTAGATTGTAAGCCCAGAAGGCATCCCATCCCTGCAGAGGTATAGGAAACCTTGTGTGGGGACAGGCCAAACTCCCCTTTCACAACTCCTGGAAATCTGCTAAATTTAGGGCAGAAACAGGAGTTGCGAAATGGAGAGACAACCTCATTCTAGATTTTGATGAGTCCCACCTACCCAGAAAAGATTCCGACAATTATGGGATCCATAGTCCATAAACTTTTGTGGTGTTCCCTTCACTGTTCCTAGAAAGGTTTGTAGTTCTGCAGTGAGAAATTAATGTCACCCGGGTACATCCATGGTTCAGCAAATGGGCAGAGCCTATCCTGTCCGCTAGGCAAGAGAATCCCAGATTGCATAGAAGATTCCGCAGAGATTCAGCAACCATCCTGGGTTCCTTAGGGAGTGCTGAAGTGGTGCTTAAACAAATAGATATAAAAGTTGTGAAGAATAAGCTTGCTAAGATGAGACAACTCACCCAACAGGCATCAGAGGGTCAAACAGTGGCTAATGCAGAATACCAAGAGAACCATGCTAAGACCGTAACGGTGCCAGTGCAAACACTCAGGCAACTACATACCATTATAAATTTAGTGTTAAAAGGGATGTGGGACCTCACAAATGAGACAAGCTATGCCATATCTTGTGTAACTATGCAAACTTTTGTATTACACCAGTATGAAAGACAGGCTCTTTAGATCAAGTCCGGAGATCCAGAAGTCATATTCAACTCTTATATAGAATGGTGCTCAAAATACAAACCCCTTTCCATGAAAACTATTTCCTCTGGGTTAAAAACACCCTTGCGGGGGTATATTCATGTAAGATCAGTAGGAGTGGAAACCAAAACCTGGCCTCTCTAAGAGTATGTCCCAATCCCTATAGTACTGTCAGAGAGAGTTTGGGTCCCCAGGTCCCCTGCCAAGTAAGTGACTCAGTACAGAGAATTCTTAGACCCTAGAAGGTGTGAGCAATGAAGATGCCATGAGTAGATGATGTCTCCATTGCTCACAGGGGGTAAAAAGAAGGTAATAGATAATGTGGGGACCTCTGCAAGGCATGCTAGGAAATCTGGTTGTCACACCAGATGGCAAAGCTAACCTATTTAATGATTTCTTTGCCTCCATTTTTCTGAGCAGGGACTGGGTCACTCCCCCACAACTGGGACACCCGTAGGCCCCAGGTGAGGCACACCCAGGCCTAGGGTCAGTGAAGATCTAGCCAGGGAACTTCTGGAGGGACTGGATGTATTTAAATTAGCTGGTCCGGACAATTTCCACCCCAGAGTGCTGAGGGAATTAGCAGAGGTCATTGCGAGACCTCTGGCATGGCTTTACAAGCACTCATGGTGCTCAGGTGTGGTGCCAGAGGACTGGAAAAGGGCCAATGTGGTTCCCATTTCCAAAAAAGGGAGGAAGGAGGACCCAGGAAACTATAGGCCAGTTAGTCTTACCTCGATCCTGGGTAAGCTTTTTGGGAGAATTATCCTGGAGCATGTCTGCAAGGGACCAGCAAGGGAGATTATGCTTAGGGACAACCAACGTGGGTTCATTAGAGGCAGGTCCTATCAGACCAACCTGGTGGCCTTCTATGACCAGGTCACAAAATCCTTAGATGCAGGTGTAGCAGTGGATGTAGTATTTCTGGACTTTAGGAAGTACTTCAACACTGTCTCTCACCCCACTCTCATTAAAAAATTAGGGGACTGTGGCATTGACACCTACGCAGCCAATTGAGTCACTAACTGGCTGGAGGGTTGCACCCAGAGAGTGATGATGGATGGGTTTTATTCGACCTGGAGGGATGTAGGCAGTGGGGTTCCACAAGGCTTGGTCCTCAGACCTGCACTGCTCAACCTCTTCATCAGTGACGTGGACGAGGTGGTAAAAAGCACTCTTTTCAAATTCAGAGATGACACTAAGAAGGACACGCTAGAAGGGAGGAATAGGCTACAGTTGGACCTAGACAGGTTACAAGGGTGGGCAGATGAGAACAAGATGGGTTTCAACACTGACAAGTACAAGGTGCTGCACGTGGTGGGGGAAGTACAAGCAGCATACCTACAGGCTAGGGAACTCCCTTTTCATCAATGCAGAGGCAGAAAAGGATCTTGGAGTCATTATTGATGCCAAAATAAACATGGGTCGACAGTGTAGGATGTGGTCAGGAAGGCCAGCTGCACCTTGTCATGCATCCACAAATGCATCATGAGCAGGTCCAAGGAGGTGACACTCCCCCTCTGTGCAACATTGGTCAGGTTGCAGTTGAAATACTGCATCCAGTTCTGGGCACCGCACTTCAGGAAGGATGTGGACAACATGGAGAGGGTCCAGAGGAGGGTCACTCGCATGATCAGGGGCAGGTCATACGAGAAGAGGCTAAGGGACCTGAACCTGTTCAGCCTCCACAAGAGAAGGCTGAGGGGGTATCTAGTGGCGATTTACAAGCTAATTAGAGGGGACCAGCAGGCACTGGGGGAGTTCCTGTTCCCCTGAGCACTACCAGAAGTGGCAAGAAATAATGATCACAAGCTGGCAGAGGGTAGATTCAAGCTAGACATCAAGAGGGGCTACTTCAATGTCAGGGCGGCTAGGATCTGGAACCAACTTCCAAGAGAAGTGGTGCTGGCTCCTACCCTGGGGGTCTTTAAGAGGAGGAGAGATGAACACCGTACTGGGGCTATATGACCCCAGTACTGTTTCTTGTCATGGCAGGGGGTTGGACTTGATAATCTGCTCAGGTCCCTTCCAACCCTACCAACCAACTATAAGATGTGCTACCATGGAAACTTCCTGATGGATCCCTGTCATTTACACCAGGAAAGTGTAAAAGATCATATACTAGATGAGATCTTTAATCAAAATACTGTAGTAATTAACAATGCCATTGGGTGTCTATGTGGCGCTTTGGTGACCCCAGTTACCTAGAATGACAGGAATGTCTCCCTGGCCCCTGTTAGAGAATGCTGTTGTAACGCAACCACTGTAGAAAGTGGGGGGCGTATCTATGCACAACCTACCTATTCCTGTTTATTAGCCTTAGCAAAAATATTCCCAGTGAATTGGATGATGTCATTAAGCCCTTCCTGGGAGGCTGTCTACAAGCAATTGGGGGAACTGAAGAAGATGATTAATAGCTATGCTACTGTTTTGAATAAAGAAAAGCAGGTAAGCTTGCATATAATACATCAAAAGAGAAAACTTTTAAAGTTAACAGCTGAATTGGAGTCAATGTCTGGACCTCATTGGTATGAAATTTTGGTGAGTTATAGCCCCACTTAGATGAAGATGATGAACTTTGCATTACATCCAATAGTTATCATTTTGCTGTGTATTGTTGTTTTATGCTTTCTTATGTGCATGCTTACCTGTTATGCTCGAAAGTTGTACTGGCGAGTAAAGGGCCTGATAGATTATGTTGATGGCTATGTAAACTTGCAAGATTTTAATCAGCATAAATACATGCAGATGCAACTGGTCAGAGAGAGATTGTGAGGCCCGTCCTGAAGAGGCTTCTGGGATGAGGCCAAGCTGACACCCCAAAGGGGGGGGGGGTCAGCTTCGCGGAACCTAGAAGCTACAGGATAGTGACGTAATGTATCTGATACTGTTTGGTGATATGCAGGAAAATATGGGAACCTAATTTTGAGGTTCCATTGAGAAACTGCCCTTGCCCGAACAACGGCCCTGGAAAGTCCCGGCCCAAGAAGAATTTAAACATAACAGCTTTTTACTTAGAAATGACAGCTTTGCAAAATGTGATGCTAGCTTGGCTCTAATATCAGAAAGGCAGTAAGGTTAAAAGTCTTTTTCATTGGTAAACCCCTTCTTGAAGAGATAGTTAACGAGAGGGATGGTATAGAAGTCAGAAGAATTGGGCCCTGGGTGGAACTGCTTTGCGGAAGACAAGACTGAGGACCCGATAAAGGAAGTAGTCTCACCACCCTGGATGCAGGGTGAGGTTTCCAAGACCTATCAGGTAATAACTTAGAACAGGGTGGGGAGTGCCTTTCCTCCAGCCCAACGCGCTAGCGACTTGTAAGCTTTTAGTATTGACTTGGCATGTGATGTTTTCTGCAATAAAGTTATACTTGTTTTAACCTTGGAGTGTGACTTGTGAGTTACTCATCTTCCTCTTGAGAAGGAAGAGAGCCCTAACAAGGAGGTCCAGCATGCCCCGGATTTGCCTCCCATATAGTAATGCAAAAGTCAAAAAGCTCATGAAGGACTGTGTAACTTCTTGAATGCCTAACAACAAGTAGGCAAGCATTTGGTCCTAATTTTGAGGTTCCATTGAGACAAATTTTTGCGGCACTCCCTTCAGGGTTCGGTTTAAACTTTTGATTAAGCCATCTGTTGGGGGATGGTACACTGAAGTCCTTACTGAACATGCCATCAAAAGAGCCCCAAAATTTTGTAATACCCAGGACATGAAGGACATGCCCTGGTCAGTTAAGACCTCTCTCAGAATGCCCACTCGGGAAAATATCCGTAGCAGCTCGGATGCTACCATCTGCACTGATACCAAAAAAATCGCTACCCTCTTGGGGGAGCAGGTGGCATAGTCACCAAGAACCAGGATGAACCTAGATCCAGGTTCCAGAGGTCCCAATTCAATTTCAACCCACACAAAGGGGGGAACCCACCAGTGGAACAGGCACCAGTGGGGCCTTAGATATGACCCAGGGTACAACTAGTTGGCACTCAGGACAGGAGGCAGGATATTCCTTGATCTCCTGGTATACCCCAGGCCAGAGAACCTCACCAACACTCTATCCTGAGTCTTCTTAATCACCAGATGCCTCTCCTTGGGTATGTTGCTGACCAGCTTCAAAAGCTGACTGCAGTACAGTCTTGGGATTAGTAGTTGTGATCACCAGGCCCTATGGTTTCATCCCTGGCCACTCATCAAGAGTGATCTTCAAGAGACCCCCTGTAATTAAAACAGTGTCCCTTGTATGGATGATCCAGGCCCCTCTCTTGAAGGGTTCCAGAGGTTCCCTGATTCTCTGCTCCCTCTGGAGGGGGCTCCATATTTCACTGGACCCCAACCCTTTTTCCTGTCCATTTCTGCTGGCAGGAGAGAGCCTTCCATCTAACCCACCACTTGTCCTAGTATGACCTGGTTGAGGCCCAAAAATCTCTGGGTCTGAAAATAGTAATATCTCCCCTAACACTGGTTCAGTGGGGTTCTGGTCATCTTGGCTTCTCTCCACTCACTGCGACAACCGGATTAGCTTGAACATTGAGCCCCAGTCTCACCCCAGCACCACTGGGAAGGTTAACTGGTGGGCCACCACAGCGTTTATGCAGCCTGACTGTCTCTCAATGGTCAGGGTTAAGTATATTATGGGTTAGGGTTGGGTATCCCCATGAATGCATGTGATATATGTACATTCTCCTCCCAGGATATCTGCTGGATTTGCAAAAAAACTAATGCACAAATGTCTGGCCCATGCCAGCGTTTATAAGCCCCACAACATGGGCATCCCTGACTTTGACTAAGATCACATGTTTCTTTGCATCTGGATTCTCCTGCCCTGCCTCCGAGACATAGCTGTCATTGTACTCACAGTCCATCTGCAGGCACTCCCACAATTGATGTCCCTTTTTCCCCACATTGGAAGCACATTATTTGTGCCTCTCTTCCCTTTCCTGGGGTGTAGGAAGGCCCTAGGGGGCTTTCTCCTCTAGAAGGGTCACTCAAGACCCCTCCTCCTGGCTGGTGTCTCAGCACCAACTGAGGTATTTCCCCTAGTAGGGCCCTTCCTAAAGACCTGAGCTGTTTCCTCGGATTTCTTGAGCCCAAAAGCCGCTGGTTACCCCAAAGCTCTTGACATTCTAATTCTGTCCCCATAAAGTCTTCTATCTTTCAGGTGTCTTCCTCCAAGTTAGCCTCCAGGTGTATCCAGTGCCAATACACACACTTCCAGGACTTTGCTTGTAGGATGCAACTGAATTGCATGAGAGTCACCAGTTCCACAATTTCCATAGCTGACCATGAGACAGGGGTCAGGGTTTAATCAGTAGGTGCATATATCCTTTAATTTTGGGGCCATGGTCCAGGCCACACATTCGTGTCCCAAGCCCCTGACTGGAACTGATGGTGATAGGCCTCCTCCATGAGACCCAACCAGTCTAGGATGGTCACTTTGAGGGTTTTATAATCCCATGCTGACTCTTTCTCCAAGACCTTGTATACAGCCTGTGCTTCCCCAGTAAATGACAGGGCTATTGTCACAGCCCATGTATCCCGGAACCACTGGTAGATCTCTGCCGCCTGCTCAAACATTACAAGGAATGCCTCTGGGTCATCTGAAGGTCCTATCTTGGTAAGTACTCCATGCACCAACCTCGGGAAACTGGGCGACTCACTAACTTGGACAGAAGTCTGTCTTGATTACACCTGCAGCCACAGGAATTCCTGTTACTGCTGCTGCTTCCATTGGACCTGCTGTAGTTGCTGTTCCTTCTGAAACTGCTGCTGCTGCTGCAGTTGGAACTGGTGAAATAGCTGCTGTTGTTGCTGCTGTAGCCTCCTCTCTCTCTTTGCTACTCGCCTGAAGAGACTTTAACTACCCCTCTGGCCAATCAATCAGCTTTGCCAGCTGATCCCACGATCCTTAGCAGGTAGGCTTATCTCTAGCCCACTGCAGCTGGGGTCCAGCCCAGAAGCCATGCACATCATTACACTTACAATGAAATGGAAATTACATTTTCATTCACAATGCTAAAACATCTAACAATTTCACCTCATATTATTCAAAGTTTTAAAAGAATTTGGTTAACTTTTAAAAGTTTGAATTATGCCTCAATATGAGACCATCAGTGGTGAGGCAGACATCTGGTGTGTGACGTTTGTGTAGTTTCAGTCAGCATCCTTATTTAGCTTAATGATAAGAACTAGGCAGACAAGGTTCTTTGGCTAAATCCAGTATCTTTTCTTAAACCAACTCAAATAGTTGAAAAAATTCTTCTTAGTAAGCTTTTCAGGACAAATGTCCTGTGTCGGCCTGAGAAAGCTTCTGAAGAATGCCTGTGCTCTTCCTGGATGTAGTGATAAAGTAACCAGAGGTCAGTACCTATGCAAAAAAGCCAATCAGTTAAAAATGTAAATTGACGTGGTCAGTAGGTGAGAGACAGGCAGAGAGTGGTGAAGGGGAAATAGATACATAGATTCATAGACAATGGGGCTGGAAGGAACTTCAGAAGGTCATCAAGTCCAGCCCCCTGCCCCAGGGGCAGGGAGTCAGCAGGGATCATAGGATCCCAGCAAGACAAACGTCCAAATGTATTTTGAAGGTGCTCAAAGTGGGTGCTTGAACCACCTACAGTAGCAGTCTATTCCAGATCTTGGGGGCTTGGACAGTAAACAAGTTCTTCCTTATGACCAGCTTGAAACAGTCATGGAGGAGTTGTGACCATTCAAACTTGTCATCCCTTGGGGTGCTCTGGTGAACAGTCATTCCCCCAGATCCTGGTGAGCACCCCTGATAAACTTATAAATCATCCCTGAGCCTGTGATTTTCCAGACTAAAGAGTCTCTCAGCCTCTCTTCATAAGGTCTGTTTTCCTGATCTCTGATCATGTGTGTGGCTCTCCTCTGGACTCTCTCAAGCTTCTCCACATCCTTTTTGAATTGTGGGGCCCAAAACTAGATGCAGTACTCCAGCTGTGGCCTCACCAAGGCCGAGTACAATGGGAGAATGATGTCCTGGGATTTGCTTGAGAAGCATCTATGAATGCAAGCCAGAGTTTTGCTCGCTTTATTAGCTGCAGCATCACATTGAAGGCTCATGTTCATCTTGTGGTCAGTCATGACCCCCAAGTCCATTTCATCTGTAGTGCTAGTCAGCATAGCACTGCCAAGCATATAAGCATGCTGCAGGGTTTTCTTCCCAGATTAGAAAAACTTTCATTTTTCAGTATTAAACAACATCAGGTTCTCATCCACCCATTTCCTGAGCTTGTCAAGGTTAGCCTGGATCACCCTTCTGTCCTCAGGTGCGGATGCTTTACCCTAGGGTTCAGTATCATCAGTGAACTTGGCCAGTCCACTTCAGATACCAATGTCCACATCATTAATGAAGATGTTGAATAGTGGCCCCACTTCCCCTACACCCCAGCCATGTGCCAGCCATCTGTGTTGAGATGATAGGATATGATGCAGGCCTTGAGCCTGATCTGGTTATGGTCTGTGGCAATCCTGATGGCATTTTCCTGGCCACCTTTGGATTGCCTCTTTCATTCTTGTATGTAAGAATGTATCATTCTTGATCCTTGACAAGGACAGAGCCTTGAGGGACCCCACTGGTCACAATGCACCAGGACGATTGACTTCCATCAACCACCACTATATGTGTCCTACCATGGAGCCAATTCCCCAGCCAGCTAGTTGCAGTGAAGTTGAGACTGCAGTTAGCCAGTTTTGCTAAGAGGTGATCATGGGATACCAGATCAAAGGCTTTGTTAAAGTCAAGATATATGACATCAATATTGTGTCCCTTGTCCAGGTGATAGGTCACCTGGTTATAAAAAGAAATAAGATTGGTCAAGCAAGACCTACCTGCAACAACCCATGCTGGCTATCCCTCAAGATGTTGCCATCGGCCAGTCCGTTAAGAATGGCCTCTTTGATCATTTTTTCGAAGACCCTCTCTGGGATACAGGTCATGCTGATAGTTCTGTAGTTTGCTGGATCTACTTTCCTCTCTTTCTTGAAGATAGACACCACATAGGCCTTTGAATGAATGTAGCTGTAGTAAAAAGGATGGTGATAGTAGGAAAAGCACAGATAAGTACAAATGGTCAAAAAATAAATGTATACTTCTCCTTCTATAACAGTGTAAGATAGTATAAAAGAACAGCAAAAGGGAGGTTGGAAAATTGCATATTTAGCACTTAGGTCTGTGTTTAGAAGCATTCCTGCAAACAACTGAACACCCGTTTTACTATAAATGAGAAGGAAGCTTCCTTAATTATCTGTAACAGTCTAAGAACTAAACACATAATGTGTTTCATATATCTTGACTTTAACAAGATGGTTGGGGGAAGGGAATGAGAATAGCTGGTAAAACATGAAGGGTTTATTGTTATAATGTGTTATAAATCCACATTTATAGGAACTCAGGCTTTTGAGTTATACTGATCACTAATACAAAATCTAGTCCAGATTTTGACAATTAATCTCCTCTCTCTCAAATATGAAATATATTTAAATATAATGTACTGTTTTCCCTCTACAGCTAATTAGATATTTCTGACTTATAGCCATGTCAGCTTCCTCTGTGCAAAAATAAAGTTTATTTCCTACCTATAGGGACTTTTTACCATCTTTAATTTTCCCTAAGCTTGATGAAGGGCATGTGAGCCTAAAAGTTTGCAGAAAAAGATGGGGGGGTTGCAATTTCTTAGTTGGTCTAATAAAAAGTATCATATCTGAATCAAGAGTTCTACAGTTTTATATTTCTTCACTGTAAGCCAGTCTCTGGCTCCAGCCATGGGAGCTCTAATTTTTCAACTTTGTCTACCTGCATAGCTATCCGGACTAGGGGCATCTTCTACTCTGTACGGAGTTTATATGGTAGGTTTGTCAATCCTTTCTGTGTCCCAGTTTGAGGACCTCATAATCTACTGGTCCCATCTGTTGGGAAACTTCAAAGAGGCCTTGCCATTGTGTGAGCTACTTGCTCACTGACGTAGGAAGTCTCACCAGGACCTTGTCTCCTGCTCACAAAGTCCTCATTGTGGTCCCTCTATCATACTGTGTCTTTTGCCTTTGCTAGGTATCCTTTGAATTTTCACTGGCCAATTGCTGTGCTTTCTGCAGGCGCTCTCACAAGTCTTGTCTATATCCTTCAGCCCCAACTCTGGATTCTACCAGCTTCTCCCATTTCTCCCAGAGTACCTGCATCAGGCCCCTAGGGTTGTGGCCATACACTAGTTGGAATGGGAAGAACTGTGTCAACCCCTGAGAGGCATCCCATAAAGCAAATAACAATGGAGTGAACACCAGGTTCCACCTGCAGGGGTCATTCAGCATGCATCTCTATATCATTCTATTTAAGGTCCTGTTCAACCACTGAACCAACCCATTGGTTAGTGGGTGACAAATGGAATTCTTAAGGTGAGTGCTAATGTGCTATACAACACCCTCATGACATAACATTAATCCCTTGATTGGTCAAAATCTCATGAGGGATGCCAACTCTTGTGATCCATGTCAGCAGTTCCCCACAATCCTGGGGGCCATAATAGACGTAAACAGTATGGTCCTGGGAAAGCATGTAGTGTAATCAATAAGCACCATACTTATTTGGGGTAATGGGGTAATGGACTCACAAGATCCAGTGCCACTCAAGAAAAAGGGGTCTCTATTATGGGAATAGGTTACAAAGGGGCTCTCGGAGGTCTGTGGTCCTAAGTCTTTTGGCACTGTGAACATGTGGATCCCCACTGTTCTACATCCTCCTGCAGGTAAGGCCAGAAAAAGTTCTGGACAATTCTCACCTGGGTCTTATTTCTCCCTGTGTGGCCACCCAGAAGGGATGCAAAACCACCCTTCTAAATATTCCCGTTACCACCAACTGGACTATTTCTTCCTCTGTCCCTCTGTATTTCCAGATATGGTACAGGAGAAGTTTCCTTACATTGTACAGGGTGCCTGTGCTTGACGGGCCCTCCCTTGGATCTTCATCTGTGAGGTATTGTAGTTCAGGATCGTCACATTGTGCTTGCTGAAACTGGAGTGGACTGGCCACTTGTTCTATGTCAATGTCCGTACCGGCCTCAGCTGGGGCTACCATTGACACTTCTCTGAACCATCCCTTGCCCCTGAGCAATTTCTTCTGTTCCTCTTCAGTGGTCCTAACCCTCTCCAGGATGTTGTATATTGGCTCCCACACCCTTCTGATAACCATTTCACAAGATAATTTTGGTGCTATCCCCACCTTCAACTCCTTCTAGTATTCCAAAGGGGCACATAGCAGCCTTCAAAATGCATTTTGCACCCCCTTTCACCCCCCCCCAGATACACGTCATTGTGACTGGCTCAGCCTGGTGGATCCCAATTGTAAGAGCCAGGTCTGATCTTAAGAGTGACTGTGAACACCCTGTGTCGAGGGTGGCCCTCACTGGCCATTCCCCAATCCAGGCTGCAACAACTGGGCACTCCCAACCTTTGGCCTGGGTTCTGGCAGCAAAACTGCAATCCACAGGTTCCCTGGGTCTTTCTCTAGTTGACTTAATCAAGGTACTAAATCTCTATGAGCAATCCTTAGCCATATGTCCTATGCTGTCACAGAAATAACGCACTACCCCGCATGCTATTATCTTTGGTTGACCCAGCTTCCGATATTCCTCACGTGGCCTACTCAGAATGGGGGTTGGAGCCCTCAGCTGCAGCATCTGTCACATTCAGATACTGTGAAGGCCTCTGTGATTCGAAGGGCTTCCTCACAGTTGTGGGGTTGGTGTCTGCACACCCACCTCTGTGCATCTTCTTCTAGGTCCCAGATGAATTGCCTTAGCAAAATCTGATCCAGGACCACGTCACAGTCATAACAGCTTAGAGGGAGCCACTTTTTCAACCTAACCTTTAGTACCTGCATAGGAATGCAAGGTCGTCTCTCCTTGCATACCTTCCAGGCCTGGAATGCCAACCTATGGTTTTCTGGTGTTATCTTAAGACAGTAGAATGTTGCCATCTTGACAGTCTAATAATTACAAGTGTACACTCTAGACAGAAACCGGTAGGTGGCCTGAGTTTTATTGACTACTAATGCTCCCAGTTGATGAACCAACTGGGAGTGGGCCAAGCCCACTTGCAAGACTGTTCATTCAAACAATTCTATATAAGCCTCCAGATCATCTTCCTTAGTCATCTATAACATTTAGAATCAGGAAGAGTTCCTTTGTAGCCATTCTTCCTGCAGGGCACCTTGCCATTGTTGCAGGTCTAAATGCTAGCCAATGACCTGAAGGACCTGCCCTAACAGCTCTACATATGATATAACTGTTAGATCCATAATGCTAGACCCCGGATCGGATCAGTGATCCTCTACCAGTCCCAGCAATGCACCACTGTAATGCTTCCATTTATATGCCATGTGATTTTCCTCAAGTACCCACATAGTTGGGCCTCCCCTCGATGCACCTGCCATGACTTTGATGGTAATGAAATTAACAGGAGGGGTTCAGTGTCATCATTAAAGCGGTCCTACTTGGGGTACTCCTAGTTCTGGGAGTGGTTGACTCTGGCCCCACCTCCCCTATACCCCAGTCATGTGCCAGCCACCGGTGTTGAGATGATAGGATATGATGCAGACCTTGAGCCTGATCTGGTTATGGTCTGTGGCAATCCTGATGGCATTTTCCTGGCCTTCTTTGGATTGCCTCTTTCATTCTTGTATGCAAGGGGGTAGATCCTTGAGCTGATCCCTAGATAAGGGCCTAGGTGGGTCCTGGTCCTAACAGTCCCTCCAGTAAAATGGAAAAGCTAAAAGACCAAAAAACAAACAAACAAAGAAAAACCTCCTCTCCGCCCTGGAGGGGTTCCCCTTTTTCTCAGCTAAATGCCCCTGCAGGGTTTCAAAAAACTCTGTCTACTCCCTATGGGAGCTAAATCTAGCAAAGTATTGTAGTATAGTATTGTATTGAATCCTCTGCGAAATCCTCTGTGAAATCCTGTAAAATATAAACTCTCATTTCTACCCAGGAGAACTTTTATAAGCTTTTCTCCAGTGCCTGATAAAGGGTATTTGTGCCCAAAAGCTTGCAATTAAAGATATTGTTTTGCAGAACTCTTGTTGATCTAATAAAAGATATTATCTTTACTACAAGTCTTGATCACTTTTTCCTCTAGGCCAATATGGCTACAACCTGGATACCTGGTTTAGGCCATGGAAGCCTCCTCCTTAAGACAAACAGGCTATACTTGTTTCCCTGATGCCTATCAGAAAGGCACAGTAATAAGCTGCCTATTTGCATATAACCACCCCAGGATGGTTGCCCATCTGTCCATTCTACATCCTGATGCCATCTACATTGGTGTAGAACACGGATGGAAACTGCACTAGTGAAAACATATTATGTGTTCAGTTCTTAGAATGTAACAGATAATTAAGGAAGCTTCCTTTTCATTTATAGTAAAAACAGTGTTCAGTTGTTTGCAGGAATGCTTCTAAACACAGACCTAAGTGCTAAAAATGCAACTTTCCAACTTCCCTTTTGCTGTTCTTTTATAATATCTTGCACTGTTATAGAAGGAGAAGTATACATTTATTTTCTGACCATTTGTACTTATCTGTGCTTTTCCTACTATCACCATCTCAAAAAAAATCTTACCTAATGGTCTTTTTTTACCCAATTAATCTAAAACTATAAGCATCAGCATGGCTAAAACCTGTACTTGCTCATTAAGTATGCATCTTATCATACATTCCATACCAAATTAAAGTGACATTTGAATGAAAATAAGTTAACTTTGAAAACTCTAAGATGAATTAATGCTCTCAATTTAGATTTAGCAACCCTATTGTGAGACACATCAAGAGAAATCAATCTCTACCACACTTTCACAAAAATAAATGTGTTTTTGGTATACATGTATCATGTTTGCTATGCACCTACATACAGAGAGACAAATATAAGACATGAAGATTTAAATACTTCCCAGGACACATGACTTATTAGAACAGTGAAATACAGAAGACAACTGGAGTTTCTAAACATATTTTGAAAAATCACATTCCTCGTGGAGCTCTTTTCTACCAGAGAGCACATATCCATCAACCGCAAGTGAAATAATTTCTGAGATGCCTAAATCCTTGATGGCTGATTTATTTAGAAGACACCAGCAGTAATGGATGTTCTTCACCTATAAGTTAAATATTATAAAAATACAGTCACTGATATTTTCACTGAATGTCCCTCTACAGCTGGTATATGTTTCTATGTCATGAAAATAACATGTAAATGATTTAGAAGGTAAGTAAATGATTTAGAAGATAAGTCTGTGGAAGTGCAGGCATTGAGCCATGAAATGCACAAGATGTTGTTTACTCCTAACAAAAGGTGGACTTGTTTTTATCAGAAGAGGGTTCCAATGAAGGAATTAAGGAAGCTTTAATTATGCAGTGCTGACAGAAAAGTCAGTTTCTCTTGATACTACCATTTTCCTGAAAACCCAACTTGAAAATCTTTGGCTGCATACATATGTTCAAATGATCTGAGAGAACTCTCTTAGATTTGTTTTCTTGGTTGAAAGACACACTCAGAGACCACAGAACAAATGCCAAGCCACTGAACAGCCAGTGCACAGATAGCTTATTCTGTATGCTCCTCAATCCGCCTGATGACAGCTTGTCTTCGTGCACAAGTCCGTCCTGGTTGGCTGACCCAGACTGCCACACAGGCTGCCTCCCTGCAGCATGATAAAGGGACTGTGAAGGGGGGTCCCTATAAGTGATTTTTAACAATATTATATTTTTCCATTACCACCACAAAGAGATATGCTGAACTAATGAACTTTGGTTTAGGAAATCCGTTATTGCCCTTGACTGTTAACAACATGTTATAAAGAACAGGAATCTCATACATGCAGGGAACATATCACATTTTAGATTACATACAAAAAATATATTAAAAGAATAATATTTAGGTTGCAGAGTTAAACAAGGAAATGCTAGATAACAGAGTTCCCCTTATAACCTTAATTAAGCTCCCTTGTGTGTCTATCCTGTGCACTGAATGAAGCAGGATTATATAGAAAAAAAGAGGTAAATTAGGGCAAGAAAAGGGCCAATGGGATCAAATGCTATTGTGAAAGGACAGCAAGATCTCTCAGTGCAGGTGCTTTGGTTCTGTGTATTGCCACTATAGTATGATAGTGTGGCTGCTTTGCACATGACATGCACTTGTTTGCACTTACTATTTTGACTAGCTGATAAAATTTGCCTCAGGAACTCAGCTAAGACTAAGCAAATTATGCTTTTGAACCACTGATACATCAACAAAAGCTGAAAGGAATTTCATGGAACAAAAAAAGGCATTTTTGTAGCCTAAGGTTCTTTTCCCACCAAATATGAAAGGCCTGCCACAAAAAGGTGGCAAGAATCCTTTATGATGGAAGTGTAAAAAATTGACATATAGGGATCCCCACTAGCTCTCCATATACACATGCTGCATCTATGTATATTAATTGTCTCTGTACACCAGAAATTGGGTGACTCAGTATAATGGAGAACTATGGAGATTTCCTTGGTCTATTCAGGATGTACATAGGGTCTGGCTGAAAGAAGTTAGCTGAAAGATATAGTGTATCTGCTTTGATTTCCTACAAGAAAGTAGTGCAGCACGTGTGTCTTTCTAAGAATACTTTGCAGGTAGGGACAGACTAGTTCCACCTTTACACTACTTTATATATATTATACAAAAAGCCTACCAAGGTTATTAAAAGAGGAAATGCTTATGTATTATAGGGGAAAGAACTAGTAGAAAGAAGTAAATATCAGGTCCTAAGCACTGGAAGGCTTTGACTACCAATTGGTCTGCTGGCAGCAATTTGGAAAGTGGTCTTAGAAGGGATTCTTTTAAACTCACAGGCTTCTTAAAGCAGCTTTACATGAAATAAAACACCTTGTACTAAGCATATTGGTCAGAGTATTTCTGCACCACCTAGGACAACATATCTGCATGAGATTCTTTTTAACTAGTCTTAATTTTATAACAGATTTAATTTCATTAGAAAATGTTAAGAGTCATGAGACAAAAATGACAAAGCTATTAGGGAAATACAGAGTGGCCAAGCAAGGGACTAATGTAAGCGGGATGAGGATGAGGAGGAGAATGCAACTAGGTTACAGGAAATCCAGTGTTAGTCAACTAAGCCTGGGGATGGGGGGGTCGCAAGGCTGAGAGAGAAAAAAGATAGATGCACACAAACCTATAGTCTACAGTGATGGAGGGGGCAGGCTGAAGAAGTTACTCAGTCTATGGAGTCCTATTGCAGGGATCCTTACTGGGTGAAGTGGAGTGGTCCATGGTTGGAGAGTAGCATTCAGAGTCCATCAGGTGCAGAGGTTCAGGAGGTCTCCTCTGGGTCCAGCCTGGTGGTGATCAGTCTGGTAGGGTTGGTGTACTGGCACTGGCCCATGATTGTGCTCAACATAGATGTCATGGGACCAGTGGATGGTGCTGGACACCATGGAGCAATGCATCAGCTTGGTGTAGTGACGGAAGATGTGGCAGGCACGCAGGACACTCTCGTGGCTGGGGTCCCAGGCACCGAGCATTCCCATGATGAGCGCATCAACTGTCATGTTGTAGCCATGGTTCCTCAGACTGTCAGCCAGCAGGGCTTGCGAGCCTGGGCATCAGTGAAGGCTTAGCTCTCATTCTCAAAGGGAATGGTGACATCCATGATCACGACTCTCTTGTCCTCCTCATGGGTGGTGATGATGTCAGGGCGCATCTGGCTTTTGCAGCCTGGGACAGTGTGATTCACAGACATTTCCCCTGCTGTGGCTAGGATGGCCTTCACCAGGCAGTCCTAGTGAAAAACTACATATTTGCTCTTTCCATGTCATAGAATCGTAGAAAATTAGGATTGGAAGGGACCTCAGAAGGTCATCTAATCCAACCCCCTGCTGAAAGCAGGACCATCCCCAACTAGATCATTCCAGCCAGGACTTTGTCAAACTGGGCCTTAAAAACTTCCAGGAATGGAGATTCTACCACCTCTCTAAGTAACTTCCAGTGCTTCACCACCCTCCTAGTGAAAAAGTTTTTACTAAAATCCAACCTAAACCTGCCTTGCTGCAACTTGAGACCATTACCTCTTCTTCTGTAACCTGTCACCACTGAGAACAGCCTAGCTCCATCCTCTTTAGAACCACCCTTCAGGTGGTTAAAGGCTGCTATTGAATCCCATTTGTCTTCTCTTCTCCAAGCTAAATAAATGCAGTTCTCCTCATAAGTCATGTACCCCAGCTCTTTCACCATTTTTGTTGCTGTTCACTGGACTCTTTCTAACTTATTGACATCCTTTCTATAGTGGGGGGTCCAGAACTAGACATAGTACTCCAGATGTGGCCTCGACAGTGCAGAATAGACCTGAATAATTATGTCCCTTGATCTGCTGGCAACGCCTGTACTAATGCAGCCCACTATGCTGTTAGCCTTCTTGGCAGCAATGGCACACTGCTGACTCATATCCAGCTTACTGTCCAGTGTAACCCTCAGGTCTTTTTCTGCAGAGTTGCTGCCCAGCCAGTCAGCTCCCGGGCTCTAGCAGTGCGTGGGATACTTCCGTCTTAAGTGCAGAAGTTTGCACTTGTCCTTATTGAACCTCATGAGATTCTTTTTGGTCCAATCCTCCAATTTGTCTAGGTCACTGACTCCTAGCCCTACTTCTCCAGTATATTTACTATACCCCCCCTGCTTGGTGTCATCCACAAACTGCTTAGGGTGCAATGTATCCCACTTTCCAGATTGTTAATGGATATTGAACAAAATCAGCCCCAAGTCCAATACCTGGGACATTCCACTTGATACTAGCTAGAAATTGAGCCACTAATTACTACTTTTTGAGCCTGACAATCCAGAAAGCTTTCTATGCACCTTACACTCCATTCATCCAACCCATATTTCCTCAGCTTGCTTACAAGAATGCTGTGGGAGACGGTATCAAAAACCTTGCTAAAGTCAAGGTATGTTACGTCCACTGCTTATGGTTTAGCCCTTATTGTTAAACAAACTGAAAACATAATAACAGCATACAGCAGCCACTTTTAGCTCTGCACTTTAAGAAAACACTTATGTTGCAAGAATGGCTGCTGTGAAACAACTTGTGGATCTGCAAACAATCACAAGACCTACTTAATGTTGGAGAGTACTAAGCACTGTTCTACATGAAGAAGCAAGTGCCCCTTTATATACTGACATAGCTGGAAAAAAATAAAAACTGCTGCTCAATGCCATTGGTTGCAAGGGAAGACCTGAACTACAAATAACACAGAGAAATTAAGAAGGGATTGACTGGTTATAGCTGCATATGAGACAGAAAGCCAGAAGGAAAGGCAGAGAAACCAAGAGCAGCACTGATAAGCATAGCCCCTAAAAGAACACAGAGACAGCTCCTTGACCAAAAAACAAACTGGAGACCAGGAAAATATGAGACAGGAAGCCGTCCTCTTTGTTCCTACTGTGTTCAAAGAAATGGGCCTTTGGTGCAGTCTTGTTGGTTTATTAGCAACATACACAAAATCCTGACCCAGCCTGTTACAAAGACAGCTGATTTGAGGAAACAACCTGGCCCCAAATATGATTAGTTATTCATGCCATTATTCATGCCAAAACAGGGCATCAGTTTCTTTAAAGGGCCAGATTCTGTTTGTGTCTTAAGTCTTGTGCAGTGTACTGTACTATTCAGACTGTAACATGAGAATGATATATAGTTACCGTTAGAAAAAGAAGATTCCATATAAAACTCCTTCACGGTTTTGGTAAATTTCCATTTAGTAGGAAGAGCTCAGATGGGTTGTTTATCAGTAGCATTCACACACTATAGTTTAGTGATGGCTTGTTTCCCATATACATGGTATAATTTTTTAAAAGAGCTGCAAACTCTGTGAATCTTCATATAGGTCTTTGTATTGCCTCTCACACTCCCTAAATCTAAGTCAGGCTTTTTTCCCTTACTACATCTTTCAGCTGCATTAAGTTACACTTGTGCTGCTACTATCTCTCCTCCATCTCATCAAATAACTACTGGTTTATTTCCATTGTGCAATGGCTAGAATTCAATTATATGAAAACATACACCTATAGGGCAATGTATTTTGCTCATCCCTGAGTTAAGCTATAACAATTTACCATCTAAAAAAAAGCTTAAGCTGACATTTAGTTGCATGTTATTCGATACACAAATCATACAGATATTGCCTATCTTAAAGGAAATCTAACCGTACAAGATTGGTAAACCAATGCAAATGTTTAACGAAAATGCAAATCTAGGTTATATACTACAACAGGTAAAATAGGAAAAACAAGCAGTGCCCTTTTTGTTAAGGTAAATCTGTAACTTAGAGAGGCATAATTAGGATGGCATAATAACTTTAGGCCTAATAATTGTAGGGAAATTCAGGACAGGGAGTACCACCACATGCACGTACATGCCAGCACATACACACAGACACAGCCCCAACCCCAGAGCGCCCAAGAGTGAGGCCAGGTGGTACAGCATGGCACACTTGTGTACACACACACACACACACAAGCTCTGATCCCATGGCTTCCAGGAGTAGAGCCAGGTAGCACAGCATGGCATGCATGCATGCATGTGCGCATGAGCGCACGCACACAGCATTGGAGCAGGGTGGGACAGCACAAAGGCCCACAATCAGGCTTCATCATCCACGTGCAGAGACTGGACCAAGCTAGGAGTGGCCCCTGTGTGGCACTTTCCAGGTTCCACCAGCTCATGCTGTGCAGCCACACCATGTCTCCCCACACAGCTGTCAGCTAGCCGGGGTTCAGTCCCAAGGCAGAGCCTAGAGCCCAGAGCCACCCCTCCTCCCCCAGCAAACAAGTGTCCCCAGCAGCTGGGAGGGCAGGATCAGGGAAGGAACCCCTGTTCCACTCAGGGCAGGGGTCCAAGCTGCCCACCCTCACAGAGAGGTCCTGTCTTCACCAGGGCACTAGGCACTCGCAGTGGCTGCTCCCTGGTCCCACCTACTGGACTGAAAGCCAGGAGTTGCTTGCCCATTAGAGCCAGTCAGGAGCCAGGCACATGCAGGCAGGGTCCCACCGATGACTTTTGCTTCAGTTTTATTCAGTGGCTTGGATGTTGAGACAGCCTATGTAATCCAGAACTGTCCTGGCCAATCCAGTCACCACAGGCATAAAGTGAACCTAGAGAGGTCTTTTGTTTTTCTGAATTTTCTCATCACTTTTTCACTAGGATCAGAAAAAATAAATAACATTATTTATAAAATCTCAGAACTAATGGGTATGCAAACCAGTGGAAAACTGCAAGATTGGCCATTTCTGACTAGGATAAAAATATAAAATAAAAATACCTGTCAAACACCTGCTTAGGGATATTTTACATAAGTAGTCCAAAATCAACAACGACTCATTTGTATCTTAAGGCATACTTCAGTCCTAAAAGAACAGCCACTGATTAATCTGAAAACTAAAAAGGCATGTTATACTCTGCATAGAAATATTTTTCTATAAAATTCATGACACATATATAACCTTATTTAATTAATCTGTTGGTAAGGCCATGTTTGGAATTATATTTATTAACTGTGCAAGCATCCAATTCATTTTTTAAAATACAGTATTTTCAAAATACATGACAGAAATCATTTCTTCTCCAGTGATTGCATCTACACATGTGCTTTACCACAAAGTAAACTAACTGCCTCCTCAGTAAAGCATCACCATCTACACATGCATCAATATTTGGGCCACAGTAAGCTAATGAACTCTTTAATAGTACTATCTTACAACAGAGTCATTTACTGCCCTGCAACACGTGTAGATAGTGAGCAGGACACCAACACTTTGAGCCGGGGCAGAGCAGCCCCAGGCTGACAGTAAACTTGAGAGGTCAGTCACATGGCTTCCCAGTTTCAGCACTCTCATGCCTCGCCAGCCCCTCTGCCACCCAATGCCACCATGTGGAGCCACACGGAGCCCATGGCTGACTCCCCCTGAGGCTGCTGCCAGGCCAGGATTGCATTGCCTCATCTCAAACTACATGTGAAGATGCTGCTCCTAGGAGCAGTGTACTCTGGCGCAAACTGCTCCAGGGTTTATCATGTCATATTAATTGCATGTGTAGATGTATCCAGAATGATTAACATATAATGGAATCTAAAAATATAAAGCATTGCTCAAATTGTTACATTTACTTGGACTAAGGGACCAGGCAGACAAGTAAACTTTGGCATTAACACAAAGAAGTTATTGAATCTAGTGCTTTACTATGCTTTGGAAATTTTATTAAAAACACAATGAGAGATCCTACCTTCAAATCATAATGAACTGCAAGTCACAGGTCAAGCTTATGACTTTGAGAAAACAGAAACTATAGCAATGAGCCCCCAATAGCTGATTCACTGATTGTGATGCAAATATTAAACTTGGTGTCATAACAAAGTTACACCAAGAATTTGAATAACAAGAACAACATACTGAAAGTCCCTTGTGCCTTCAAAATCTACATGCATTTATTTCTACCACTCCCAAAAAGAGTGAGATAGATTTTCTAGGGGCATCAGTTTACCTAAAAAAAAATGTACAGCAAAGGCATGGAAAGGACAGCGTTCCCATACAACTTGTGGGTTAGAAAATATAGTAAATTACTTCACATGTCTATTAGGAGTGAATCTTTCTTTTTACATTGCCTGATTTAGATAAGGGTATTTCAGACCTAGAAACTAGACAGATAATACATATTTATTACAGAAGAGTAACAATTTTTAGTTACTAGTGACAAGGAGTAATTTTAACCTAGCAGAAGTAAAAGACTCTGTCCACTTATCCTGCTTTTAACCCATAGCAAGTCTCCCAGGGAAAACCTTGTATTCCCAAAATGCACACATTTAGACTCAAACCTGAGGGCCAGTGATACTACAGCATTGCTCAGGCACTGCATTAACATTGTGGGTATATACTCCATGGCAGTACTTTACTACAATGGGTAATATATTAGACCAATAGCATAACTAAGGTGAGGTAAGCTGGGCACCAGCAAGAAGTGCTAAGAATGAGGGAGCACAAGAATTGCCCTCAGGAGTCTTTTCCCTCGAAGGTCCAGCCCCACACTAAGTGGTGTATCTGGGGAGATGGGGGAGCCAGTGAAGTGAGCAAAACGGTTCTCCCTCCACCACTCTCCCTTTGCCAGAGAGGACATAGCACTGCACTCACTATGTATGTATGGGTGGCAGGGAGGAGCAAACAGGGCACCAGGGTTGGTTCCCAGGGACCCTGGCCACAGGGCTGCTGCTTCTGAGTGGCGTTTATGCTCCCATATACAGCAGCAGCAGCAGTGAAGTAAGCTTTCCCTTTCCCCCCACCCCAGTGGTTGGCATACAAAAATTACATGAACTTCACAAACAAATATAAAAGAATGGAAGTCCATCTTGGGCTGTTCAACAACAAAATCCATTTAAGCATGATCTAATTCAGCGGTGTAACTGAGGGGATTACATAAAGAGTCATTACTGAAGCTGACAGCTTGCTGTAGTGTTTCCTCCAGGAGTGTGGCAGTCAGCAATATTCCAGGGCACGAAGCTGCCCAGTTACACCCTTAATCTAATGCAAAATGCAACGTAATTTTCTATTGGCATGTTATGATTAACATTTAACAGTATCTATGCTGCACAATATAATTAATATGAAATAAGTTTTGAAAGCATTTGAGATCTAGCAGAATCCCAGTTTTCACTGATACAGGCCATTTGGACAGTGAAACCTTCGGTTCACCTTGAAGTCTAAACTGAATGGGCTGTCTCGCAACACCAGAGGAAGAATTCCCTTCTGCAGGGCTCTCATACTTCCTGAGCACTCGTGACCCAAGAGGTTGCAGTAGCTGATAATGTCTTAGCTTATGCTAGGTGGCACACATATAACATACAACTCAAAGCTGAATGCATTCCAAGAGATATGAGTTTTCTTCATCACTTGAACATTTTTTCCTATAGTGGGCCATACGAAATTCAGCATGAATGAATGCAGGAGCTCTGAAGGAAGTATGATAAACTGTTTCTAAGTGGACATAACTAAGACTGGCCATATAACACTGTTTGGGAGAAAGGAGATTAGTGGTCTGAGCTTCCTTTTTTGTTCTAGCTGCCTTCCCCAGGACCAACAGATTCAAATTTGGCAAGTTTGAGTCCCTCACATCCAGCTACACTGGGATCCAGGCCATTTACTGTATATTTTGAATGATACCTTAAAAATCCAAGGATATTAGTGAAGACAGGGGGTTTTTTTTAAAATAAAGGAAGGGATCATTTCTCTGGTCTTCTTAGGACAGCTTACCTTCTTTTCTCTGTTCATCTTTAACCTCCTTCAGGGCTAAATGAATTGCAAAGCTCTAAAAGTGACTCTAAATATATATATAGTTTGGCATGCCTGTTTAATAACAGGCAGCAGGTATTACAGTTCTGCCTAAATGGAATGTAACAGTGGGCATGTCTACATGTCACTGTGCTTTAGTACTTCCTTTTGGAAGTACTACAGCGTGGTGCACTATGGGCGGTTCGTTGCACCACACACACGGCACATGGATAATTCTCACTGCTATATCACCTTGGCAGCATATTATACTCAGGGAGAATGCCACTATGGTGATGTAGCTGGTGATCATGTGTAGATGATCACTATGTCACTGTAGCACATCATATAGTGATATAGTGCATCACTACATCGCTGTAGGACAATGTGTAGACACACCCAGTGGGAACTTAGTATTGAACTCAAAGGGGAGACAGAGAGCAGAATGCACCTATTTTGATGTCAAAGTAGTTGCTCTATCTTGTCAAAATTTCAGAAAAGAAAATGATGCAATTTATAAGTGTCAGCATAAGCTTATTGGTTTGGACTATGTAATATATGCAAATATCTGTGTGTATATCAACATAAAAAAGCAGTGCTTACACTATTAAAATACCAAAAAGGTGGTCTATTAGTTTAATAGTAAATAAGAGTGTCTACATGGGAGTTTAGTACAACTGAGTCCATTGATTTAGCACCTTCGACTGACTTAACTTTTTTAAGTAGATCTCCCTTCACAGTGCATAGATAAAATGCTCGGGTTTTGCCTTCCCTCCAGGTACGTTCCTAGGGGCTTCCCTCTTTGCCACTGTGGAGCAGAAACTTGGCTGACCCAAATACACACTCTTTGGCTGTTTCTCAAGGGACTCAGCAGGACATCAAAATATCACATCAGCCACATCAGGTCCTAATATCGTGAGCCTTTTGGGGAATAACAGCCTTTTTATGACTAGTGTGGATAGAGTTATATTGACATGATTTAATCATGAAGCAGGAGAGCTTACTTTAAATAATGAATTCTAAACCTGTTCTGCATTTGTACTTCAGACATTTTTCTACAAAATGTGTTTTGCATTGTTTAGTGTGATTTTGTACTTCTTTTTTGGCTGATGAGAATACACTACACTACATTAGCGTGGCCACTGACACATCCCCAGAATACAGAACCCCTCCAGGCTGCCAGCTCCATGGCCAAAAAGCAGGAAGGGAGGGGGGGCACTGGGCCCTTTGGCTAATCAGCAGCAAGGGGTGGGGCCACCACAGAAAGGCCCCCTTTCCCCATCCCTGGCTGGCTCAGAGCCCTGCTTCTCTTGGCTGTGCACCACCTCATCTCTAGACACAGCCAATAGAATTACAAGGACAAATGACTGATGTGTATTTCCACCAACGAACTGAAAAACAGGACTTTTTGTAGTCCATTCCTCATTCAGAAACAGACAGGGGACAATGGGTTTAAAAACAGGACAGTCCAGTATAAAACAGGACCAGCAGCCACCCTACACTTCCAGGTATGTACAGTGTACATCTGAGCTTATTTTTACTTGTAGAATTATTTACCAGTATATTGCTTGATTTACCTTTTTTCAGATCATTTATATTTGAAAACGATGAATGACATTTACTATTCACCAGAATAATTACTTTATTTGTAATAATTTCAAACTGCATTTCAAAATGGATTTCAATAAATACATACAAAAACAACATTTTAAAAATGTTTATTAGATAAAAAGAACTCCTTAAAATCATGAATACATAAGGAAAAATTTATTTCATCAAATTGTTTTGCATTTAAAACTAACTGATTTACTAAATAAGGGAAAATTATGCGTGGTTAGTGAATTAAACTGATTTTTTTCTGGTCACCATGTTCATTAGGATTTGATATCTCATTTTTATATCTTTACCACCTTTAAACTTTGGAACAAATATACATTACTTGTATTTTTATTTTTACAGTCCTTTAACAGAGTCAGCTAAACTTACCCAACTGTTAATTTTAAATGACCATTTTTTTAAATAAAAACATTTCATTTCCAAAAAATAATTTGAAAAAGATTATTTGGATTACAAAAAACCTGCAAAGAACTCTTGCATAATTTTCCCTGGGACCATTACATTCAAATGAGCAAGAGAAGGACTGACCAAGAACTTCTGGGCATATCTACTGTGCCAGTTCTACTATAGCTGCATTCTCACAGCACAGAATTCAGGCTATATTATCTCTTCTTCTCAACAGTGTTATTCAGTCTTCTCACCACCCCAAATTGGACAGATTCCTTACTTCTGGCAGTGCGGTGTGTTTCAGTATTTAAGGTAATAGTATAAACAAGCCCTTTTCCAACACAATAAAGACATTCAGCAGAGCTTGTGTCCCTGTGTTTAAATCTAAATGTTTTACAGAAACTGCTTTTATCAGTCCCCATCTTTACAACACAGCTTGTCATTAGGGTATCCAGATACCTTTATAAGCCTTCAAAGAGTTGCTGTGATGTGAGGCTCATAGTGGCAGCAGGGAAACAAAGCCTCTACTGCAATGCGTTGGCTCTGCTCCAGGTGCTGCACCACTGCAAGGCAAATTTGTTTGAGCGGATTTACTAGAACCCAAATCAATTATGCATATGACTCTAGGCAGTTTTGAAGCAATGTCACAATGATACAAACTAAAATGTTCAGAACAAAAAAAATCTGTAATCCAGAATGCTGTTATCCCCATGGAGATCATAAAAATGTTTATCTAGTCTTAAATGCTCTTTCCTCCGAGACTCATTGCAGGAGATGTGTATTTGAGCATAAATAAATTATTAACCAGTTTTCAAAGTACTTGCTGCAGAATCTTGTATTGACATCTTATTTCCTTCTTTAAAAGGCTAAATCCTTTCACAGAGGCAGGGGATTAATGGTTCTTCAGGTTCAAGTACAGGGAAGAAAAAACTTTTAAGTCAGAAGTTCACTGGCTCTTATGGTCAAATATTCCTGTTGGCTGCAATAGGCAAATGTTGTGAAGAGCACAAACTGGCAACAGGAATACCAAAAAATGGTGATTTGAGGTTTTAAATGTATGCACTTGGAGTGTTCATGCCTCTTCACATTCAGTTTCCACTTATATTTTGGGAGACAAATGCACTTGTAAGGAAGTTCCCTAAACAGGTTATTTCCAGCAAATATTGGAGAATATTTATAGAAAACACATTATTAATTACAAATGCCCATATTAGTACCAGAAAACTGTTCCATGAAAGAAGGATTCACATGAAGGGGGAGAAGGTGAAATGCTTTGTTCTTCCAAATGCAAAACACAGTCTATTAGATCAATCTGGTCCCAAAATGAAAATGAAATGAAACTCAGTGGATTGTGTATAAGTTGTGATGATATCCTAATTTTGGGTGCTTTAACCAACAGAGAAGTAGCTGATCTTCATACTTTGATTATCAATATTAAGTTTCAGCATAAACACTCATTTAACAAGAAAATAGGTTTGTCTAACTGGAGATACTAAAGAAAGTTAAGACAAGTAACTCAAGTTACCAAGTTAATCAGTATAAACCTCCCCCCCCCCCCCGCAAGGGGCGATGTATACATTGTTAGTCTTTGGTGTATTGTTTTTTTGTGTTTGTTGGTACCTTGACATTGGTTA
>JAGPOW010001918.1:3001802-3025743 GCA_030014935.1 Caiman crocodilus | reverse complement strand
GACATGCTCAGTAGAGAACTTCTTGCGTCATTCCCTTGTAACCAATTACTGAACAGTACGCTTGTGAAACCTTGTAAACTTCTGTATAAAAATACCCCATAAATGATATTCGGTGTGCTTGTTACTTGCACCATTTGTTGCTAGCAATAAACCTTTCTTTTTACTTCCACCGCCCGGTGTGTATATTGGCGTCTGCATTCCGGGTGCAAACCCAGATTTGGGCTGGGGCTCAACACTGCTTGTTACCCATACTTCTAGCATTAGTATAGAGAAACCTAAACCCCCTGATAGATGCCCTTAGTATTTCCCTATCCTGATCCTAGTGGACCCCTTAGTACTTACCTGATCATTTCCAGCATGTGGTTTGTGGCTTGTCTTACCTGATCTCATCCTGAACTTGGCATCCCCACCCCCCATCAAAGCTAGTTTAAAGCTCTATGTAGGAGGTCTGCCAACCTGTAAGAGAACAGATGCTTACCTTTTGGAGAGAGATGTAGGCCACCCCATCCCAGCAAGGTCTTATCCTGGAAGTACAGATCATGGTCTAGAAAGCTGAACCCCGCATGGTGGTACCAGTTCCAAAGCCATGAGCTGACGTCCTCAATGCAGTTGCTTTGGTGCTGGCCATGGCCACTGACAGGAAGGACTGATGAGAAATCTACATTTAACATGACATTGTATTGTGCCCCCGAGCTTTTAAGCTTGTCTCCAAGAGCCATATCTTCTCATTAAAGTGAAAAATTAATGGTTTTTTAAACATAAGCACAGTGTCTATTATTTTTTATGACACAGAGCAGTTCATATTGGCTCTCTTAGGTAAACTGACAGTCCACAGATGTCCTCAGCAGGAGCCAAAGAAACAATACTAGTTTTATCTTGCAATGAAGTGTTCTCCCTCGCCTTTGTTCCAAGGCCTAAACAAGGGCTGATCCTCTTTTTTAAGCCAAGAATGTAAGCATAAGAAAACACTCTTTTGATCAGGGAAGCACAAAACTTCAGATCTTTATTTGCAGAAAGACAGTGTGAACATTATCAACCCAGGAGTCTTGCATTTTTGGCTCCAGAGTACCCACTCCTACATCTTCTCAGGATTTAAGGGATTTTAGGACCAGAGGCGACAAGATCATCTTCCTATATCTTTTTCCCTTTTATAAAGCCCTTTACCCATATCAGATATGAATAGGATCTCCCTGCTCTGACCCTTAAGGCCTCCTACTGCAATCACTTTATCCAACCCCCTCACCCTCATTCCCTCTCACCCACTTGACTCAGCCTCACTGGCTCCCAGATATTATCCTTATTTTCCTATCACCTCTCTTATGCCTTCTAGCCATAACTTCTGCTCTGACCACCTATCTCATGTCACCTGTAACAGGAAGGCGGTCAGGGTTGCCATGCTCTCCCCTGCTGCCTCCTTTACTGTGTCAAGCTGCCAACTGGCACCCTCCAATTCTCACCCACCACGACTTTGATCTTATATATACATTTTATAGAGAGGCTGCCCCTCGTTTTCTGGTCCACAGTTCTCCTGTTAACTCTAGTTCCTCTATGGGAGCGTTCTGTACACTCCACGCTTATGGGCTATGCGTGGCTCCAAGCACCCCTGTACTGTGCCCCAAGCCTCACAGATGTCACTGACACTGTTCAGTCTCTCTCTCTTCGCACCCTCTCTGGCACTTGGGCTTTCCACAGCCCCATTTCTCTCTCTCTCTGCACCCTCTCTCCAGGGCCTTCTCAAATGCTGCCCCCTTTCCTGGGGCTCACCACAATGCTGCCCCTTTTTTCTGGGGCTTCTCAGCAATGCCCCCTTCTCTGGGGCTTCTCAACTGCTCTTCTCTGGGGCTGGAGTCTGTGCACCCTGAATGCCATGCCTTTGCTGGCGCTGGGGTTCCCACACTGCTGAGGGTCCCCTATGAGGCCTCCTCCAACCCCTAATAGCCTCACCCAAACCACCAGTAACAAACAGCAACATAAACACAAGCCCCTGGGCTGTAACACAAACAGAAACCACCCTCCTATAATCACGCTCAAGCCTACCGGGGTTTCTTCATCCCACAGCAGTGTCAGACATTGCTCCTGACTCATGCTTCTCCTCTCTTCCATGACCAAGAGCTCTTTCTGTTTGTTATTTCAGACCTTCTATCAGGCTAAATCATAGAATCATCATAGAATCACAGAAAGTTAGATTTGGAAGGGACTTCAGGAGGTCATCTAGTCCAACCCCTTGCTCAAAGCAGGATCAGGCCCAACTCTCTTCCATGACCAAGAGCTCCTTGTTCCTTGGCTGCCAGTAGGGAACTGCCTCTGGTCTCCTGCCTATGATTTATATAGGAGCCATGCCCTGCCCCTTCTTGTCAGCTGACTAGGCAGGTGTGGGTCTTTAGTTCCCTCTAGTTGCCTCAGCAACTGGTACCTGAGGAGTTATCCCCACTCTCCAAGTAGCAGGCACCTTAGTGCCCTGCTACATCACCCTTCAGGTCCTCCCCTTAATACCCCCATCTGACTGCCATGGCTTCACCAAACCATGGTTCACTTAGTACACCCTCAGAATATGAAGGCCTAAAAAGACCCTACATCATATAAGCACTTTGAGTTGCTATCTGCAATTTCTAATTAGACATGAAATGCAGAAAATCATCAACAACAACAATACAAATAAAAAAAACTTCAGAAGTCAGCTTCTAGGATTACATATGCAATTTTTAATATAGATTTAACCCAGTTCTCTCATTAGCACAAAGCCACAGACTAGAAACTTTTGTCTGTCCAACATTCAAGTACCTGTAATCATGTTTTTTTCTTCTTAGTTCCTTTCATACTGAAGGCCTAATCCCAGAAACTCTGAAGAAAGGGAAGACAATCTATCCTAAATGCAGCACCCCCTAAATGAGTATCAGTTTTAGAAATTTGTTTTTTCTCTGCAAAATAAATAATCTATGTAAAGCCTTACATTAACCACCATTCTTTTGTAAAGTTAAGCCACATATATATTTCAGAATTAAAAGAAGCAAAACCCCTGAGACAATGCACCATTTCTCTATGTAGACCAGAATTGGTCACATGTGCAAAACCAGCTGTGCTGTTAGGTCGTTACAACCTCGTCAGTCTGTACATAAACACTTTTGAGTCCCTGTGAGAAACAACTGCTCTTCTGTTTGTTATTTCAGACCTTCTATCAGGCTAAGTCATAGAATCATCATAGAATCACAGAAAGTTAGAGTTGGAAGGGACTTCAGGAGGTCATCGAGTCCAATCCCCTGCTCAAACCAGGCCCAACTAGATCATCTCAGCCAAAGTTTTGTCTAGCCAGGTTTTGAAAACCTTCAAAGATGGAGCTGCCATCACTTCTCTGGATAACCTGGTCCAGTGTTTTACTACCCTCCTAGTGAGAAAATTCTTCTTAATATCTAAACTAAACTTCCTTTGCTGTAACTTGAGACCATTGCTCCTTGTTCTGCCATCTGTCAGCACGGAGAACAGTTACCACTGAGAACTCCATTCTCTTTTGAACCCCCTTCAGGTAGTTGAAGACAGCTGTTAAGTCTCCTCTCAGGCTCCCCTTTTGTAGGAGGCCCAGTTCCCCCAGTCTTTTCCCAAAAGTCATGTCCCCCCGTCTCCTCACCAGGCAGAGCTGGTGAACTCAGACTGGTGGGGCGGTGGAGCATCCCACAGGAGCGGGAAAGGCCGCCTTTCTCCTGGCCAGCTGCAACCCCCACCTTCACCCTGCTCCCATGATCCCACCAGTCTGAGTTCACCAGCTGCGCCTGCCCCTCACTATATTTGCTGTCCTCCACTGGACTCTCTTCAATTTGTCCACATCTGAAGATATTGGCAAGAATTAACAAGACAAATTGAAGCATCACAGAGAATTAATTTCATATGAGAGATATAGAGGGGGGAGGAAGAAAGAGAAAAAAAGGGGGTAGGGGGAGATTATACAGTCAATATTGTATACAACTTCTGAGTGAAATGCTTTTTAATAAAAAAATGTTTTCTATGTGATGGTTTGCTACCCTTTAAAAGGAATAACTTAGGAGGAAGGAAAAATAGAAATCTACTCCTTAAAAAATTAAACCAATTTGTTCTGGCATTTCCAGGTACCCTACAGCCTTCATGCATCCCAAAATCCTGAACCTAATATAAATCTCAGTATAATCCCAGACTCTTTTGCTGATAAAATAAATATATTATAGCATTCTTTTTCTTTTTAGAAGAGAAACATGAGTCTTCAAGAGTTGTGTTTGCTATAAGGCACTGTACACTCTTAACTTTTCTGGAGTTGATGCAGGAGGTATCTCAATGTCTCACAGGACTTACCCTAAACTGTTTATAATGATTATTGCTACATAGACAAAGTAAGTCTCTTTAATTGCACCTTTATATTGGATTTAAATGATGAACCATACATTGTTGAATAAAAAAATTCAGATTTTAATGTTAACACTTATAATGATGAAAATGAAGGCAAATAAATATGATAATCATTATGTATACATTCTATTTCACACATACCTGGAAACTATTGACTTTTTTATGTTTTAGTATCTTTTTCTTCTGGGAAAAACACCAAGTTACAAGCACATAAAAATCAATAATCAATGTGGTGAGGTTACTTTTCATTATCCCAACATTTTTTAGGATATGTATTTCATGCATAAGCACATTCATGTTAAAGGATAGTGATGCAAGTTGGAGTGCTGTATTGAAATATTACTAAATTAACTTTATATTAGCTATGTTTATTGATTATTGACAGCTGAGATTACTAAAATGACAGATAAGATTAATGAGTATTGATTACAACTTTAATAAGTAATGAGAAAAACATAACAGAAAAATGATGCTATCAAATAGCTGTGATCTTTAGTTTTATTTGATATTGTATCAAATATTAAATTTTACCACTTAATTTATCCCAATAAGCAGATGTTAATGAATGTTCTTATTAGAGAAAGTCTAATAATAGCACAAAACATAATTACATATTTGTAAGATGCCGTTGTATTTAGAGCCATACAGATTTAGTTATCTTTTCAAGTGCTTACCTTGAATTCTGTTGAGAAAAGAAATAAATGCACAGAAATGCCAGTCAGCAAGTCTTCACAGGTTTAGATCAAAACTTTTCTCTTGGATTTTCTCTGAAATTCCACTTATATCTACTACCCCTTGTACTGTAGTATAATTTCTCACTGGTGACCATGATTTAATGATAAGCATTTTACTATTACGTAGCATATAGGGGGAACCTATTCTAGGGCAGATGCAAAGATTCTAAGATGAATCGGCAGCAAAGACTAAACACTGGTACTAACATATTAATATTTATATTATGGACACACACACACACAGGCTTACAGGGTGTGAATTTAATAGAAAAAAATTAAGAAAAACCTCAAGAAGTAAAATGAACTGTGAATCAGCAGCAGACTGTATGGAACGGAAAGAGAATTCCAAAGGAAGAGGATTTCACACTGGGTATAGGCAGCTGGGTCAAAATGGTTCATGTTCAGGGGCATTTTTATTCCTGTTTAGAGAAATCTAGGGAGACTAATAGATGTTGTATGGACTTGGGTTTTACATGTCAGGGATGAAAGAGCACTTAGATTAGTCAGACTATATTACCTTACAGGATAGGCAAGTAACCATCCTGAATCCAAATAATTTAGAGCAATATATATTAAAGTATGGCAATTCCATGTCCATGACATTCAACAGGGATATTTTTGTCTTCAAATACAGCATTTGAATGAGATCCAGTGAGTAAAAATTACAGGTGTTAAATATGCAATTTCTCTTATAAATTCTCATCTAACCATGCAATATATTTATTTGCTAGTCTGTGCCCTAGAGCAAGATCAGTTGGACTTGTAATAAACATTAAAGCCCCATGAAATGCATCCTCAATATGGTCATGTGTTACTTGAATTCCTGCTTCCCTAAGTCGTGAGACATACATGATTCCATCGTCTCTTAAGACATCATGTTGACACGTGAGGACATATGTCAGAGGTAAGCCATGTAATTTAACATTATCAGCTAGCAGTGGTGCTGCTCTTGGATCCAGAAACCCTGGATATTTTTCTCCAAACTTGGAACTTCCATAAATTGGGCCTGTATAAGTGAGGTCCTTTTTAAACTTTTCAGGCAGCCAGTTGCTCCAGTTTACAAATGCAAATAAATGGCTTGATTCTTCAGGGACATGTCTGTTGGAAGCCATTGCTTCATTAAGAGAGGTGTCATTAGTAAAATATTCACTCCAGAACCTGACCATTAATGACTTGGGTAGAATCGGCTTATCTTCATTATCTTGATAGGATGGTAAATTCAGATCAAGGGTCTGAAGAGCTGGATAAAGTAAAGCTTGTGTCTTAAGTTTAATTTTGACTTCAGGGTCATCCAGCAGCTGTAAAAAATAGAATCATTCCATAATCAATTCAAAGGCTTTAGCACCAGCACACAATGAAGATGAAGCTCCAACACACAATGAAGGGAATGGAATTAACATATTTATTATTTTCCAGTATATTCAACAAAATTTTTTTTTAAATCTTCAATTCATAGAAATGTCACCTGAAACAATACGTTGAATAACAATTTTAACCATATCTGGAATGTTAAGAACTGTTTTCTCATAGGTGCTCTTAAAAATATAGTCCCTTATTATCTTATATATTGAATAAAAAGAATACAACCAAAAGGGTTCTTTAATTGACATTAAATCAAAGTCACTGGAGCTTGTCTAATGAGTAAAAATTGCTACATAGAAACATCCATGATTTATAAACTGCAGACTTTTGAAGCTTCATTAATTATTTCACAATACATAGACTTCATCCACTCTGTCTTATTAAACCTGAGGAGAGTTTAGGGTACTCATAATTGAGCTTGCATGCATCCTGAACACAAAAAACAAATGTGTGGACAAAGTAAATTAAAAACCCTTAAATGTCACCCTTAAAGACCACTTAAATGTCATCCTTTCTCTTGAGAGGAGACACAAGTCCTCTCTTTTGTTTTCTGGCTGTAGTGGCAAGAGTTTATTTACATTTAATTTGTCACAAAACCTTGTTATAGAGCTAGATTACACTGACAACCAACTCATAGTTGGTTGCTTCTTGCAGTTGTATTTCAAAGTAGGTATGTCTACATGTGAAATTAATACGAAGCAATAAACTCCAGAATTTATTGCTTCAGTAGACAATATGTAGGGGGAGCATGGAGGAGAATGTTCCCCCCACAGAGACTGGCCATTGGTGGCTGGGAGGTGGGGGGGTGGTGATGGTGGGTGCCACCCTGAGAATGTGGGGGCATTGAGAGAGGTACTGGTGGCACTCCCAGTTTGCCATTGGCTGCTGGTGCCCCCCCCCCCCCCCAAATCAGCAATCTGCTGCTGGTGCCCCCCCCAAATCAGCAATCTGTTGCTGGTGCCCCACAGGTTCAGGAGGCACTAGTCGCTCATAATTGCGTCAGAGCTCATTGTTCCCAGGCACGTCATTTGAACATGAGTCTGGGAGCAATACACTGGAGCAACAAATTCCAAAGTTTACTGCCATTTGAACATGCACCTGGGAGTACAGCACATTGAGCTGGGTCAAGCATCCCTGGCTGGTTAAAGGTCTAAGGGATCATCCTGCTAGCCCAGGGCTGCTTTCCCTGGCTCAACATGCTGTAGAGGGGCTGGCCTAGGGCATAAGGATGCTTCAGGGTGGGGGCTAGTTGGCAGGCAGTGCTGCTGCAGAGTTTGTTAGTTTACTCCAGCTTAATAGGGACAAATGTGTAGACACAGAGACATTTACTATGCAACTAATTAATGTACTGCACAGTAAACATCTCCTGTAGACACACCAACAAAATGGATTACATTCTGCAAGCTTTTTTTCAAATAGTATTCCTAATATAGTCAACATGAAAGGAGTTTTGTCTGCATACAAGTCATGTGACATGACCAAATTATATTACAAAATTAATCTTTTTTCTTTCCCCAACTTCAGATTTGGGGGAGCTCACCAGAGTATGTAGTGGTATCAAGTACATGGGTTATCAGTGATTGCTACTGTGTTATTAAGTGGTAGCATTAGAAATAGTAGATCAGGAAAAACTTCTTCACTGTTAGGACAGTGAGGCAGTGGAATAAACTGTCTAATGAAGTTGGATGCTGGAAGTTGGTCAGGGATAATCTAGGTGAAGTTATGCCTATGGTCTACTATGGGGATTTCCAATGCTTTTGGGGTTTGCTGATTGCTGCAAGGGACAATTGCTGCCCCTCCCTCCCCTACCCCCACTGCTTCTTGTGTCAGGGTTTTGGGGCTTTTTTGTTTGTTTGTTTCTTTTTAAGCCAACTCCAGAGGCACTGGGTATTGGCTACAACTGAGGTTGGGGATTTTGACTGGGGTATGCCAGTGCTCCTGCTGGGACTTACAGCTAGAAGTTCTCAGCTAGAGAGCCTTTCCCCTCTGCTCAGGGTCAGACCAGTCACCAGATTTGTGGTCAAGAAGGAATTTTACTCCCTGGTCAGATTGATATGGACTGTGATGGGTTTTGCCTTCCTCTGCAGGAGCGGGGATGGGGAAGGGGCAATGACCATCTTTCTGGGATCTCTTATGCATATTATATCAGTCTTGTAGCTGATAAAGACATTGGTCACTGTGGTCCTCCTGATTTACCTGTGGCCTCAGGCAGGAGGTTGGACTAGATGACCCCTCAAGGTCCCTTCTAGCCCTACTTCTCTATGGTTCTATGGAAATTAAGTTATGCTAAAGCAGTTTGTTCAGCCTCAGACACAAAACACTTGCCCATAGAACTTGAGATAGTTGCCTTGTATTTATCCACTGACAGCCTAATTCAGAACTCACACATACCAGACATGAAAGATAACTGGGAGGTTGATTAGTTTGTGTGTGATAACTGTGGGTTTTAAAAACATATTTTGTTTAATATAATCCAGTAAAAAAAATTAACATAACAAAGCCTCTAAACTTGTAAAATATAAATAACCTACCTCCTGTGCCACTGCAGCAGCTAAGTTACCTCCTGAACTATCTCCTGCAACACTAATCCGAGATGGGTCTACTCCATATTGTGCAAGTATATTATTTTGTAGGACAAACTTCAGTACCTTGTATACGTCTTCAAACTGAGCTGGGAAATGATATTTAGGTGCTAGTCTGTATCTTTGGGAACATAAACAAGAGCATGTTATTGTCCTAGCACTGCTTGGGGAAACAGACACAATTAATTTTACACTTGTGAATTTTAATGAAAATAAACCCATTTACACAGTGGAAACTTATTCATTTTCTATGTGAAATCCAAGTTGCTGTTGGTTTCTTGGGGATTTTTTTTTTTGGCAGGGGGGGAGGTTTTCCCCACAATACAGAAGCTTCAAGAATTTTTATGTATTTATTAAACTTAGCAGAAATAGCAACATTTTGTTATTGGGCCTCTTCTTTCTAATCTGCTGAAGATCAAGTATACAAATCTTGAGCTCAGGGCAATATTATCCTAAATGATTCAAAATTAATATTGAAGTCCTAATGTTCTGTGATTATCATCCAACTACAACAATTTCCTAATAGATTTATGTCATTTCTGTAATAATACCCTTAGTCCACTGATAGGCCATTTGCAATAAAAAGCACCATTTGTCTGGTATTGCTGAGATCAAAACATTCCTGGAAAATACTGCAAATCTTAAAACTCAGCTGCTATATACATACTATCATTGCCTTGTGTTTTTCTTAAAAATATGTGTAATGAAAATGATACTTCTGATTATAATAATTGTGTTAAAAGCTGAGTGATATTGTGCTGTAAGAGAAAATACTGGGAAAGTTAATTATTTCTGCATAATTTAAACAAAGGTAAAGAATTTGATTTAAATAAAATTAATGAATGTTTGAACCCATTATTGGGAGCTGAAGAATAACCCTGGTCTCAACAGTTACCCTAAGGAAATGCATACCATGAAACAGTTACTGCTAAAGACAAAAGATACTGTTACTGCTAAAGAGACAGCTACTGCCAAGAGACAGTTACTGCTAAAGACTTGCTTTCCAGACTTACATACAGGGAGACACACCAGGCTTGAGATTTTTACATAAATCAGAAAGATTTACATGTCTTGCCTTCTTTTTCATTCAAATGAAATCCAGGGCAAAACCATGTTTAATTAAAAAGAAAAAAAGGAAAAAATATGTCCAGCACATGGATGAACATGACGTGCTGGGGAGAAACCAACATGGCTTTGTCAAAGGGAACTCACATCTCACTAACATATTAGAGTTCTTTTGAGGGTGTCAAGAAGCAGAGGGATTATGGTGATCCAGCTGACATAATATATATCTGGTCTTCCAAAAACTCTTTGACCAGGTCCCCCACAAGAGGCTCTTAATTTTAAATAGTCATGGGATTATAGGGAAAGTCCATTCATGGATTAGAAATTGTTTTACACATAAAAAACAGAGCGAATATGAACAATCAGTTTTGGGGATGGAAAGAAGTAAACACCTGGGCTCCCCAAAGATCTGTGTTGGAACCAGTGCTGTTTAACATATTCATAAATGATCTGGGAAAGGGGATGAGTAGCAATGTGGCACCAGTCACCCATGGAATGTAATAAACCTAAAAGACAAGAGAAAGCCTTGCATAGGTTTTATGTAATCCTGAGGGCAGAGTGTCCCCTTACAGCAAAAAGGAATCAAAACTCATGGCAGAAGTGATATCGTTTATTAGACCAACTAGATTTCTGCAAAAAAAAGAAAAATCTTTTAATTGCCAGCTTTATTTTTTTTTTAATTTTAACAGATTTTTTTAAATAAAATCTTCGTAACTTTACAAGGAGAAAGCTAGTTTTACCACCCGAAACCTGAGACCTTGCTCCTGCCTTTGTTCAAGGTAATTTGTATCATCACAGAGCCCAGAGACACCTCACCATACAAGAAATTCCTGCCCAGAAATGTATTCCATCTTTTCTCTTCCGTGAAATATGACCCATAGAACCAGAAGGAAATGTGACTATTTGCTTGCCACCAAACAACTGTAAGGTAATCAGACTATTCCACCTTTTCTCTGAGCCTAACCTGTATAAAATGAACTGTGCCAAACAGGAGATTTTACGACACGTTTAACTTTCCTATGAAAATTAACTTTCATTTCTACCTAGGAGAACTTCGACAATCTTTTTTCCTATGCCTGCAGAATGATGCTGATGCATAAAAGCTTGGAATTAAAGAATTTTTTTTGTAAAATCTAGTTGGTCTAATAAAAGATATCACCTCTACCATGAGTTCTAATTTCTTTGGCTCTAGACCAATACAGCTACATACAACCTGGACTCCTTATAGCCAGGTCTTCAGGAAGTCCTTTGTAAGATGGTACAAAGCTTCAGTCCCTGATTAGATATGGCAGCGATTCGGCCCAATTCGGTGGCTGAATCTCTGAATCCAGATCGAATCAGAGGACACTTTAATCTCTCCGAATTGGAACCCTCTGAATCAATTCAGAGATTCAGACATAGACACAGCTTTAAATGTTTTTCCTACATATCGCTAGGTAGTAGGTTGCTCATCAATGCTGAGATGTTGGGGCACATGGAAAGTCCCACAGGAGTGTGGGGGACTCCCCAACGCACTCAGCAGCAGACCCAGAAGTGGACCAGAAGCACTTTTGGTCCACTTCTGGGTCCACTGGGGAGCATGCTGGGGCCCACCCCCATGCCTCCCCAGCTTGGTGACTGGTGCCTCCTGTGTCTGGCAGGGCACTGGGATCCCCCTGTGGGCAATTGCCAAGCTGGGGGGATGCAGGGCGGGTCCCCCATGTGCTCCCCAGTGGACCTGAAAGTGGACTGGAAGTACTTCCAGTCCACTTCCAGGTTTGCTGCTGAGCACGTGGACAGCCCCCTGCACTCCTGTGGGATGCTCCATCTGCCCCAGCATCACAACATTCACAAGCCACACTGGTACCTCGAGGCATGTAGAAAAAACATTTAAAGCTGTCCAAATCGCTGATTCTCTGAATCAGCATCGAATCTGCAGATTCGGATATGGCTGAATTGAACCAGGGACAGCAATCTGAATCAATGAATCAAATCACTGTCCCTGATTTGGGCCGAATAGAAATTGAATAGGGCCCACTTCACACACCCCTGTTGCTTAGGTTTTCCAGTCTCTCACCTTTAATTGGTTCTGCTTCATAATGTAAATGTAGTTCTTTGCTTTTTGGTCACACTAACTCAAACTGCCTGTGACCCTCTCCTGTTCTTCTGCCTCCAGCACATACATGTAATGATTGTGTCAGGTCTTTGCCCACATCTGCCACCTCTGTCTGGTCCTGCAGAGCTTGGCTCTGTGCTTACAGATGGCAGGGGACCAGCCCTGTTCCCCAGCCTCTTCCCCCTCCACCATGGCCTGGGGGAGCTGAAGGGAATTATGCCCCCTTCCCCTTGCTTCAGTCTCTGTCAGAGATGGGAGGGGGTGGAGCCTGCTGGTCTTCTGCCAATTGTAAATGTAGGTCTCTGCTTTCTTTAGTCACACCAACACAAGCAGTCCCTCTCCTGTTCCCTTAGCTCCTTCTCCAGCATTTATGCGATGATTGTGTCAGGTCTTTGCCAGCAGCTTCCACCTCTCAGTCTGTTCCTGCAGGGCTCGGTGCCAGCACAGTGAATGGGGGACAGGAGATTAAAGCTCCTCCCAGCCCCAACCCAGGGATTGCCTGGGGCGTGCAGTCCCTCTAAGGCTATTGCCCACCCATGCCTCATGCCCTGCTCCAGCAGAGAGCAGGAGGCATGAGCAGCAAACTGAGCTGGAGGCATGGACAGCAAACTGAGCTGGAAATGGGAGATTAAAGCCTCTGCCAGACCCCAGCCAGGGTTGCCTAGGGAGGCAGTCCGCTTCAGGCTGTTGCCTGCCTGCACTGCATGCCCTGATCTAGGAGAGAGGAGGGGGTGAGGGCAGCACATTGAGGTGGGTAAGGAAGGATTAAAGCATGTCCAAGACCCCAGCAGGGGTTTGCCTGGGGAAAGCAGTGCCTCTCAGGCTATTACCCTGCTCAGCCCACCCCACGGCCCCAGAAGAGAAAGGTCTGACAGGGGCTTTCTCCTCAGACAGACCCAGCTGCCATCCCCAGACAGGTTTTCCATCCCCAGCCTCTTGTCAGCCAGCACCCCCTGCTCTGGCTAGAGAGTAGAAGGGCAGGGCCAGCCTTGCTTTCTGGAGCAGACAGCATAACCCAGCCCAGGGCTGCAAAGCATGTGGAGGGACTCTGGTTTAACTTAAACTAGGAAGGGGTCTGAGACAGAAGTTCCATAAACTGGTTTGACCTCAATCAGCTAAGACTGATACTACATCCATCCAGGTTTATCTTAAACCAGTTTCAGCCATTTTGAAACAGGTTTATGTGCATTGAAATTCTGTTCTTTTACAGGTTTAAACCAGTTTCTGATTACTTAAACTAGCTTATGTGTCATTTCTGTCCCTAGCCATACAGTTTAGAAGACAAACAATTGGGGGTGGGGGGCATAATAAAGGTTTACAAAATACTAAATGGCAAAGAGAAAGTAAATAAGGATTTATTATTTTTACTCTCTCTCACCCAATATAAGAACAACAGGTCACAAAATGAAACTAGTAGGTAGTAAGCTTAGAACTTTCTTTTGTTACCTTTTGTTTTCCAGAGTGTCATTCAAGTGTGGAACACATTGCCACAAGATGTTGTGGAGCTAACAGTTTAGCCAGATTAAAAAGGAAATTGAATACATTCTTGAAGTAGCCATTCTTGGAGTAATTATCACTAGCTATTGAGGACCTCCTTCTCATTTCTGAGCTTGTGGAAAGCACTGTGAACAATTGGGCTAGAGACAGAAGTTACACACAAACTGGTTTAAGTAATCAGAAACTGGTTTAAACCTGTAACAAAACAGAAGCTCAGCGCACATAAATCAGTTTCAAAATGGCTGAAATTGGTTTAAGATAAACCTGGTTGAATATAGTATCATATTTAACTGATTTGGGTCAAACTGGTTTATGAAACTTTTAAGCCAGACCCCTTCCTTGTTCAAGTTAAATCACAGCCCTCAAGCATCCCAGTATGCTTTCCAGCCCTGGACTGAGCTGTGCTGTCTGCTCCAGCAGGGAAGGGCTGGGTGGGAGCAGGAAGGAAGGGACTGCCCCCCACACCCTCAGCTGGGGTCAGGGGCCAGGCAAGGGGGTCACACTTCCCTTCCCTGAGTACAGAGCTGTTAAACTTACTGCTGGCAGTGACTGTGGACTACAAAGTCCAGAGGTATCTGGAAGGAGGAAGAGGAAGTGATGAATAACCCTGCAGACTCCTGTTGTGATTTTGGACTGCAAATCCCAGAGACCTCGGGGGCAGCAGGAACATGAAGTGAACACACAACCCATGCTGGCTATGTGCCAGAGAGCTGTGTTCTAGCACCCCTGGGTTTCTAGCCTGAGAAACTGCACCCATGTGACTGCATTTCCTGAATCAAAAGTAAATGTCTGTCCCATTGTTCCTCAGTCCAATCCCTGCAGTTTAAACTAACCTGCAAAGCCGGAATCAATTCAGCCTCAGACTTTTTGACTATCTGTACTTGGTCTTGATGCCTGGAGTTCATCTTCCATTCCCTCCTACAGCTTCTTCAATCTGATTCTTACTTTTTTGCACTCTAATCAACCAAAGTCTAAAGACCTCTTAGGCAAATATTAAGACTGTTATATTATGCATGTCAACATGAACCACATTGTTTGAACCTTGGATATTTTCTTGGACTCTCATTCTCTTTTGGATTTCATAAGTCTATTTTCTCAGGGATCGTCTCTTACCTCTCTAATCACTTCTTCAGTGCATTTTTCACAGCATATTCATCATCCCCTATTCCAGCTTTTTCAGAGTATTTCACAGGATTCTGTTTCATCATTTCAGCCCCAAACATACATTCAACTATTATGGCTGTCATAGGTCATCTGAAGGGTGCTGCTGTTTTCCCTACTTTTCTTTCAAATGTAATTAAATTGGAAATCTCTCTCTCAGTAATTTGATCTGACTCATTTTGAACCAATTAAAATCTCCCCTGTCCATAATCAGGCTCTCCAAGCAGTACAAATTGTTTCTGCATAACAAATCTAAGGCTTTTCTTATTTATCCAAACAAGTAAACTGTCTTCCAGGGTCTCATCACCTCTTCTAAATTACTGAAACTTTCTATTTCCTTGCTTTGATAAATTGAATCTTGCCTTCCTAGCACACAGTCAGAAAGTTTCTACAAAGACTATTTTCTTAGCCAATTGCTTTGGCTGTGTTTCTCCACTCACTTTTTCTTTTCTGCTGCATCAAACATAAGCTATTTAACTTCACATTGAAGGCCCCTTATGGACTACCCCTCACCTGAAACATCTCTTATCCAGTATCATAAGGTTAACTCTCACTTCCAATTGGCCAACAGTGTCAGTTTCCATTGCCCACTGTTCAGATTTTGAAATAAGTACCTTCTTGCTCTCTCCCATGCTACCTTCTTTGGTAAGAACTACTGGTAACCATTTGTTAAGTAATTCATTCTTCTTGTTCAAAGCCATAAAGGTCTCTTTTCCCATGACACTTACAAAACCTTGACAATTAGGCATTTGGTGTCCCAAAACCACATTCTATCTTGCTCACCAGTATTGTCTCATTTCATTCTTCTGCATCTATATCCATTGTTTCCTATTTTATACTTGGATTGCAAAGTTTTGGGGAGTAGAGAGATTGTCCTTTTGTCCTATATTTGTACAGCATAATGGATTCATTACTGTGGCTCCTAGGCATTATAAGACACATAATATTATAATATCTATGTCCTTAAAGGGATTGTAAGGGGTAATTGATTTGCATTTAACAAATAATTCTGCTGAGGATGCTAGTGCATCCTCAAGTGGATCAATTTTCAATGTACTTTTTGCAGCTGTTTTCACTCTGCAGGGCTACAACTATAAAAATAAAAATCAGTTACATTTATTTTAGTTACTTAAGTGAGCAAATGAGACTCTGAACATGCACTCAGGGAGTGGAAGAAGGGGGCCATATTATGTCATTATTTTACCGAGTAAAGCGTCACTTTAAATTTTGAAACAACTTTTAAAGACTTAAGAGCATGGGAGGAAAACAAGTGGTACTCACAGCACAATGAGTCCCTGAGATATTGTGCTGGCAACATGACTAAGAAACACCCTGCTGGAATGTTCCATATAGGGACCCTTATACTGGATATTTTTTTTAAAAGCAGCAGCCATAAACAGTGCTCCTAGCATCCAATACTTATTACACCATGTATGTGATAGGAACAGAGATGGAACAGTCTTCAACCTGTTTAACAAAACCCCAGTTCTGTGGTGTAACAGATGGAGAAGTCCATCCTGTTTCTGCCTACCTCAATGCATGGGTATCCAAAAGGAAAGAAACTCCCAATATCCTTTTGTGCACTCCAGTGCCTTAGGTCACCTGAGGAGTGCTGTTGCTCTCCATACTTTTCTTTCAAATGTAATTAATTATGCCACCCTTCTTTTCTAATATAGAATATTTTAAAATGTAAGCTCCCAGAGGGGATGGGGGGTAAAAAAACCTAAAATGCTGCTAGGAGTGATAATTAGCATTTGTGCTCCAGAAGCTGATTCAGGGTGCAAAAGGATTATGATGTGCTTTAGCAGCCTAATGGAATGTTTGTCAATTCAATATTTGATAAGTTGTGAGTTCAGCAATAATGACACTCCTGTGTTGAACTAACAATTATTTATTATTATAACTCTCTGGAATCATATCCAGGGTGGATCTTAAACAACCACCCTCTGTATATGTATGCAACACTTAAATTCGCTCTGTCTCTGACCTTGGCCTGACCCAGTCCTTGTGAATAAGAAAACCAAGAAAATGTCCCCTGGCTCCTCATGCCAGTGAACAAGAGTCACCAGTGCTGCAAAAACTGCCACAAAGCAAACTGAACCCTGCAGTGCTGAAAATGAGGGCTTTGGCCTTAAAGGGTCAGTATAAAGAAAATACAATAAGAGACACAACGATATTACTCTTAGAAGACAGTGTAATATTACAGCAGTGTCTGTTGTGCCAAATCAATTTCTACTTGCTAAAAGGAGTGGGCGAGACATCACTTTCATCTCATTGCATTCTTGTGTTATTAATATCCAGTACCACTGCATTTTCGTATTTATGCTGCCTACGCTCATCAGGTGACTTGCTTCACACTGCAAATGCCTCTCTGATAGTTATCTGATTGGTATTTTAAAATAAAATACAATTATTTGATGTCTAAAAATGAACTCAATATGTTTATTTCTATATTTGTTTTGAATATTGGCCTAGACTTCTGTGGATGTGTATATACTGTATATATCTTTAAACATTATGCTTTGCCATTAAATTAAATGGAGGTACACTACTAGGGAGCTGGAGCAGATAGTGTACAATTGTGTCCAGATCCAATGGAGAGACACGGGGTCTCCATGCAGATGACTTTGGCTTCCTAAAGATTCTTAGGAATCCACATGACTACTCAGGGAGCTAGTTTAAAAGTTGACATTGCTGGCTTTTCCTGGGGAAGGGAAACTCTGGATAATGTGATAGGTAGATTCTTGCAGAGATTTCTTTCTGCTGTGACTTTTCCAATTGATATTTCTGAGATAAGAATGATCTGGACCTAGGGCTTTATACCATTCCTAATACTATTGTGAATGAGTGCTACTGGCTGCAGGGATGTGTAATACAACTATACAACTTTATTCCTGGTGTAAGTTTGGTAAAGAAGAGAGAGCTTTTAAAATAAAGTCAGTTTCAATGATACAAAAATGTAAAACATGAGCTCTGAAGAGGGCACTTAATGGGTGGTTACTTATTTTAAAAATGGCTTATTCTTATTGCTTATTTAACTGATTCATTCCCAAGTTTTGTATTTGTCTAACAATCTATCATAAGCCAGATCTTTTTATAACAAAATAGACAACTAAAAACATGACTGAAATGGTTTTTAATTACTAACTTGTCTTTCCCTTTCTCCCCAAACTTTCACTCCACTATAACTGAATTCATTTGTACTTTCTCATAGCCTTAAAATGAATAAATTCAATGCTAGTCTTCTCAACCTACCCAGGGAAGGGATCTGCAAGTCCTGGCTCCTGTCTGCTTGTCTGCAAGAAGCACAGGGTCCAAATATGAAAAATCCAACACAAAGACAGACTGCTAATATGTATCACTGTTGGGAAGGGTTTTATGAATATGACCTGCACGTGGTATGAGAACCAGGGATTCTTTCTGTTTGTGCTAAAGGGAAGAAGTTTTCCTACTCAGACACTTCACAAAAGCATGCCCAAATCCTACTATTTTGCAGAGTTCACCATCAAAATCCTTGCAGTTTTTGCATGCAAGTATTTAAAGCTAACCACATAACTCCAAGCCCTAAATTCATATATATAAACTACATCTTTTGTTATAGGGAAAATCCTAATTTGTTTTAGAAACAAAATTTTTCTTACTCTACTGATATGACAACCGCATTCAGCTTGTTCGAAGTCCATCTCGACAAGAGATCATAGGGCTCCATGGCTGAAATGAAACAAGTCACTTCAAGCATAGTCAATTACAGTTAAAAACAAATATGTAAAATAGGACATGTGCCTTTTGGCAGACACTTGCCAGGAACTTTCCAAAAACTCCACAGTTCAGTGCCTTCACAGCAACATAATACAAATAATGCATACACAGCTTTAGCTAGCACTAGAGTTTAAACAAATGATTATACTGTAGTTTGAACATTATCCAAGGGGACATCCATGGAAAAGCAATACGTTATTTAAATTCTCAAGTGCAACACATAAAATAAGGTCCAGAAAGCTTGAATTTTATAGCAAGGAAAAAAGAAAGTCCAAACTAAGCCAGGCGATGAGTTCACGAGTGCAGCCAGGCTGAAATTAGAGAGGTTGCCTGAGCTCTACTGAGAGCGGAATTTGGCTCAGGCTCTACAAGCCTGACAATTACCATCCCTACAAGTAGAGAACAATGCAATGTGAGCTCCTAAGTGATCATTAGGAATTTAAGCCTTACATACTACATTGATGATGCCAGTTTGGATGCTTGTCTAAGATGGTAATTTATAAGCATTTATTATTTAAGTCGTTAAAGTCCAATTAGAAAAAAAGCAGAGAATGTGTGCTCTGAGAAGGAATGTGACCAGACTTCAGTGTTGAAACAAGCAAAAGCATTCAGATGAAGTATTAACAGGAAATGCACAGCCCAAAAAATGAGACATGTTACAGCATGTCTTGCTGGAAATAATGTGGGAAAAAACAAAAAGCCAAATACAGGGTTAGTCTGCCATAACACTAAATTGACTAAAGCAATTAACTAACTTCTTCCAAGAGAATGGACAGCATTAGAAATGAAGATGTGATAAGAAATTTTTTCCTTAAAATTGGAAAGCACCTTCTAAATTATAAAGAAATCTGAAGCAAATACTTTCGCAAGAATATCCACCTACTCTTCACCTAACAGATAAACAATCATTTCCTTATGATATGCATTTGTCCTTTCCTTCTCATAGTCCTACCATCTATCTATGGGTGACACTCACTGGGGCTTACCAAACAGATTCCACATAGATGTTTTTCATCTTTATGTGGTACCAAAACCTCCTCATTATTCTTCCTTCCCCTATTTGTCATAATGTAATAAGTTTATTTGTTATCTTGCAGTTAATGCACACAATTGCCCTATAACTGATACACATAGAGAGCCTAGAACCTGCATCAGTCTTGAAGAAAAGGGCCTCTAACACTTGAATGAAAGAGGTTCTACTTCACCTGTTACAATAATATGTCTCTTATCTAATATGTCCATTCCTGTAAGCTAATACTGTAAAACGGCAACACCTTACACTAGCAGCTGACACCTGCTACACGAGATCCTAGCTAGTGAAAACAAGAAGCCCTGATGCTTACCTGAGCCTCCAACACACCACCCTCCACCATGAATGTAAATTACTGCCCTTTTCAATTCACTGGACTGCTTCTTGGGTACATATAACCGAACTGGAACATTCTCAAATTCTGTATCTGTCACAGTGACATTTTCATCAGATGTTGCTGGAACATATTCATAACTTGTGATCATCATCAGAACTTCCATGTAGTGCATCAGACCCAGCCACTCAGCTAAACCAGCCTGAGATCAAAGAAAGAAAGAGCAAAGTTGAGTTTAAGATCACCACCTTACATATCATTTGAGTTATATTTCTGAATTACATTTTAGGTTCAATTAGGGACCTCTTCTTTTCTTAACTCATAAAGCTAAAGACAGATAGTCAAAAATCCTGAGGCTGGATCAATTCAGTTTTCCAGGTTAGTCTAAGCTGCACAGATTAAACTGAGAAACAAATGGACAGACATTCACTTTTGATTCAGCAAATGTAGCCACGTGCCTGTAGTGGGTCAAGCCAGAAGCCCCGGGGTGCTATAGCACAGCTCTCTGGCACATAGCCAGCATGAGCTGTGTGTTTTCTTCCTTTTTCTACTGTCCCTGAGGTCTCTGAAATTTGCAGTCCATAATTACAACAGCCGCACTCTTCAGGGTTACTCATCACTTTCTTTTCTTTTTCCAGGTGCCTCTAGGATTTGTAGTCCACAGTAGCAGCCAGCATTAAGTTTTTAGCAGCACAGAATTGTTCCGTACTCAGGGTAAGGGAAGCTTACCCACCTCCCTGACCCCAAACCCCAGCCAGGGTTTGCCAAGGGGTGAGGAGGGGGCAGGAAGTCCCTGCCTCCCCTTTACCCCTCAACCCTTCTCTGCCGAACAAGGCAACACAGCCCAGCCCCTGGATGGAAAGCATGCTGGGATGCTGAGGGAGTGTGATTTAACTTAAACCAAGAAAGGGTCTGGGACAGAAGTTTCATAAACCAGTTTGACCCAACTCAGGTAAGTCTGATACTACATTCAACCAGGTTCATCTTAAACCAGTTTTAGCCATTTTGAAACTGATTTATGTATATTGAAATTCTGTTCTGTTAGAGGTTTAAACCAGTTTCTAATCACTTAAACCAGTTTATGTGCAACTTCTGGCCCTAGAGCTTTGCCACTGCCATCTATGGCTTAGTCTGTCACACACGCTTTGTAGATTTATCTTAAGAATAAGGGACCATTGCTATTAGTGAGAACACCTGCAGAAGCTAACCTTCCACTCCCAATATCCCACAGTGCCAAAACATGTCAACCTTCATTCTTTCTTCAACATAATATTCTGCAGATAGATCATTAGCCCTAGAAGGCAGACTGTCAGGAAGTTTTGGGCCCCCCAGAAATCTTTAAAAACGTCTACCAAAGAATCAATTCGATATACCTCACTTTTGACTTTTACTCAGGTGCCTTACAAAGGAGAAAGGCAAGAAAAGCACAGAACACTAACTTACAATTAATGGACACACTCTTAGACAGAGAAATTATGTCTATATCTGGTTTTTTGGTTGACAAGTTTAATTTATGTTATGATCTGAGGCTCCGTCTAGAACGTGTTTCCAAAATACACCAGAAACTTCACTTTAGCAGCTTTGTTCACAACTAATGTCCATAAAGAAAGAGGTTTAGGCAGATATTTTTATTGCTAAAAAATTGATCAAAAAACTGAACATAACTATCACAAGGGAATCTGAGGAAATCACATGATAAATTTATTTAGCCCATGGCATCATAGCTGATGGAAGCTGGTACTCACATGATGAAGTCAGAATAAAAAAGCCGAATGAAGCCATTCTTATTTAGTGAAGGGTACATGCCTTGTATCTCTGCAGGGCAGAATATTCTATTCAAAAGTAATAACAAATGTAAAGTAAAACTCAGAAATCTTTGGAGAGGCATTCTATAATTTTCATAGATTTATAGATTTCATAAACTTTTTGGGTTGAAAGGGACCTCAGTACATTATTGAGTCTGAGCCCCTGCCCTGGACAGGAAAGAGTGCTGGGGTCAGATGACCCCAGCCATGTGCTTGTCCAGTCTCCTCTTAAAGACCTGCAGGGTAGGAGAGAGCACCACCATCCTTGGAAGCTCACTCCAGATTCTGGTAACTCTTACCATGAAGTTCTTCCTGATGTCCAATCTAAATCTGCTCTTTTCCAGTTTGAGGCCATTGTTTCTAGTCACCCAAGGAATGTCCTGGTAAACAGAGTATCTCCTTTATGCCCCACTCCAATGAATTTGTAGGCAGCCACAAGATCACCTCTCAGCCTGCTTTTGTGGAGGATCCAGGTCCTTCAATCTCTCCTCGTAGAGCCTTACCTGCAGGCCCCTAACCAAATAAGTAGCCCTCCTCTAGACCCTCTCAAGGTTATCCTATTCCTTCTTGAAGTGCAGTGCCCCAAACTGGATGCAGTACTCCAGCTGCAGCCTTACCTCAGCTGCATGGGGGGGAAGACGGAAGTATCACTCCCTTAGACCTGTTCATGATGCACCTGCTAACGCATAATAGAGTATGTGATAGAGTGTGGTTAACACTTCATCACACTGATGACTCATGTTCATCATGGAGTCTACTAGGACTCCAAGATCCCTTTCTGCTGCTGTGCTGCTTAGAAGGTCATCCCCCAATCTGTATGTGTTGGTGATTCTTTTTCTCCCTAGATACAGCACTTTGTACTTAACCTTGTTAAACTGCATCTTATTCTGTTCTGCCTATTTTTCCAACCTGTTCAAATCTGCCTGAATCTGTTCCCTGCCCATCCATGTGTTTACTTTGTCCCATAATTTGGTGTCATGCACAAATTTGGACAGAGTGCTCTCCACACCCTCATCCAAGTCACTGATGAAAATATTGAACAACACATGTCCAAGGACCAAACCTTGGGGAACACCACTGCCCACACCTTTGATACCGACTCATCCATCACCACTCTCTGGGTGCGTTCCATAAGCCAATTTGCCACCCACCTGACTGTAATCATCTACATTGCAGCTGCTTAGTTTATTTATCAACTGCTTAGTTTATTTATAAGAATGGGATGAGACACCATATTGAAGGCCTTTTTAAAATCCAAGTAGATGATATCTACTTTGACTCCTGTATATAAGCATTTTGTGACTTGGTCATAAAAAGAAACAAGAATAGTCAGGAAAGATCTATGTGCTATGAATCCATGCTGGTTGCCCTTCAGCATTATTTTTCCTGCTGGACTTTCACAAATACCAAAATATGGGGAGAGGTAGGCATTAGCAGGGAGGGAGAGACTGCAGAAAGACCGGGATAGGTTGCAGGGGTGGGCTAGGAAAACCAGAATGCATTTCAATACTGACAAGTACAGGGTGCTGCACTTGGGCAGTAGTAACCAGCAGCACACTTATAAGATGGAAAACTCCCTTCTTGAGAGCACGGAAGCAGAATTGACTCCAAGATGAACATGGGCCAACAATGCGAGGTCATGGTCGACAGGGCTAACCGGACCCTATCGTGCATCCACAGGTGCATCTCAAGTAAGTCCAAGGAGGTGATCCTCCCCCTCTACGCGACACTGGTCAGGCCTCAGCTGGAGTACTGTGTCCATTTCTGGGCACCCCACGTCAAGAGGGATGTGGACAACATTGAGAGTGTCCAGAGGAGGGCCACCCACATGATCCGGAGACTGCAGGACAGACCCTACAATGAGAGGTTATGGGACCTGAACCTGTTCAGCCTTCACAAGAGAAGGCTGAGGGGGGATCTGGTGACCATGTATAAACTCACTAGGGGGGACCAGAAGGGTTTGGGGGAGACCATGTTTCCCCTAGCGCCCCGTGGGATAACAAGGAATAACGGCCACAAGTTGTTGGAGAGTAGGTTTAGATTAGATATCCGTAGGAACTACTTCACAGTTAGGGTGGCTAGGATCTGGAACCAACTTCCAAGGGAAGTGGTGCTGGCTCCTACCCTGAGGGTCTTTAAGAAGCGG
>JAGPOW010001918.1:2952308-3001702 GCA_030014935.1 Caiman crocodilus | reverse complement strand
CCGTAGGAACTACTTCACAGTTAGGGTGGCTAGGATCTGGAACCAACTTCCAAGGGAAGTGGTGCTGGCTCCTACCCTGAGGGTCTTTAAGAAGCGGCTTGATGCCTACCTGGCTGTGGTCATTTGAGCCCAGTTTTCTTCCTGCCCAGGCACAGGGTTGGACCTAAAGATCTGCAAGGCCCTTTCCAACCCTACTTCTATGATTCTATGATTAATATGTACCTTGATCAGTTTTTCAAAGGTTTTCCCAAGGATAGAGATGAAACTAACCAGCCTATAGTTACCACAATCCTCCTTTCTCCCCTTCTTGAAAATAGGGATCACACTGGCCCTTTTCCAGTCATCTGGGACCTGACTAGAGCACCATGAGTGCTCAAACAGCCTTGCCAGTGGTTCTGCTATAACACTGGCTAATTCCCTAAGCATGCTTGGACAGGGATTATGCTGGGCCTGATGACTTAAACCCGTTCAGACTCTCCAACTGGGGGATATGCCTTTATCCGTGTTCAGGAATACAGCTGTGAAAAACTCATTAAAGAGCTCAGCTTTGTCACTCCTGTCACCAGTTGCCCTAGTCTGTCCCGTAGGGGTCCTATGTTGCCATGCACCTTATTTTTGCTCCCTATATAATCTGAAGAAGGGCGTTTATTTTATTGCTGTATTTTGTAATGTTGTGTTAGATTTCTATGTTACTGTACTAGTAACAAACAATTGGAACAAGATGGCTGAGTTTTATATCTCTGAAATAATCAGGAGTTATTTGGAAAATGTTAAACTTTTTTGGTATTGTAACCAGCAAAACACTAGGCAAAAAACATCTAGGCAATTGCTTGAGCTCTCCATATGTATATTATTGAATTCCTCAAAATATTTCTTATTGCTTTAAGAAAACCATCCTGTCATAGTAAACTAAATTGATTCCCTCTTACAGGAAGTCTTTTTCCTTCATGGAACAGCTTCAGTAGACTACAGGGAAGGTACTTCATGCAATGTAAATGTTATTTGATTTTCCCACGTAGGATATTGTTTTGCTAATGTATTGCATGTCAGTGGTCAGTTGGCTAAAACACAATTTATATTACAAAGGAATGCAAAGAAAGCTGAAATGTAGTGCTGGAGGGATCATTTAGATCACTAAAAGGCAGTTTTGAAATAGAACACTTAAACATTCCTATACAGAATCTTATAAAGAACAAAAATATAATATTAGTTCTTTCCCAATAATTACATATGGGAACATAGTGAATTATCATATAATTCCTTGCCATACTAATAACATATATAATGCTAAAAATCATCATTTAAAAACTTCAGAAGCTTTAGAAGCTCTAGAAACATTACTGTACATGGATTTTTATTCTTCAAATTGCAGTGGGAATGTTGTGACCCCATCTTATAGTTGGATTTGGCTGTCCCTTTCTAAAGGTTGGATATTAACATCAAAACAATAGGAAGAAATGCAGAGGGTGCATATTTTTTCCCAAAAGGTGCACCTTTCCTGGCACTGGGGTCCCTGCCATGTTGTACAGAGAGCCCAGTGCCAGGAAAGGTGCACCTGAAAAGACACAGTGTCACCCACCCAAGTCACGAGTTTTGCCTGCCTGCAGCCAGAAGTACAGAGCCCCAGAACACAGACTCCCCCCTTCACCTATATCCTTCATAGATGTCAGGCTTCATGGCCACAGCAGGGCCTAGCAGACCTGCAGTTTTCACCCCCTTGTGCCTTAACACACACACAGAATGTCACCTGTCATGAGTTTTGCTTGCAGTTTGAGATGCAGTTTCCCAGACACTCCTGTACCTATCTCCTTGGAACTTGGCAGGCTTTGTGGCCTTAGAAAGGGCTACCACTCCTGTAGTTTTCACCTCACTGTGGCTTAACACACATGTGACACGAGTTTTGCTTTCAATAGTTTGAGGTGCAGTTTCCCAGAAACCCCTGTACCTATCACCTTGAAGCCTGGCTACCATCCCTGCAAGTTCCACCTGAATCAGCAAAAAAATGACAGAGTTACAGATACTTCATTTATTTCTCATTATACTTTATGGCCGAATCTCTCCGAATCGGCACCAAGACAATTTAGCCAAATCGAATCAGAAAAGTGATCCAAATCAAATCTCTGACATCCAAATCTGAATTGAATAGTTCTCTATTTGCACAGGTCTACTGTGGACTACAAATCCCAGAGTACCTGGAAGCCCCACTGAGAGTGCAACAATAAACCATCCCGATGCCCAAGAAGACAAGCTTGCCTTAGCAGGGAACTCCTAAGTAAACTAAATCACAAAAAGGAAGCTTATAAGTGGGATGACAAGGGAGTATATAAGAGCATTGTATAGGTATGCAGGGATGAAGTCAGGAAGGCCAAAGACCAACTGGAGTTGGCTGTGAAGGGTAACAAGAAGAGTTTCTACAAGTATGTTGGTAGCAAGAGGAGAATCAAGTAAAGTGTGGGTCCCATACTGAATGGGGGAGGCAACCTTGTAACAGAGGATGCAGAAAAGGCTGAAGTGCTCAATGCCTTTTTTCCCCTCAGTCTTCACAGGCAAGGTCAGATACCAGACTATTGCACCGGGCAGCACAGTTTGAGGAGGCAGTGAGCAGCCCCTCAGTGGTGAAAGAACAGGCTAGGGACTACCTAGAAAAGATGGACATGTACAAGTTGATGCAGCCAGATGGGATGCACTTGAGGGTACTGAGGGAGTAGGCTGATGTGGTTGCAGAGCCATTGGCCATCATCTTTGAAAACTCATCGTGATCAGAAGAGATCCCAGATAACTGAAAAAGGGTAAACATAGTGCCCATATTAAGAAAGGCAAAAAAAGAGGATCCAGGGAACAACAAACTAGTCAGACTCACCTCAGTCCCTGGTAAAATTATGGAGCAGATCCTAAAGGAGAAAAAGGTGATTAGAAACAGTCATCATGGATTCACCGGGCAGATCATGCTTGAGCAAACTGACTGCGTTCTATGATGAGATGACCGGTTCTGTGGATGCGGGGAAACCACTGAAGGTGGTATACCTTGGTTTTAGCAAGGCTTTTGATATAGTCTCAAAAAACATTCTTGCAGACAAGCTAAGAATGTACAGGGCTGGATGAAACGAGTGTAAGGTGGATAGAAATCTGGCTGGATCTTCAGGCTCAGAGGGTAGTAATCAATGATTTAATATCTGGTTGGCAGCCAGTAGTAAGTAGAGTGCCCCAGGAATCTGTCCTGGAGCCGGTTTTGTTCAATGTCTTTATCGCCAACCTGCAGGATAGTATAGAGTGCACCCTCAGCAAGTCTGAAGAGAATACCAAGCTGGTGGGGGAGTAGTAGATACATTGGCAGGTAAGGCTAGGATTCAGAGAGACCTAGACAAGTTGGAGGATTGGGCCAAAAGAAATCTCATGCAGTTCAACAAAGACAAAATAATAAAGTCCTGTACTTAGGATAGAACAATCCCAGGCACCAGTACAGGCTGGGGGTTGACTCACTGGGCAGCAGCTTTGCAGAAAAGGACCTGGGGGTTAGTTACAGTGGACAATAAGCTGAATATGAACCAGCAGTGTGCTCTTGTTGCCAATAAAGCTAATGGAATAGTGGACTGCATTGGTAGGTATGCTGCCAGGAGGTCAAGGAAAGTGATTCTTTCCCTCTATTCAGCACTGGTGAGGCCACATCTGGAGTACTGTGTTCAGTTTTGGGCCCCCCACTACAGAAAGGATGTGGACAAACTGGAGAGAGTCCAGCAGAGGGCAACAAAAATGGTGAGTGGACACATTTGGGCACATGACCTATGAGGAAAGACTAAAGGAACTGGGCTTATTTAGTCTAGAGAAGGAGAAAACTAACTGAAATTGAACTGGGCCCCAGTAAGATGCATTGTGACTGTTTCACATGTAGGAAAAAGAACAGAAGGTACAGAATACCATAAACTGATTCTAAGTAATAATTAGCAAAAAAAATCATTCTAAAAATAGGCAGTCCTCTAAGTACATGTTATATGAAAAAGCATTTCCATTTATCAGTCCTGATTTTTTCCTATTTTAAATTTCAGAGACAATAAAATATTAGTTTACAAATACATATATATACATACATACATATATATCTCTGTAAAACATTTAGGGCCTCTCTAGACATGCAGATAAAGGTACAAACAGGATCTGATGCAAGATCCACACAATTGCACCTCCTACCATGCCATACAAGATTGTGAGATCAAGAATCAGATCCCATCACACTTTATTGCTGGTACACGGGGAGCTCTGCATCATAATCTTGGGCTCCCTCTGCACCAGCAAGAAGCAAACTCTCACAGCTGAAGGGACTCTCAGCCACAGGGGTGCACCATGCAATCCTGTGGCTAGGAGCCCTGTCTGCTGTCATGCACTCCCAGTTGTGGCAGTGCCCCAGAGGTCCCCACGACAGGGAGACCACAACTGACATGATCTCCTAGCTTCAGAGCACTGCATCAGTTAATGTCTGACAGCCATGGCAGTGGCCTGGAGCATCCCTGTAGCTGGGACACCACAACAGCTGCAGTCTCCTGCCTGCAATGATGCATGGGGCATCCCCATGGCTGGGAGCTTTGTCAGCTGATGGGGCTCCCAGCCACAGGAGACCTTGACCACATGTTCAATTAATAGCATGATAGGAAGCAGCTACAAAGTTATTACATATTTTGTGGAGTAACCTTGTAGCTTATCCTCTTTCTATCATGCCATTAATTGATTGAACATGTGGCTGGGTGACCATTGCTAAGATGTGCTTAATTGTGCCTTAAGTATAATGTGTGGATGGGGCCTTAGAAACTCAATTATCCCTGAGTTTCTAGATACCGCCTATATTGTTCACCTAAAATGGGCATTAAAATCAGTGTCAACTAGACATATTTCAGATCTGTTCCATGGCAAGCCCAGCATTTTATGAGCTTAGTCCAGTGGTTATCAACCTTATTAACTCACAACACCCCATAGAAAATGGCAGGTTTTAGCTTCCACTGGTTTTTTTACTACAATAAAATTATAAAGCAATTTTGTTCAAAAGAACTCGGGAAGTCCACAAAAAGTAAGAAAGGTTTGAACACTATGGAGTCCTATTTGAAATCTTTGAGTTTTAGCTTGAGAACCATGCCTGCAAGGCTAACAGTGTCAATATTGTGTGGCATCCCAACTTTTCAAGAGTGCAGTGATCAAGGCTCCCTACGGTGCCATAGCATGCTGGTTGAGAATCAGTGAGCACTCAGTTCTGCCTTGCCAATCATGTCAGATGCATCCTTTTTTTTTACCCAGTCTTGCAGATAATGTCTGACTGTATTAACTACTGAATTCTGTTGATTCAGTGCTGTCTGTAGTGCAACACTTTCTTTGCCTGGTTTAAACAGTTTGCCAAGCACAAAATATGAGTGAGAAGATCCAAAACATCTGATATAACTTTAGTTCTCCTGTATGGCTTTGCCCTGTTATTCTGTTACTTTTTCATTTCTGTCTGAGATAATGAATGCATTGACTGCTTAATACTGCATTCCATCTCTCTGAAAACTGATACAGGAAATTAAAAGTAAATTATCTTAAGCCAATTCAGTGAATTTTGATAGGAATATCCAAATACATTATTCTTTCTGAAAAGCACCACTAGTCATCACAGACAAACAGATAAAATTAGATTTAAAAGCTTGGCTAAGACTTGGGATCTCTTGTGTAACAGTACTAGAATAGATTCAAAGGTGTTTTTCTATGACTCTGGCACTGTACACACTATTTATTCACATGCTACCACTCACATACCCCTTTTTCCTCAAAATTAGCCATTCAAAATCAGTGTGTATAATGGAGAAATAGGAACACTGGAATGATTCCATGTGCCATGCAGGAGGGATAGAGTCCACTCTTCAGCATCACTCAGCTGTCTTCTTCCCTCTCTGTAGCTAAAGCTTTAATCCTGTCACAGCCACTGCTGAACTAGTAGCAGCTTTTGGCTGATCAGTAAGAAAATACAGTATTAAACAGTTAAACATCATCCATGGTTTCAGTACAGAAACCTCAGAACTTGATTATTTCTATAACAATCAACTGGCTGGGAAAAAATCTTTTCTAATTTCAAATATGCAGAAAAGGAAGAAAAAACAAATTAGAATATTTGAAATGTAAGGGTGCCTATATACATGCAGTAAGGCTGCTCTTATGTGCTGTAATTCTAGTGTTAAAGTGTTAAAGCAGACTCAATTTGGGGGGAATAACCCCATTCCTTGTCCCCTGCTGGCTGGCCACTGGAGCAGCAAGGGGTAGAAACAACCATGACAGGGAAAACAGCCCCTGTCATGATTTCCCTGAGCATAAGCCCCTTTCTGGCATGGGGGGCTGCACTGCAGGGTGGGTAAAGCTGCTGCAGACTGTGGTGTTGGTGACACCGTGGGGGGCTCTGGCCCCTTCCAAGCCCCAGTGCTGTTGCATGCAGTGGGCCGCAGCTCTGCCCACCCTGCAACACCACCCTGCCCCACCTTGCTGGGAAGGGGCTTGTGCTCCCCAACACTATGACAGGTTGCTACCCACTCACTGCTACAGCAGCAGGGCAGGGGTACAGCCAGATACTGACCAGCAGAGTCCCTTATGCAGGGGGACATTAAGAGGGGGTTATTCCATTGCTTGCCTGAAGCAGGGAGCAAACAGGGGTGGCAGTCGGGGTGAGCAGACCCCACTGCAGTCCACTGGGATCAGTGGGTGTACAGGGAGAAATAACCTCCCTCCCTGCCCCTTCTGCCCTAGAGAACAGCCAGCACTGTGCAGATCCAAGCTGGTGGGACAGGGGAGGGAGGGGGTGAATAAACTTCTTCCTTGCTCCCTTCTGGGACCAGCATCTGGCCAGACCCCCACCCCTGCCTGTCCCTGCTCAGCTGGGGAGCAGAGGGGTGGGGCCAGCCCTTCTCCATTGGATTACAGAACCCAGCCCAGAGAGCATGCCAGGATGCTGGGGGACTCTGGTTTAAGTTAAACCAGGAAGGGATTTAGGACAGACATGCCTAAACCTGTCAGACGTCAATCAGTTAAGTCTGGTACTACATTCAATCAGGTTTATCTCAAATGAGTTTCAGCCATTTTGAAACTGGTTTATGTGCATTTAAAGTCTGCTATGTCATACGTTTAAACCAGTTTAAGTGTAATATCGGCCCTTAGCTCAGGGAACACATGTATAAACACCCTAAAGTATAAAGTAATACTTTCATTATAACAACATCCTTATTACTTTTTCTTTTATGTTTAGAGGAGAGTTGGGTTTTTTTTAAATGTAAAGCCCCTCATTTGACAGTTTTTTAGATTGTATTAAAGATGGTATTAATTGTCCTTCTTAGGAAAGAGAATAGCTAAGCTGGACTGGAACTCCCAGCATTACAGTCCAATTTTGTTTTCTTAAAACACAAAATAAAAAGCATGCACTAGAGAGCAGTGGAAAGAAGAGCAAAAATACAGCTTCTCTCTCTCTGGTGCTGACTCTTTTAAACTTACTCCCAAGAAAACAGGTACAGTATACCATCTTATCAGCAACCCCAGATTTGACAAACTCATATCAGCCACGAGATGGCTTTTAGTTGCCTTTTTGGTTAGGGCTTCACAGCAGGGTTGCAAATTATGCCACTTTATAGCCAAGTAGGCCAAATGTGTTTAATAGAAAGCAAATAAGAGAGAAGTAGGAAGGAGAAGAAATAATATAGACAGGAAAGGAAAAAAAAGAGGAATGAAGACAGGAATGCAAGTCTCATATTTCAGGTATTGATGTTTAGCTGAAGGTGGCAGTATCATCTAGGTCTGTCTCAGCTCAATTAGGTCAGGATATTTATCAGGATCAGACCAGTGAAATGGTGCCATAGTGGTGCCAGGGTCCCTGGATATGGTAGGGATAGTAGTCATGATGGCAGAGCACAACAATGCTGCTTGGCACCTGGGCAGTGGTTACTTCTGATTCCTGCCACAGTTCCAGCATGATCCTGGCAGCAGTTTTTTTTCACCCCACCCCCCAAGTCAGCACCTGAGGCAGTTGTTCTGGTCATGTCCCTCTACTTATCCCACTGGTAAAGCACACAACCCATCCCACCCTGCACCCTACCTGTTTTCACAATCCACATCACCTCCTAGCACCAATGAAAAATAATGGAACCCACAAAGGGAAGGTTGGTGATATCATGAATTGCCAAACAGTTTTGGGTTCATTGATGTCTAATCCTGCACAACTCTTAAACAGAGACATGACCTTAGTCTTTGGTTAGTCTCAGAGTCTTTGAGTTGTCTCAGGTCAGACAGCACAAGGTAATTCACTCCTATCCCAGCCCAGGGGCAGAACTCTTCCAGGAGTGCAGGGAAGCCTAGGACTTCCAATGATTACTTGCAAGTATTACTTGCCTATACACAAATGCCAGGAGCCTGGGGAACAAATAGGAGGAACTGGCCCTCCTACTAAACACAAATGAATATGTTCTTAGAGTTAAAAGAGACCTGGTAGGACTCCATCTATGACTGTACCACAGGTACAGATGGCTATAACTTGTACAAGAGGGACTGTGTTGCAAGAAAGGGCAGGGGTATAGCTCTCTATGTGAAGAAGCAGTATACTTCCCTACAAGAAGATATTGTTACCCAAGGAGGGCAACTTGACACCCTCTGGGTTAGATTACATGGGGAACATGGTGAAGGGGATATAGTGGTAGAAGTCTATTACAGATCTCCTAACCAAGGGGAAGAGCTTGACCACAAATTTGCTAGGGAATTAGCAGAGGTTGCATGCTCTTGATGCATGGTTTTCATAGGCAACTTCAACTACCATAACATTTCATGTGAAGGCCACATGAGCAGCCAAACCTGACTGGTTGCAAAACTTTCTCACTTGCATTGACAAGCTTTACTTGTCTCAAGAAGTCTATGGACCAACAAGTAGTAAGGATCTGGTAAGTCTATGGACCAACAAGAAGCAAGGATCTGGTATTGGCCAAAGTGGATGATCTAGTGAGTGACCTGCAATGGGGAAGCTTGGTGACAGTGATTATGAGTTGATCACTTCAATATCCATCGCAAAGCTGGCAGTCAGTCAGCAATACAGAAATCCTCAACTTTAAGAAAGTCAACTTTCACAAGCTTAGAAGACTGGTTACTGAGGCCCAAGTGGCCATGACCTGCCAGGGAGGGTGGTCCATGATGAGTGGTTGCTCCTTAAGGACATGATCCTTGAACCAGAAAGGCAGTCCATTCCAGCCCATAGGAAAGGTATTAAAAGGGGTGGACGACCTCCCTAGCTAAATAGGGAACTCATGGACCTCCTGTACATGAAAAGAGAAGCTGATAAGGGATGGAAGTTAGGTACCACCACCAAGAAGAAGTATTCAGCACTGGCCTGCATCTGTAGGGAACAAACTAGAAAAGCCAAGGCTGAAACTGAAATCAAATGGGCTACAGGAATCAAGGACAATAAAAAGTCCTTCTTCAGATATATGAGAAGTCAGAAGAAAAACAAAGGCAACATTGGAGCCTTTGCTAAACCAAAATGGGGGAGCTGACAACTGACACCCAGGAAAAAGCTAAATCTCCTTAACGATTACTTTGCATCAGTCTTCCACCAGTCCAAGGGGATCACCCTGCCTGGCAATGTGCAGGATTACCAGGGTATGGGCAAATGTATGCCTATCATTGGCAAGGATCTCATGAAGGAACACCTTGAGAGACTGGACATCCACCAATCAGCTGATCCGGATAGAATGCATGCAAAAGTGCTAAAGGAATTGGCTGACATCATAGCATGGCCAATGGCACAGGTATTTGAGAACTCATGGCACTTGGGAAAGGTTCCTGAAGATTGGAAGAAGGCCAGCGTGGTACTTATCTTCAAGAAAGGGAGCAAGGAAGATCAAGGGAACTACAGGTCATTCAGTTTGACCCCAACCCCTAGTAAGATCTTGGGAAAAATCATTAAAGAAACCATTAACAACAGGCTTATGGAAAGCAACATTCTGAGAGATAGCCAACATGGATTTGTTACAGGTAAGACTTGACTGACCAACCTTATTTCCTTCTATTAACAGATAACACATCACTTGGACAAAGGAGTAGAGGTTGACATCATATATTTAGACTTCAAAAAAACCTTTGACTTGTTCTCCCATGATGTCCTCATGGTAAAACTGGGGAACTGAAGCCTCAACAACCTTACAGTCCAATGGCTGGGGAACTAGCTCCATGGTCAGATCCAGAGAGTGATAGTCAATGGAACCATGTCAACATGGCACATGATGACAAATAGCATCCCTCAGGGCTCTGTACTTGGACCAGTAGTTATTAATGTATTTATAAACAATCTGAATTCTGGTGTCAGAGGTGGACTAGGTAAGTTCGCCAACACCAAATTATGGGGAAAAGTGGTAACACTAGAGGACAGGATAGTGATTCAGGCCAACCTGAACAGGTTCACAAGGTAGATGGATCAAAACTTGATGGCATTCAACACAGAGAAATGCATGCTGCTCCACCTCAGGGAGAAAAACTGGGCACCATACTTACAGGCTTGGCAGTGCTACACTTACTAGCACCATGACTGAAAGAGACTTGAGGGTCATGATTGATCACAAGATAAACATGAGCCACCAATACAATGCTGCAGTTGGCAAAACCTTGGCTTCCATCTACCTATGAATCTCTAGCAAGACCCAGGAAGTCATCCTCCCAGTTTACGCAGGCTTGGTGAGGCCACAGCCGTAGTACTGCACCCAGTTCTGGGCTCTATACTTTAGAAAGGATGTGGAGAAGCTTGATAAAGACTAGAGGACAGCCACACACGATTAAAGAACAAGAAAGTAGGCCTTACGAGGAAAGGCTGAAAGCCATGGGACTCTAGAGCCTGAAGAAGCAAAGACTCAGAGGGGACTTGGTAGCAGCCTATATAAGAGGTGTGCATCAAGAACTGGGAAACTGTATGTTCAACAGGGCACCTCAAGGAAAGACAAGGTATAATGATAACAGACTCCTGGAAGACCATTTCAGCCTGGACGTAAGAAAAAACTTCTTTACCGTCCAAGTCCTCAGAGTCTGGAATAGACTCCTCACAGAACTGGTGCAAGAACCTACTCTGGACACCTCTAAGAAACATTTGGGTTTCTCACTGGAATCATATGACCCCATCTGCCTTCCTCCCCCTTGGGCAAGGGGCTGGACTTGATGATCTTGCGAGGTCCCTTCCAGCCCTAATGTCTATGAAATCTATGATTTTCACTTTGGATTAATGCAGTTTCTTTGTCTCTAACTTTTTCTAACTAGTTTCTCACAAACAATTTTTTTAAAGCAAAGTAGATGGTATGACATTCTTAATGCATTTCTAACACTAGTTTAAACAAAGAAAAGGACACATGGTCAGTAGGCCTCGGCGAAGTGGCAAGTATTCACTTTGTATTTGGATTCAGCTAACTCAGGGGACAGATTCGAATCACTGTTCCGAATCGATTTGGCTACATCTCCAAATCGGCCCCATCCCCGACCTGCTTCCAATGGCTGCCCCCCTTCTTTTCCAGCCCTTGGCTCTTTGGAAAAAAAAGTCCCCAATCACTGGCTGCAGCCAGGTGGGGGAGACAATCCCCACTGTCCCTGTTGCCCCATGCCACATGGGGAGCTCTGCCATGAATAAATACATAAATAAATAAATAAAGCCCTGACTCACTGGCTCCTGCCAGGCAGGGGGGGTTGATCCCCACTGCCCCACGCAGCATGGGGGGGGCTCTGTCATGAGTCCCCAGAAGCGTTGAGGCCACTGCCCCAGCCAGTGGGTTGGAGCTTTTTTTTTTTTCTTTTTTAAAGGGCCAGGAGCTGGGGGTGGGGGCAGTCATGAGGGGAGGAGGCTGAGAGAGTAGGCAGGGGATGGGGCCTGGCAGAGGTCCCTCCATGGTCCTCTCCCTCCTCCTTCAGCCCCCCCACTCTCCCACCCCCTACTTATCAGCAAAGAGTCTGGGTCCAGCTCCTTGCTGCAGCCAAAGGGGACTGCCCAAATCACCAAAGCTCTCTGAATCTTTTCTGAATCGATACAGAGAGCTTTGAATTGATTTGGACCTTTTAACTGGTCTCCTCATTTGATTCATATTCAGAAATTCAGCTATCAAATCAGGATGAATCTTCGCCAAATCGAATCAGCACCTGAAGCTTTGCACAGCCCTAATGATCAGTGTTTGTTTAAGTACGTGTTTTCTTTGGTTTGTTTCTACTTAGTGTGAAAGCTTTCCCTCCCTGTCCTCTTTCTAGTGGAACGCTTGGTCTGAAAACATGTGAATTATGTTGCTCTTAAAATGTTTAACATGTACACAATGAGATCATTACATGTGAATAGAGGCATAAGAGAGCTTTGCCATCAGAACTGCCAAGCTAATCAACACTCCACTACCTCAAAAATGATATCTAGGCTCCTTCAGAATTAGACACTAGCTAAATTTTATCATGAAATTCAATCTTACAGAAGTAATTCTGCAGGAATGAAAGGGAAATGTTGGACTAGATTCTCGTATCAGTCATGTGGAATAAATCCATTATGGAGTATCCATCTCATATGCAGCTTCATTGAAAAAGTACTATATTTTGGTAGTGAGCTACTCACATTTGTTCTCTGCTAAACAATATCAATAAACTGTAATGTTCCAACTATAAATTGACATTTTTGTTCCACATATCGTCAACTGTATTTGATTTATATCCAGAGTCAGCCTATAAATGGACCGCCAACAATTCTTGTTTGACCCATACAGAAACCTTAAGTAATATTTTGGAGGCAAAATTGTTTTTCCTAAAATCAAACCTGAAAATATGGAATCGATTTATAAGCAGGATTGACTTATAACAGGAACAACATAGTCCTGTGCTATTCAGTATGCTTTATACTTTTCAAACTTTTTTGTCTAATTCCCACTGATATGTTATGTGATGGCTTTATTGTGAGTTAAATGTCTCTTTACTAAGTTTTAGAAAACAGCCATCTGTCTGATTTATGGAAGCAGCAAAAACTGCAGTATATTGCAATCCTAATGTGTGTTTCAGAAGAATGAAGCCTTCTTTTGCATCATTTCACACCCTCAGTTACTTGCAAATTTATTTCACAAATGCAGTAAATGCCAAATCTATGAAAGTGAGAGTATTTTATCACCTCTTTCTCTTTTATACCACCTGTAATTTTTAATTGCTTTATGTTTCCACACACCCAGTAGGACAGTTATACTAAACTTCACAAATATTTCTGGAGCCATTTTAGGCACTAATCTCCATATTGATTATACTAAATAGACTCTGACATCTTTCAGTCTCATAGTTAGATATAATTCTAGATAACATAATGAACTTTCTCTGTGTTTCTTTGACCACAGCCCACACTTCAGGGAGAGAGGACTCCTGGGACGAGACAATGTCCACCTTACGTGGAGAGTTGTAAGTCCCTGTTCTCAGCCATGCTGGCTGATCTTTTGGACAGGGCTTTAAACTAACTTTGCCAGGGGATGGGGACACTCCAAATGAAGCATGACCAGGGACTGGTGCACAGGAAAGCTCCATTGTGGAGGACACTAAGATAACCACTTTTGAAAGAGCTCAGGGAACAGTTCTCCCACAGTGTATCAGGAAACTGGGGGTGTCAGGTGGGGAACTTGGCTGCCCATACACTAATGCCTGAAGCATGGGAAACAAGCAGGAGGAGCTAGCCCTCCTACTCTCTAGTGGGCATATGACCTTGTAGGGATTACAGATACCTGGTTGGACTCCTCATATGATTGGAACATAGCCATACAGGGCTATACCCTGCACACAGGCAACCAAGTAGGGGAAAGGGGTGGAGGTGTAGCTCTCTCTGTGAGGGAGCAGTACATCTCTCTGGAGGCTGACATTGGCTCCAAAATAAGCAACTTGAAACCCTCGGTCAAACCTAGTTGGGGTGGAGGAGATGGTGAGAGTGACCTAACTGTAGACATTTACTACAGGCCACCAAATCAGGGGGAGGAGCTTGATCTGGAGTTCTCTTGAGAACTGGCAGAGGCCACATGTGCAAGGGACACGGTTGTCATGGGCATAGATTGGGAGGAACATTTGACTAGGTTGGATCAGTCATGTAGCTTCATAATCTGTATCAAAGAGCTCTTTCTGTCTCAGGAAGTGCATGGGCCAACCAGAGGTAATGCTCTCCTAGACTTGGTCTTGGCCAAAGGAGATGATCTGGTGAGTGACTTGAACATAGGAGGTAGCCTGGGTGACAACAACCACAAGATCATGATATTTGCTGTACACCACAAGGTAGACAAACTAACTAGCAAAACTGAAGTCCTGAACTTCAAAAACACTAATTTCAACAGGCTCAGGGCATTAGTAGGGGAGGTGATGAGGGACCAGGGGCTGAAGGTGAATGGAGTACACAAAGAGTGCTCATTCCTCAAAGACACAATCCTCGAAGCACAAAAGAAGACCATTCCTATGCAGTGAAAAGGCAGCAAAAGGGTTCTCAAGCTCTCTTGGCTCAACAGGGATATAAGGTCCTTTTGAAAAAGAAGAAAGAGGCATACACACAATGGGAGCTAGGGACAGTCCTTAAAGAGGACTATACACACATGTAGGGAGAAGATTAGGAAAGCCAAGACAGTGACTGAATTCAAGTTAGCAACAGGAGTAAAGGGCAATAAGAAGTCCTTCTTTAAGTATGTGGGGAGCAGAAGGAAAACAAATGGGAGCATGGGACCCCTGCTGAACACCTCAGGACAGCTGGTAGCTGACAACTAGGAGAAAACAGAAATCCAGAATGCCCACTTTGCTTCTGTTTTTCACCAAGCCAAAGGGAAAAACATGCGAGATTAGGCTCATATGATGCATGGTGGAAATGACAGCCTTCCCACTGTTGACAGTAAGCTGGTGCATAACCAACTAGAAAAGCTAGACATTTAAGTCAGCAGGACTGGATGAACTTCACCCAAGAGTACTGAAGGAGCTGACCGAGGTCATTGCAGGACCCCTGGCAAATCTTTTTCAAAAATCATGGTGCTCAGGAGAGAACCCTGAGGATTGGAAGAGGGACAGCATTATGCCCATCTTCAAGAAGGGGAACAGGGAGGACCCAGGCAACTATAGGCCAATCAGCCTAAATTCTATCCCAGGGAAAATCCTAGAAAAACTCATCAAGGAGTTTATGTGTGGCTCACTCATACAGAGTAGGATTCTGAATGACAGCCAGCATGGCTTTGTTGCAGGCAGGTCCTGTCTTACTAAACTCATCTCTTATGACCAGGTATCTCACCACTTGGACATGGGAAAGGAGGTTGATGGTATATACGTAGACTTCCAAAAGGCCTTTGATTTAGTATCCCACAATATCCTTATGGGAAAATTGGAAAATTGTGGGCTTGACTGCTTAATGGTTCAGTGGGTGGGAAACTGGCTGTGGGGTAGGACCCAGATAGTTCTTATAAATGGATCTGTGTCATCTTGGCAAGAAGTGGACAGTGGTGTCCCTCAAAGATCTGTGCTTGGTCTGGTGCTTTTCAACATCTTTATCAATGATTTGGATGTAGGGTGAAGAGCTCACTGGCCAAGTTCATGGACAACATCAAGTTATGAGAGGAATGTGGTCATGCCTGCAGATAGGCTACAGATACAGGTGGACCTGGACAGACTGGAGAGGTGGGCAAATATCAGCCATCCAGCCCAACTTTCACATTGCTTCCCTTCCCACACACATTAAAGAATTCCCTAAATATGGATTATGGTACATCTTTTAAAAAGACATCTAAACTGGAAAATTGGTGCTATGGTGAGTTCAATACCTCACCTGATCAGTTATTCTAAGAAGTTTCATCTTATTTCAAGGCTTAACATCATCTTTGAGCGATTGGATCTCATTATGCTTTACAAGCAATATTTCACACACACTCCATTAGATATCTTTGTCATTTTTAAGTCTTTCAAAGGATTTAAATCACTGTAACCTCCTCTTCAATAAACTGAATGAATTGCTTCATGTGATGAGGGGCCTCTGTTTGGATTTTCAATATGTTTAAACTTCTAAAAATATATATTTGCTAGTGTTACTTTTATAAATCTTAAAATTCTGTCTAATGTTATATCAAACTCCAGCATTATAAAACCTCCTTGAAATGCAGGATTAAAAAACTCAGAGGATGTAACAGGAAACAATGTATTTAAAATTCAAGGCCACATAGCTGTGAATTTTTTTTTCAGTAGAGGAAGAGTGCATGTTTCTCAAAGGCATGCTTTCTCAAATGCTCAGTTGTTTATTTTTTCAGACTATCTAGATAGTTAAAATTTAAGCGCTATTACGCTTTATTCCAGTGGAGCAAATAAAAGTTAAAAAAAAAAAATCCTCAAAAGAGCAGCAGAGGAAAAAAAAATCTTAATTTCATAGTCCTTCACTTACTGTAACATAATGAAGTTTGCTCATGATGTCCAATTGTGGAAGCAGATTCCACAATATCATCAGGCATAATTTTTTTATTTTTACTTGTGTGGCAGAGCTGGTAAAGAAAAGAAAGACCCTGCTCGCACCCCCACTCGAATCCTGTGAGTGCATGGGACTTACCTGAACACTTGGACTGGTACCAAGCTGGGGTGAGTACCTTCCCCAGCCCCAGCTGAACGGGGAATCCTCACAGGGAGTGAGGCTGATGCCAGAGCCCTACTCTGATGTGAGTCAGTGTTCAGAGACAGGAAGGGGCCAAAACCCCACACCAGCTCTGTGACTGAGCTAGGAATCAGCTGATCAAGGCTCAGCCATTTTCCCCACAGAGATCACGAGCCTCAGCGGTGCAGCTGAGATCACACTGAATTGGAGCAGAGAGCTGGCAGGAGAGTCCAAGAAACCCAAAGAACTAAAGCTAGGCAGTGAGTGTACATTAGAGCAAGCCAAGCACCAGATGGGTGAGGAGTAGCTGAGCTGCTCACCTTTATTTATTCTTATAAAGGACAGAAGCTCAAGTATCCCAGGAGTTAAATCTGGTGCCTACAGCAACAAGGCTGGGCACAGATAGGACTTTAAATAATTATAAGATTGGAGGTGCAAGGTGGGAGTGTAGGGGCTGGAGGAGCTCCCAAAACTTGGCTCTCAAAGCCAGTCTGCCAGTCCTAAAGGGAACAGGGTGGGCACAAGGCTAGGATCATTCTTGGTATGATTGGTATGGTATGAAATCCTCACCCAGGAACTGACTGTTCTCAAATTGAACATCATCTCCTATTCATTGTCCATCAGAGTTGCGGTGGGAAAAATTAAGTGAGGGCAGGAAGAGTCTCTCCTGGAAGACATAGGTGATCCAAACCTTTCCCTAGCCATACCCAGAAGTACCTAGTCACCGAGACTCATTAGCCTTTTACAGGTGGCAACTGCAACTCAGTGACAACTAGTTAAGTTAGATCTAAAAGATACCAGTAACACTTAAGAAACTATATTTAGAAAGGTTATCTAGATCATTTGATAACAAACCACATCAATTTGGGGCAGTTTTGTTGCCAGAATCCCAATGTACTGTGAAATCTGGGAAGGAGAATAAACATACATCTCTCAACACCTTGAGTAAAACACCTCAATGAGCTTTCTGTCCGTCTCTAGAAACCAGTAATTGCAACTGTGAAACTGAGCTGGAAAACCAACCTATACCAATTCCAATGGGCAGACAGCAAATTTAGTTTCATACCTATATTTTTTTTTATCCTATTTACTAAGTTAATTCCCCTAACTGACTAAAATCTATAATGTGTGCTTTTGCTTCACTAGTCCTAGCTAATCATAACATATACAAAAACATTAAGTGAGTGAGAGTGTTGAGGTTGGAGAAATGCCTAACTTTACTACATACTAAATTTTTTTTAAAAAACCCAAATAAAATACAGACACAAACTACATGATTCAAAGAATTCACAGCTGCTTATACAAAAATGGAGAGAAGCTTTAAAGTGGCTCATAAATTAATTTCAATATTTTAATCGTGTAAAACTTTACAGCAATAGTTAAAATTCAAAAACAGAACAACATCCAAATTATTCCTATATTTTACATTTTTGGTTTAACATTTGTTAATCTTGTATGTGCATACAAGACAACATATAGCTACAGGTAATATAATTTAGAATTGAATTTACATTTTGTAATAACGAAGTAAGTTTATTAAATTCTCTCTCAGAATTGTTTGATTGAATTGACATAAATGGTCCCTGGCTCCCACTGGCATAACGTGACCAAAATTAAATAACAACCATAGTTCCATGTTTATGCCAAAATCATCTGCACAGAGTAATCTAGAACTATGGCAAAAGTTTTCCTTTGTAAGAAGAAAAGGAATGTCAGATCAATTAATTTAAAATCTTTTATCTGTTGAAAGATGTAATATCTCACACTAAGTTCAGTTTTTGATATTTCAATACTGTATATACTTATTGTATAATTGGGTTTTCCTTTAAAAATACATTTTTTAATAAAACTCATAAATGGGTCATATTTCTCCAGTATGTACTTTAACTAAGGCACAAAGTTTCAAAGAACAATTAAAAAATTAGTAAAGGTTACAGGTTAGTCAAAGTAATATGGTTATTATTAATTAATAATATTATTGTTGTCTTACTAAAAGGATCACAGAGGTTAGAAGGAATAGGTTATTTTATGTGTGTTTCTTTGCAGGCAATCAGACCACGTATTATTAGATGATCTAAATATGGATTTATGTGCCTCAGTTTAACTATCCAAGTGTGAAAAGCTGTGCTAAATGAAACACAGCACAACTGCCTTGAGACTTGGAATTATTTTCAGCATCTTGCATTGCTTGCTAAATCCTTTCAGATATGTTTCTTTGTTGGTCTTTTGTGGTTTAGTTAAAATTAGGCACTTCAGCTTCCAGCTGTTGCTGACACTATATTTCATACTTCCGTCTGGAGGACTAACAGGGCAGCTCTGCAGCACGCAGAGCAGTGCCAGCTGTCACCACCAACCGTGGCTTTGGCAACTATTTTTGCAAACTCCCTCCCATAAAGGTTGCTGCCCAGTCACACTTCACTCAGTTATGCTACTGGGCTAGCTGTGGCCCTTGCAGGTGCCTCCCAGCCCCACTCCTCTAGGATTCCACGACCCGATCCAGAGAGGAACCCCTCGCGCTGCTCCTCCAAGAACAGAGTGTTTCAAGCCCCCGTTCTGCTCCAGAAAGAAGAGAAGAAAAGGCCCAGGGCCTGTTTCCCTGTTGCAGTGATCACCTCCACACTGGGATATGCATGACAGACTGCATGAAGCCGAGGGTCTCACCCCTCCCCTAAATAAGTAAAACAGGGACTGGTGCTGCACAGCCTTCCCTTCCCTGTGATCTTCCCACAGCCATGAGCAGGGATCAGGGTCCTTCCCCTCAGGCACGCCGTCTCCCACTATATTTTAAAAGGCCAGAGGGAGTGAGAAGGGCCCAACCTGCACCCTGGACATGCAGGGAGTGGGTCGGGACTTCTTGCCACTGGGCCGGTGTCTCTTGGAGGGTGCGTGGTACCAGGGCGGTGTCTGCCTGATCTCTGTGATGCAACAATGGGGAGAATGTGGGGCATTTGGAAACAGGCACCAGACCCAGGGACACCTGCTGAGCAGCTTCTCATTCCGCCAGGGCCATGCCCAGCACAGGCCTGGTGCAGGGCCAGTGTCCCAGGAGGAGGGGAAGGTGGTGACAGCAATCAAGAGACAAGAGGGAATCCCCCTTCCCCAACTCCCACTGCTAACACTACCTACATCACTCTCGCCCACCTCCAGGTAGCCGTGATCACTACTGGGGAAGTTGCTGGCACTGGCCTGCAGTTACCAGGTGCTGCAGCCGCCTGTTCACAGCCTCCTCTTTCAGACCACCCAGCCTGGATAGCCCGGCAGCTGCGCCAGCCACTATGAGCAGTGACAGGGCTTGGCATGGCAGTTAGCAGCAGCAGCAGCAGGTGGTCCCCGGAGAGGAGCTAGCCAGCCCCTGTGGCACCAGGGCCAGCCTGCACCTGACAGCTCCACCACTCCAGGGCTATCCCAGCTGAACAGCACATCCAGGCACAGTGCCCGGAGCAGCCGTATAGGGCCCAGGAGCAGCAGCCAGGGCATTGCAAACAGGGAAGTGGCCTCAGGGTCTCCCTAGGCCAGGCCTGGCTGGAGCTGCTTCCCTCCTTGCAATTCCCTGGCTGCTGCCTCTGGGCCCCATGCAGCTGCTCTGGGCACTGCGCTTGGGCGTGCTGCTTAGCTGGGGAAGCCCCACAGTAGCAACGGGGCTGCTGGGTGGCCAGGTGAAGGCTGGCACCTCCCAGGGGACCTGCCACTGTTGCTGCTCCTGGCTGTGCTGAGCTTCAGCACTTTTCACAGTGGCTGGCCCACCTGCTAGGCCACCCAGACCAAATGGTCTGAAAGAGGAGACTGCAATCAGGCAGCTGCAGCACCCAGTATCTCTGCAGGTGAGCGCTGGCAAGTTCCCCAGCAGTGGCTGCGGTTCCCTGGAGCTGGGTGAGAGTGATTCAGGCAGAATTGACAGCAGGGGTTGAGGAGTCCCTGCTTGTCTCTTGATCAGTGCCACCGCCTTCCCCCCACCACCCCGGGGACACTGACCCTGTACCAGACGTGAGTTCAGCATGGCTCTGGTGGGAGGAGAAGCCACTGGGCAGGTGCCCCAGGGTCTGGCACCTGCTTCTAAATGCCCCATGTTCTCCCCGTTGCTGCACCACAGAGGGGGACAGCACTGAGATCCCTCCAGGGGCCTCTCTCCCCCTGCCCACCTCCCCTCTGCTTCTGCCCGTGACAGCACTGGCCAGGTCCCTTCCTCCCCCAATTTGCCTCAGGCCTGGGGCCAACATCTAGCCACTTCCCTCCACCCCTTCTCAGCCAGCCAGAACAGTGATAAAGCTCTGGCTATGGAGAAGAGGAGTGGAGCCAACCTTGCTCCCCCAGCCCAGCCTAGCCCAAGGCTACAAATCATGCTGGGATGCCGGAGGACTGCACCCCGGTTTATCTTAAACTAGTTTTTAACATTTTAAAAGTGGTTTATGTGCACTGAACTTCTGTTCTATTACAGCTTTAAACCAGTTTCTGATCACTTAAACCAGTTTATGTGCAACTTCTATCCTAGCATTAAAGACCAGAAGCATTTTCATCTTAAACTTTATGAGCTTGCTCTCTCATTTCTCCACTGTACCTTGGATGTTTGCTGGGGATGGCAAGAAAGAAGTAAGTAAGTGTCTAGAGAGACACAGATTTTAAGACCAGAAAGGACCAACTTAGTCACCTGTTCTTACCTAAGGCCAGTAATTTCTGCATTACACCCTCTGTTCTAGCTACAGCATGTTTTTAGATAGGAACAGAGAATTCATTTAAAAACATCAACTGATGGAGAACCCACCATGACCCTAGGCAAACTGTTCTACTGGTTGTTTGCTCACAATTAAACATTTACATCTATTCCTACTCTAAATTTCAATTTGCCTTGTTCAGCTTCCAACCAGTTTACTTAGGGGTTGTCAGTTCTCAGGGGAGGAGGGGGTTCTGTTTTGTTTTTGTTTTTTTACCCTTCAAATACTTTATTATAGTAAGAGTAATATTGAGCAAGTATTGACACAATCGGGGTACACAGACTGCTTTAAAAATGGCAGATCCCACAGACCTGGATCAAAGTGATATTAGACTTAATTGATCTAGGTTAGACCAGTGAATCAAACTTAAGTACAAGGCCTGCTCCAGAATCAAAGTAGGTCACAGTCCACTGGCATCTCAGTTGCCTGTGTGGCTTCCTGGTCATCACCCCTCACAGGGAGTTGCTGGGCTGCAGAAATCCGTGGTGCTGGTTGCTGATGGGTGGGGGGAAGGGAGGGAAATCGGCTCCTTGTGTGTTATAGATTAATTGATCAATTGAGACAGATTACAATTTTTGTTTGTTTTAAAATTTTCCACCCAGTTGATGGCCATTGGAAAAGGGATCAAAGAGAGACAGTGAGTGAGTGGTTGGGTGGGAAAGGGAGAGATGGAGAGGGAGAGGGAGAGCATGAGCGCAAGCACACAAGAGCAAAGGGGATAAATAATGTCAGGGAGAAAGAAAAATAATCTTTTCAAATCTTCTCTTTTTTTTTTTACTTTTGCTTTTCCCCTCCATTCCTTGCTTCTCTCTAAAGCTCTTTGGACTGTGAAAGGCATTGTCTGCCCCAAGAAGATGGAGATGGCCATTTCTCTCAGATGCTCAGAGCATGGTGCTAACACCAAGGTTTCAGATTTGATCTTTGGTTGAACTAGATGATCTTTCTGGGTTGCTTCCAGCCTTACTTCTCTATGAGATTTCTCTATAAGATGTCTGCACCATCCCTATGCTGGGTGGCAGACCATGCTGGCCACCTTTTTTTTTTTTTTTTTTTATTTCTTTTAATTTATTTTCAAATTTTCCTTTTTTGCATTCACCATGGTAATGATTTCTGTCCGCCCCACTCCTGGAGTGGTGCCATGCTTCCCCCTGTGGCAACCATCTCCCAGCCCAGCCCACCTGGGGTGGCTTTTCACTCTGCTTGGGATCTGTGCTTCTCCACACCATGCACAAGGGGCCAGGATAGTGGGGCCACATGTGCATGCCTTTGGTGGTAGGTTCAAGTCACTGCTTGGAGTACTTTTTTCCCCTGTTCCTCTGTCTCCCTTGTGTGGACCTGGCTGCTCCCCAACTCCCTCCACTGGCAGCAAGGCTGTTCTGATGTGCATGTCATTACAGTACTACAGAGCATACTCAACTAATTAAGTCTGCTGGAGTGTGATAATTACTAAGATTGTGCAAAGCTTCAATAGCTAATTTGGTTTGGAGGAGATTTGGCCTGATTCAGTGACTGAATCTCTGAATCTGAATTGAATTCAGAGACCCATTAAAAGGTTCAAATTGATTCGGAAGCCTCTGAATCTGTTCAGAGAGATTCGGAAGGCTTTTACCCTCTTTCCTGGCAGCAATGAGTCTTCTGCTGCTAGTGGGATTAAGGAAGTGGTAGTAGTGCCAGCACCTGCACCACCATCAACAACTCCACTAACCAGGAGCAGCATCACATTCTCCACTCCAATTTCAGTTCCCAGTGTGAGCCTTCCAGTGCCACAGGAGGAGCTAGATCTGGAAACAGAGAAGCTGAGGGCCATAGAAAAGGACATTCTGGGGATTGAGGGGGAATCTGAGTTTGTGCTCCACACCCCTCAAAGTTCCCATAGAGGCAGGTCTCCTCTGGAAAGTACTTCAAAGGAGGTTGTGACGGCCGGTGGCTCAGAGTCTCCTGTTGTTGTGCCTCTGCCTGGGGAGGAGGGGGATAAAGCAGGATCCCCACCCTCAACTTGTAAGTAGGTGGGTAGTGTACTGTAGGACCATTTTGAAGTGGCAGATGATCCCAGGTATGCTACCTGCTAGCACTGTCAAAAGCAGATCAGCCAGGGCAAGGACATAAAACACTGTGTTAACATGGAAATGCCGCTGCATCTCAGGAGGCAGCACCCTCTTGCTCTTGTTCCTTCTCAGCCTGGCACCAGTAGAAGCATGCCCAAAAAGAAGCCCCTTCTTACTCCAAAACCCCTATCCCCAAGAAACAGAGGCAGGCCACCCTGGACCAGTGGGGGAAAGGCAGAAACAAAGGAGGGTGCCTTCCAACGGCAAATTAGGTCACCCAGAGCACTGGGGAAATGCTTGCTCTGAATGGCCAGCCCCTCACCTTCATTGAGCCTCCAGGGTTCAGGCGGCTCATGGCACTCATGGCCCTATCACAAGTGCCCATACACACCACCTTTAGCAGTACGATGGTGGCGTCCTTGTATGAGGCATGCAGGGAGTACTTGAGGGAGGAGCTGTGCAAGACAGGTTTTCAGGTAGCCTTGCACTTCACCTTGGACATCTGGAGCATCCAAGGTGGAGTTCACACCTACCTCTCCTTCACGGGGCACTGGTGTGATCAGTCAGGCCATCAGTAGGCTCTCCTTCAAGCTGAGGTGATGAATGAGTCCCACATGGCAACCAAGACCATGGGGGTCATGAATTGCTTGGTGCAGGGGTACTCATTGGGCAGGGAGAGCTCACCTGTAGGTTCATGGTCACTGACAATGGGGTCAATATGGTCAAGGTGGTCCATGGTGCCAAATTGTTGGCATCAGCTGTGTGACATACAAGTTCCACCTCATAGTCAGGGATGCCTTGGAGGGGGACAGGGCTTCCAGTGATGGTGCTGTCACTACCAGTCAGCTTATTTTGAAATGCAGGAAGGTAGTGGGCTACTTCTACCAGAGCATCAAGAACAAAATGCACATCAACAGGCAAAACCGAGCATTCCACAGCACAAAATCATGCAGAATGTAGAGACTTGGTGAAACACCACATACCTGATGCTGGAAAGGCTGGTCGAGCAACAGAAGGCCATCCATGAGATGGCCTTGGTCAGGGAGACTGGGATCAGTAGCACCCTTAACAAAACAGTGGGATACCATCTCCCAGATCTTGGGGGCCCTCAAGCCATTCCTTGAGGCCACCGAGAGCCTCAGCACTGGTGATGTCCTCCTTAGCCAGGTGATCCCCATAGTGAAGAAGCTTGAGAATGTAATGGATAAGTTCTAAGGAATTGATGTTCCTGCCTTGGGCAAGCCGCTTTCACCAAAGGTACAGGCACTGGTGAAGCATCTGAAGAAGGGCATAAAAATAATGACTGGATCCACTGCAGTCCAATACAGTCCATGTGCTGGCTGACATATGCAACCCAAGGGTGAAAGGGAGTGTCTTCAGCAGCAAAACTCTCTATCACTGGATGGAGGTGCTGGTAAAGAGAGATAAGGAAACAGAAGGGCAGAGGTGGGTGGATGTGGAAGAGGGGGATCCACTTTCCCGTGCTAGGACTCCAACCATGAGCCAATCTCCTCCACCACAGCCACTGCCAATGTGGGCCAAGGGCATGGCAATGTTTGGGTACATAGGCACCAGATCCCACCATCAAGCAGGTAATGCAGAGGCCTCAGTGGCTACCTATCTCATCGAAGACATGGAGCCACTACACTGAAGCCCCTTGGCCTGCTTGGCAACCCCCACCACGTGTGGCAGGATCTGGCTATGGTTGCCTGGGAACACCTGCTTTGTCCACCAAACAATGTTATAAGCAAGAGTGTGTGCAGCATTGCTGGCAATGTTGTGACACCCCACCACACCTCCTTAGATCCTGGTTTGGTGGAGCAGCTGGTGTTCCTGAAGGTGAACCTCCCACTGCTGGGGTTCCCCAAGTTCCACATGCAGATGGAGTGAGTGCCACCCTCCTCACTCATTCCCCAAGCTCCACAAGCAGATGGAGTGAGTGCCACCCTCCTCACTCATCTGTTTTTTATTTGCTTTCAGAATCTTAAGGTGCACTTTCATAGAAACCCCTGCACCACTTTGCCTGAAACCTGGCAGGTCTCATGCCCGCACAAGGGGCTACCATCCCTGCTGTTTTCATCCCACTCTGCTTTAACAAACACACGTGATACGAGTTTTGCTTTTAACAGTTTGAGGTGCGCTTTCACAGAAACCCCTGTGCCTATCTCCTTAAAACTTGGCGGGCCCCTCAGAAGGGACTACCAAACCTGCTATTTTCATCCGAATCTGCAAAAAAATTACAAAGTTATAGGTATTTTAGTGATTCCCCAGTATAGTCAATGGCTGAATCTCCGATTCGGTACCAAATCTCCAAATCCAAATAAAAATTGAACACTTGCTGCTTCACGTAGTCCTGGTAATTAATTACAGGTCAGTCGCATCATGTACATATTTAACTTGTGCGAATTCAACTATATGTGGGATGGGGGCACGGGGCTCGAGCTTGCACACAGTGCTGCTGCTTACCTGGAGGTCCATTATGGCGGTGGTGGCCACTGCCTCCAAAACCTCCCGCTGTCACCATGGAGCCATGCCTGGAGTTGTGTGGCCAGCCACTAAGTGGCAGTGGCAGCATGGTGGTGGCCGGGCGGCACACAGCCATCCCCACCACCATCCCACGCTGCGCCGCTGCCACTGGCCACACAGCTCTAAGCTGCACCATGTGCAAACTCAAGCCCCACCCCCGATCCCACCCCGCATATAGTCATCAATTTTCGCCTTATGCGATTTTTGCTTTACGCACTGACTTCAGCACCTAACCCCCACATAAGATGCGACTGACCTGTACTACATTCCAGCAGACTCCTGTGTCTAGTGTATCAGCATCCCCACACTGAAAGATGGTGGTGGGGGCTGCTGCCATTTTTCAGCACAGGGATGCTGATGCATGAGATGCTGCATGTGCTTTAAAACACCCCCTCCCCCACACACACACACATCCCTGGTGCACATGTATAAATGCACTTTGTTTCTCTGCTAGCCCAGGCAACAGCTCTATTTTAAAGCAAGAATGAAATAAGTGTCCCCCCTTCCCTATCTCTGCACGTGCAGTGGCTGCATTGCTGTGCATGTGTACCATGCTATCACAGCTGATCCCCCCTTCTCCACAGTGCCTCCTCCTGCATACCCACTGATCCTTGTACCTCCCGTGAGCGGATGCAGTGACAGGGAGATTGGGGGACTGGGTTGGAGGTGCCTGTCACTGACTCAGCAGTGCTCAGTGAGCCCCAGAAGCCTGGGTAGGCTGTAGGTCACATTGGGAGGCATGCTTGAGCACTCCCATCCTGCTGGCCTTGGCTATGCTCTCCCCCCTCACACTCTCCCAGAATAGCAAAGTTCTGTTTTGTTCACTCCCAACCCAAACTAGAGTGCTTACAGAAAACCACAAAGGTTCTGCCTCCAGTTTTTTGAATGTTTTTACTTAGGCTTAGTGTCAAGAAAAAACAGCAAAAAGAATTCTAAAGGCCTGAAGGAGGGTAAGAAAAATGTTCAACAAAGAAATGTCTTCAGCAAACATCACATGTAGCTGATACGTATTAACCCATGCCTAGCACACACTCAATTTATTACACTGACAGAGATATGATTTTTGCAGCTAGAAATTTGGATAGTCATGTCACGTACTTAAAACTTCCCAGTTTCCAGGGATCAGGGTCAACCCCGCTATGACATATGCTTGAGCTAGAAAACTATTTTTGGCATTAGCATACAATCAAGTAAATTAAATCCCCCATCCTCTAATCGCATACATGTGTGTGGAATTCTTTAATCTCACAGACTAGGAACAGACATTACACATAAACCAGTTTAAGTGATCAGAAACTGGTTTAAACCTGTAACAGAACGTAAGTTCAATGCTCATAAACCAGTTTCAAAATGGCAGAAACTGGTTTAAGGTAAACCTGGTTGAATGTAGTATCAGATTCAACTGATTTGGGTCAAACCAGTTTATGCAATGTCTGTCCTAGACCCCTTCCTGGTTTAAGTTAAACCAGACTCTCCCAGTATCCCAGATGCTTTTCTGAGCCAGGCTGTTCTCTCTGCCCCAGAAAACAGGCTGGCCCTGCCACTCTCCTCCCTAGCTAGAGCTCCGAGGGAGACTGCAGGCACATCAGGGTCATCCTGGCTTCCCTCACTGCTCAAGCAGGGATTCCCCCCTCCCTCCTCCCCATCTCCCATAGTGTGGACCCCAGCCCCACGGACCCTAGGCACGTGATATGCTAGCTAAAACTGAGAGGTGTCCATGTGTGTCTCCAATTTCACTGGGACAGGCAGACAAAATAATGTCTGCTTAGGGCATTTTGGAGTTAATCAATAGATCAGCTAGTAATGTCCCTCCCTTCCTTCCCTGGAAAAAGCTCCCTGAACCCCACTGCATCAGAGTGCTAGCCCAGAGCTAGGGGCTGGCAACACTCCCACTCCTTGAGCAGGCAGCAGAGAAAAGCCTGAGGCAGTGGGGGGTTTACACCCCTCCCTAATCATAGCATCCTGCTGGGTCCTAGCAGGCCCCACTTCACCTCAGGGAGCCATACCAGCACTATGGAAGGGAAGGGAAGGGAAGGCTGCTCAAGCACCCCTGGCATCTAGCCTGAGCCACTGCAGGCATGGGCCTGCATTTCGAGAATGAAAAGGAAATGTCTATCCACCTCCAAATCAGTTCATGCTTTGCAAGTTAGACTAACCTGCAAAGATTGAATCAATTCATGCTCAGGCTTTTTGAATGTCTGTCCCTAGCCACAGAACCTCACTGAAGTCAGGGGAGCTTTCCATAAGCAGGTACATGTGGCTACTAATGTGGATCCAAAAGCAGTATTGAGGCATGATTCATCCAATTTACTTCACACTTTTTGCAGCCATAGCAGCATTCTTTTGCTATTTTAAATATAATTTTGAACTGGAACCAAATGCATCCAGATGATCTATTCATCATCCATAGAGAGGTGTTATACTTAGAGGTTGACAAACTGCTGAAGTAAAATGTCCAGGTGTAAGGCAAGCTGAGTATAGGATTCAAATCATGCCCAATAATGGACTTCAAAAGAATTTAGAGCACGGAGAAGCTGAGCCATGAAACTCAAAAGTAGAAAAAAAGCTTGCCCACCTCTAATTCGGACTGTCGGCAGTACCCAAAGCAGCATTCCCTAGGACTTCTTAATGAAACGAAGCATTCAGCTTTTGCCATTACAAGGCTTTTATCTTGGCTTTTTGACGCAAGCTTCCCCCCCCCTTTTAAAATCAAAGCAAGAAAATAGAAGGTTCAAAATAGACAGAATCTTTTTAATAAGTGCTCCTCTCAAACTCAGACCCTCTATTAAGCAACTATAAATTGTTGCCATATGACCAGATGCTCTTAAGTGGCATGGAGCAGTGAGTTTGTTGGCAATTTACTTATTGGTCTTAAACCAAAAAAAAGGAATACATAAAAAAAACTATTCAACTGAATACTAAAATATATATTATTCTTATTAGCCCTCACTAGAGGATCAAACTACTTCAGTATTACCAAGCACAGAGTATTGTTCATTAAATTAAGTGATTACTCTTTACTTCAGAGTAAAGAGATTTCCATATAATTAAAACCATCATCACAAGTGGCACCCTTCTTGACAGTCTCATAAAAAGTCCAGTGATTGACTATGCATGTAAATTATACTACTACCTTGCTTCTAAAATTTGTCGATCCAGAACAGATTTGATGCACTTTAGCCACCTCAGATCTAATATGTACTGGTATAAACACAGAAACTATTATAATCAAAAGAGTCTCTCTAGGTTAGCTGTGCTGTACATAAGATTATAATTCGAATAACTGATGGGGGAATCTGCTCTATTCTATTTACACTGCAATAGTTCTGTAGGTTGAGGATGTCAATGTGAAGTACAGTTAATCCCTTGCAAGTATCAATTCCACTTAAAAAATGAAAATAAACAATGCTCCAGTATTGAAGTAATGTATAATCCCTCTGCATATCTGTTTTCACCACAGAAGTCAATGAAAGTTCAGTGGAAGTAGGATCAGACATGTAGCACCTACTGAAATGAATACAAGTTACACAAGTAGGTATATTTCTTGCGGACTAGTCTCAGTACCATGGTCAAATACTGTACTATCCAAAAGATAGAAGCATATTACTAGGAGTGACATAAACAACAATGCCATTATGGGAGATGACTTTATTTGGCACTAGTTAGGCCTCCACTGGAGTCTGGCATCCATTTCTGGGCACCACACTTTAAGAAGAATAGGAAACTGCAGAGGATAGGAAGGTGAACAATGATGATAATAAAAGGGCTGGAAGGCAAGCTGCATGAGAAAAGACTTAGAGAACTAGAACACTTGGTCTGCTGAAAAGAGATTAAGAGGAAACATGATAGCAGTTAGTATAAAGAAGTGGGAGAACAACTGCCTTCCTTTGCCACAGATGGCAGGATGAGGCATTGCATTTTAACTACAGTAAACAGATTTAGATTAAACCTCAGGATAATTTTCCTACTTGTAAAAAGCAGGAAAAAGGAACGATCTCTGTAGAGGACCTTGAGACCCCTCTCAGCCCTAGGATTCAATACGAAGCCTGCATCTGCCGTAGCATCTCTCAGAGAAGCCTCCTTCACTAATGGCGTGTTTGATGGCTCTGCTCTAATGCTACACAATGGAAGCAGACAGAAGTGACATTTTTTTTGTGTAATCTGGCCCCTGAAAGCACTCTACAGCTGTGATCTAACACATGTGCATGGTTGCAGTACACTTCTGAAATGGCCAATCATGCAAAAAAAATAACCCTGGTCTAATCAGGTAACAGATTAAGGTACTATGCTTTAGAATGCCTTAGGGAACTTGTATTCCCATGAGGGTTAATTTTTCATGCAAGGGCAGGGAGTGGGTAGAGGAGGGACTGTGGTCAGACCCCAGCCCCAGGAAGGATTCTGGCCTTGCCCGGCCCAGTTGGAGCAGCCCATCAGCATCCCTCACTGCTCCAGTGGCAGGGGCAGGGATGTGACCAAATGCCATCCTAGCATGGCCCCTTAAGGTGAAGGGCGCACACAGGGGGTTTATTTCCCCCTCACCCCCATCTCCCACTGGAGACTACAGCCAGGGTCTGCCAGGCCCAGATGCCACCTCTGCCACTTACTCTCAGCCAGGAAAACCTCAGCTGAAGTTCACCAGGGGAGAGGGGGAAAATAAACTCCTTCCTTACCCTCTTTGCCTTAGGGGGCCATGTCAGTCAGTGTCTGGCCATGCCCCTGCCCCGGCAGCTGAAGCAGTGTAGGGGGGACCCTGATAGATGTTCCCTGTCGTGGTGTCCTGGGGAGCACAAGCCTCTTCCTGGTGGGGAGGGAGGCTGTACCATGGGCCAGAGTGAATGGGCAGAGCTGCACAGACTACACAGGGCAAGTGGTGGTGGAAGTGATGATAGGGAGGTTTGGGGGACTGTGGCCACCCCAAAATTAAAATTAGTCCCCTAGCCACCCCTCCCAGCACCACCATTGCCCTGCACAGTCTGCAGCCCCTCTGCCCACCCCACTTCCACCTGCAGCGCAGTCCCCCACCAAGAAGAGGTTTGTGCTCCCAAGGACACTATGACAGGGACAGGTGCCCCTGTCAGGGTCCCCTCCCCCAACCCTCGCTATACCAGTAGCATGGGAGGGAAGGGGGAATAAACCCTCTCCTTGCCCCCTTTGCCTTAGGGAGCCATGCCAGGCTGGCAACTGGCTGTGCCCGTGCTCCTGCCACTGGAGTGGCAAGGGGTGGGGAGGACCCTGACAAGGGCTGCTTTGCCTCAGCCAGGTAGACTCCAGCTATGGTCCATGGGGAGGGAGGGAGTGGAGAGGACAGGGAGGTGGGAATAGGTCTTCTCCCTGCCCCCTTCACCTCAGAGGCCCATACTAGCCAGCATCTGACCATGCCGCCTCCCCTGCACTGGAGCAGCAAGAGGGGAGGGACCTTGACAGAGGCTGCTTCACCCCAGTCAGGCAGACCCCAGCTGAGATCCCCTGGGGGGAGAGGGGAGGGAGGGTTAATAAACCTTCTCCCTGCCTCCTTCACCTCAGGAGGCCATGCCAGCTGGAGTCTCGCCATGCCCCCACTCCTGCTCTGGCTAGAGAGCACAGGGGCAGGGCCAGCCCTGCTCTCTGGAGCAGACAGCACAGCCCAGCCCAGCCCAGCCCGGGGCTGCAGAGCATGCTGGGAGATGCTGATTTAACTTAAACCAGGAAAGGGTCGGGGACAGAAGTTCCATAAACCCACTTGACCTCAATCAGTTAAGTCTAATACTACATTCAATTAGGTTTATCTTAAACCAGTTTTGGTCATTTTGAAACTGGTTTATGTGCACTGAACTTCTGTTCTGTTATAGGTTTAAACCAGCAACTATGCATGGCCTTTTTATCAGTCTTTGGCTGAGGATAATCACCAGTTCCTCCTCCTCCACATACTAAGATCAAACCTTTACCAGTTACATCCCCTCAAAAGCCTATCCATCTGTTCTGGACATACATCTTCTTGATCACCCTCCTACATAACTGAAACTTGAAGCAGGCATGACAGAAATTTGGTGCAGGTTACGGTTAGATTATGTTAACCATGCAATTCTGAGCCTAGAAACAATAGGGTCCAATCAAATAGCTTTTTAGGAGCCATGCTTTGCTTCAGTTGGCCCTACATGTTTGAATGTAAATGTAATTATGCACTAATGTCTTGAATTATACTGCAGATGTTCACTGCCTTGAGGTTTCAGCAGTTACATAATTAAACAAACCCACAAAAATTAAGTATGCACACTTTTTACTCACCAGTAATTTTCTTATTATGTCATTTTATGTCAGACAATAAACATCAGATGTGGTATACAAATCACTTAGAGTAACTGTGGTTTCTAGTTGAAAAGGCCATTATAGAGAACTACACTAATCTAGCATTCTGTGTTTTGAAACTACTGTGCAAACATGTACTGATTAAACAGCAGGTGAGAGCTATACACATTCCTTGTGAGGGTGGGAAAATGAGATAAGAAAAGATTAACCCATAGCTATGCAGCAAGTCAGTGATAGTGGCCAGAATTACAATTCCGGTTTACCTAAATCATGATCACATGTTCATTCCTCTAGCCCACTCTGCTTTTCCATTTTGTTACATAGGATTCATTCATGTGAAAGATGCAGACAGAGTTATGTAAAACTTTTTGTCAAGTTATATAACCATTTCTTTACAAATTGCTACTTGCAAAGACTTAAGGCACAAACAGAGGACTCTTTTTCTGGAAAGATTTTCTTTCTAAATGCACTATGAATACATTACTTATGAGGGAAAATTATTGATTTATGCCAGAATATGCCAGTAATAGAAAATATTATTCGTACTTTTCTTTAGAACTCTGATTATGCCTATCCCTCTTGGCCTTTCACTACCTACTATCCCCACTCTGGAACCCCTTTTGAACTGCAACTATCAGTCACATCGGTTTGCTCCCACCCTCATTAATAATCTCTGGGACACAATGAAAATTATAAATCATGATAAAAGTACACAAATCTTTGTACATATGTCCAGCTGGAGTATGAATAGGAACATGATGTCAAACAGTATTTTACTATGAAGTATTAGTAACTTTAACCCAGTGGTGTGGACCAATTTCCTACAAGACAGAACTCATGCATTTAACTACATTTTGTAGGTAAGAAAGTAAAGAACACAAGTAGTAATGCCTAGAGGCAATCTGGAACAGGTCTGACAAGATAAGGCTAGAGGTATGGAGACCAAAACAAGGAGTGGCATCAAAAATAACTTAATTATGAACAACTGGCCAAGGCATAGCTCTTTTGTCTCCCACAAATTAGATCACATATAACACAAATCCAGGGATCCCCAAAACATTGTCCAGTGACCAAGTAATCAAAACTAGGCAGTGATTTCATGCAACTAAAATGAGGCCAATGAAAGTTAATTTTCAGAGGTACTAAGGGATCAGTCCTTAGTTTCTTTACCTAAGTATAGACAGCCAGAAACCCCAAGGATGAATTGATTCAATCTTCACAGGTTAGTCTAAACTGCATAGATAGAACCTATGAGCAAGTGAACAGGACTCACTTTTGATTCCAGAAAAGCAGCCACATGTCTTAACGGCCAAGGCCAGAAGCTAGGGGGCACTAGAGCACACTTTCCTGCTTCACTGGATCACACAGCTTGAATCTGAAGGGGATCTGGGACAGACAGAAATTCAATAAAACAATTCAACCTAAATCAGTTAAGTCTGAGACTACATCCATCCAGGTTTATCTTAAATCAGTTTCAGCCATTTTAAAAATGGTTTATGTTCACTGAAATTCTAGGCTAAGTACAGGCAGTCAAAAATCCCACATCTGAATCAATTCAGTCTTTACAGGTTAATCTAAAATGCATAGATTAAACTGAGATACACCTGGACAGACATTTACTTTTGATTCAGAAAATGTGGCCACGTGCCTGCAGTGGTCCAGGCCAGAAGCAAGGGGGTGCTACAGCATGGATCTCTAGCACATAGCCAGCTTGGGTTCTGTGTTTGCTTCCTCTTCCTGCTGCCCCTGAGGTCCCTGTGATTTGCACTCCAGAGTCACACCAGCAGAACTCTGCAGGGTTGCTCATTACTTCCTCTTCCTGCTTCCAGGTGCATCTGGGATTTGTAGTTCACAGTTGCAGCCAGCAGTAAGTTTAACAAGGCAGGGCAGCTCTGTACTTAGGGGAAGAGGGGTTTTAACTGGGGAAAGCGGGGTTTAACTCCCCTCCCTGGCCCCAGACTCCACCCGGGGTTTGCTTGGGAGGGGCAGTCCCTGCCTCCCCCTCCACCATTTTTAGTTTCAGCCATTTAGAAACATAACTTCTGCTCTGTTACAGGTTTAAACCAGTTTCTGATGACTTAAATTGGTTTATGTATAACTTTTGTCTGTAGCGCTTTTGTATAACAGATTTGAACCAGTGTCCAGTCACATATACCAGTTGATGTGTAATTTCCTTCCCTAGCCTTTATGGCCATCTCCCACAAAGGATTCCAGGATGTTTTGCACAACCCACACAAATTCCCCCTCACAGGGTGGGTGGACTAGCATTGGAACAAGCTGTCTGCTCCAGCCAAACAAAGAGGTATGTCTAGCACCCAACTTCTGGCCTGCATTTCCAGAATCAAAAGTGAATATCTGTTTACTTTCTAATTGTTTCAATCAATGCAGCTTTGCAGCTTAGACTAACCTGCAAAGATTGAATTGATTCAGCCTCAGGCTTTTTCACATTTAGCTTGGCTGGGCATCTATGTGGCAAAATGGGATAGCGGCCAGGAAGTCCCCTCCCATTTGGATCAATAACCTATTGGTTAAGGTACTTTGCAATGGAACAGAAGACAGGTTCTAGTCTCCCCTAACTGAGAGGGAGTTTGAACCTGTGTCCTGCACTTCCCAGCAAAGTGCACTAACCATAGGCCATGGACTAAGCATTGCCCAAACTCCTTCCCTCCAGCCCTCATCTTGAAATGGTCCACTGCATCTTGCATTTAATATTGATTAGATAAAATGCATAAAGGCACTGGAAAAATTTCTGCCGCACAGAGGAGCAAGGGCTCAGGCTAGAAGCCAGGGCATCCCTTCTGGGGCAATCATAGTGTCTATCTCACTGAGTTCCAAGTCCTCTGGCTTGTTGTCTTCCCTCTGGCTGCATATCTCTCCTTCTGCACAGGCTCTGGGCAATGCTTAGCTTGTGCTTAGTGCTGGTGATTAGACCACTGTGCTAGAAAACAGAAGATGAAAGTTCAAAGTCTCTCTGACCAAGATCCTAGAACCCAGGTCTCCTGGTTCCTACAAAAATGTTTTAACCAGTAGGACACTGGGCTAAAAGCACACGCAGTGAAACATGGGCTTTTGGAGCTCCGCCCTCTGCAAATGCAGGCAGCCCAGTTCCAGGCTCCAGGTGCCTGCAACAGCGGGGAGAGGTGGGTGAAGGGGAGAATGCACACAGATGAGCAGCCAAAGTCTGCAGGAGGCCAGGAACTCAGCCCGGCCCGGGCCATCCTGTACCCAGCAGGTAAATGTGTGGACTGGAAGGGGTGCAGAGGAGGGGAGGCAGATCAAGGTCCCTGCAGGGATGGTGGTAAATAGGGCCCTGGGGCAGGTTGTGAGATGTTCCAAGCCTGAGTGGCTTGTCCAGGGGTGCAGGCGGGGGAGGGTCCAACTGCTGCATGCACCCCTGGGGCAGAGATAGGGGCACGTGCCCCTTACTCTGTGTATGAGGTGGAGGAAGCTGCCACTGTACGCTATACTCTGGACTCTGCCTCTGCTGCTGGTTCCCAGACAACAGCACAATGCCACGTGCTTGTCACTGCTGGGCAAGTTGCTCAGTCAGCACACAGGAGGCACAAGGCATTACACAGCTGCCAGGGCACCAGCAGTGGGGGCAGAGCCCAAAGCCCAGCATGCAGCAGCAGGTGCCTCCACCCCACACACAGCTGAGGGGGCACGTATCCCGTGCCTTCCCCAGGGGTGCATGCAGCAGCGGGAGCCTCCTGTCCCCATGCCCTTGGACAAGCTGCCTAGGCTCAGAGCATCCCACAGCCTGCGCCAGCCCCAGCCCTGGTCACAAGGCTCCATTCACCCCTGTCCTGGTCTCTGCCCCACTCTGTCCCTCACCACAGGGGCCTCTATCTATCCCCCCGCCCCTTCCCTACAACAGATTTACCTGCTGGGGGAAAAGGCATACATGCACAAGCACACAGTCCCCCAAAATTAAACCATATTTTCTTCCTCTGCCTACGGCTAAAAGGAGGTGTGCCCTCCTCCTACTACTACTTTGTTTTACTTCTGGCAAGTTTTCATAGCAATTCTGTTTAATCCTGTGACAAAACTAAATCTCAACCTGTGCATAAATGCCAAAAAAACACTGGCACCTACCTGCCTACATGCCATGTAGGTGTGTATAGTGAAATAGGATATAGTTCTAAGCGTCATCTCTAGCTACAGTCAGTGACAAAGGTGAATCCTTAGCATGTCTGAAAAGCAAGTCCAAGAACTCTTAGAATAGGCACCAACAAGGTCAGAGACACAAAAATCAGGCAGCACTTATAAATATCAGGGCTTGAAGCTTAGAGCTGAAATCGGTCAGCCTTCCCCTAACCCCTCTCTGAAGACAGAGGAAAAATTACAAACTCCCAAACCTTCATAAGGAATGCAACAAAAATTTAATACAAAATCAAATTTGGTGTAGTCATTTCTGATTTGCAAACGCAAGCTGGGTTCAAAGTAAAGGGCAGAGTGAATGTATTAGATTACATTTCTTAAACTATAGCACTTACTTTACTTTGCAGGTGTGGTTACCAAGAGCTGGTAACCACAGCCCTGAGATCTACAAATACAGGAAAACCTGTTATTTATGAATAGCCTGTGAGGCAAACAAAACTAATGGTATGCAGAATAACACATTATGTATGTAGTTAAGCATGACTGCATAGTACATGACTACAGCGAAGCCAAGAAAACTGAAACTAAGAATATAATACGTAGGGGGAGCAAAGTGAAGAAATTTGAAACTAAAACTATAATATGTTGAGGAATAAGGAATATAGTTAGTTACACAGGCCCTATGTATTGTAATCACAGTACTATCCCAGCTCATTTCTAGAGTGCTGTATATGGGGCTGTGCTGCTTTATTAACTTTCTCTTTCTGTAACACAAGATTTACAATTAGATACTGCATCAGTATTAAGACGCTGTTTATAAATTCTAAGAGCATTATGCACAGTTTACTATATTACATTGGCACTTTTATAATTAGCTTTGTTTAATAATAATCTCACCTTTGTAGCCCATGGATTCTATGAATATCTAATAATGTACAGTATTTAAACACATTGCTAGTTCTTCTTCCTCAGAAGTCTGACCTAGTATTTCTAGAAAGTCTTAGTATTACAGGTTAAAAGGGAAGCAATAAAACAATCAGATACTTCAACTGAACAGGGTTATAAAGTACAAATTGATAACAAGTCTGCACTCTCTCACCTTCATTCATGTCACTCTGCTACATTCTACTTTATTTCTATTACTATGTTTGTCAATTATATTCAGGTCTTTAGGTCTCATTCTTTTCCCCCAATAGGTTGTTTAATATCATGGTTACAGTTTAATACATGGTTTCAGGTACTGTTAGACAGCATTTTTTATATTCCCCAGTTCAATTCTTAATACTGTTCTTTTCTCTCATCCCCTTCTCACCCAAAAATACCTGGAGGAAATAAAATTACAAACTTACCATATGTCCTACAGCTCTAAAACCAGCACTTATGAACATCAGTTTCCAGCGCTCCTCTATGTTTTCTGGAAGTGGTGTATAAACATAGTAAGCTACCAGAACAGCTGCAGTAAGAAGAAACAGTGATTTAGTTCCCATGTTTTACTATCCACTTCTTTCAAGGCTGATCAGATTAAATGTTCTCACTGACTCTTAGTTGCAAGTCAGCACACTCTGATAGGGCAATGTTAATCTGCTGCTATGTCTGGATCACGCCCAGGCGGTAAATTCTCATCTGATCCCCCTGAACAGAGGTTATTCTGATACACAGAGAGAAAACATGCATTTCATTAGGAATCGTTCTGCTGTTGAAAACAGATGTAGAGGCAATATTTAAAGCTAAACATCAAAGTACACACATTGATATCACCCTGGTCTTTTAATTTAGATTCAATAGCTAAAGAGCTCTTGTAGCAGGAATCAGAGCTGTAAAAGGCAGCACAAACTTAAGGACAGAATGCAGCGTATAAATTAAGAGCTGCTGCAGTGTGCTGATCATAGACAAATAACCCCCTTGAAAGAACAAGAGTCAGATAAACTACTACTACATTACAATGCAGAGATCCTGAATGAAATGCAAACACATCCCAACTGATAACAGAAAGAATCAATTTAGTGGAACAGATCAGACCACATATTAATCTGGTCTGGCATCTTGTGTATTTGACAAAGGAAAATACCTAGTGCTTCAGAGGAAAGTGAATTGTTTCTACTCCCAGTTAAAGCCAACTGTACAATAATGTGGTTGGCTGAAACAACAACAATAATAATAATAATAGTCCTTGTGGACTATTGTGCTCTGGTAGGATTAGATAGATTTACCTGATCATTTTTATTTTACAAGTTGTGTTACTACAAATAGTATTCAGCATCAATATATCTAACTCCTTGAAAACAAAATATCCAGCTCCATGAATTTCCACAGTTCAGTCACTCAAGGGCTTGGCCTTACATCTCAGTAACATGATTTTTGAGAACACGGGAAACTCATTCACTCTTCTCTATTCTGGCAGTCACTCACAGAGACAAGAAAATGCTAAAAGATCGTGGCGGTGTTAAACCAAGCATGTGAAACTTGTTGCATCTCTGCCTGAGCTTTGCAAATCCAGTTCTAATGAAAATAAAAGAAAAGGACTTACCATAGACATCTTGATTCACTTATAGGCCCTACCTTGCCTTTTCAGTCAGATCCTTCACTGCCTTCTAGAGAGCTAGCTAAAAGTTAGGCCAAGTAGGTCTGTACATCTTGAAATCTCATTTAAGAACATTCTACACTAGACTCATAAAATAAAAAATAGACTCAAGTAGCCATGATGTATGTAGATGTATGCTTTGTGAGGCTCTAGGAGACTGACATATCTGAGTACACTCAATATTATATAGTTTAGTGTGTAAATTCTTACTCTTTATAAAATCCCTATAAAAGAAATTCACCTAACTACAGAGAGCTGACAGCACTCTTAACTTTGAAAACAGCTTTAAGCGGTGCATACTTAGTCAAAATAGAGGAAAGGTTTGACAACCAGTCCTATGAGAAAGCAGAGGGGATTCTGACCAGTGGAGTCACATTGCTCTTGCTGTTCTCCATGTTTTTCTGAAGCATGACATGGCATGCTGACCCTTATGTATAGTATCCCACAAAAGAGCATGTCTTCATCGTACAGTTAACCTAGATCTGAGGCTCTAGCTTAATTTAGTCCTTTGGAAACAGCCATACTACAGAGCCCTGCCTGAAGGCATTGTGTCCTCACTGGTGCTGAAACCACTCCCAACATTTCTAGAATGGGTTAAATACCCATTTTTTGTTTCAGTAACCTGAACTGTTCTGCATTTTTTTCCTAGTGAATGGTGATTGGACTCTTTGGGCCCATGAAGGGAAATATAGCAAGGCAATGGAGGACTCTCAGCACTCTAGTGATTTAGCCTGAATCTCCCTTTCAAAGTACGTCAGGCTCTATCCCACACAATCATCCATGCCAGCTACCTTCCTACTGAATACTACCAATTAATTTGGTAAGAGGTTACCCGGGATGGAGAGATATTGAGTAAAATCCCAAGTAAGACCCTGAGCTAATTTTACAGAGCGTGTGTCTACACTAGATGCTTTATTAAGCAGTAGCATAGTTTACTATGCAGTAAGCGTGTGCGTCTACATGTGCACACTCTTAGTGAGCAGTAAACCTCACTAATAGTGAATAAATTTGCTACCTGCAAATGCAAGTAGCAAATTTATTTGCGATTAGTTACTGCACAGTGGCACTCACATTGACACCCAACTAGGAGCAAATCTGCTCCCAGTCATCTGGCCACTGGGGGCAGCAAACTGCTCCCTGCCCATGGGAGATGCTTGCTGCCAAGGTGGGCTCCACCACCAGAACCCAGGTGAGGACTATGTCCCCTTGCCCTCGCTGCTGGCAGGGGCTAGGGAGCTGTCCACACCCAGCTCCACAGTCATGAAGCTGAGCAGGAAACAAGCTCTCCAACCTCCACCCTGTCATTGCAGATCAAGTGCTGAGAACTGTTCCGGTCAGGGGCAGGTCCCAGCCCCATTCCCCAACTGGGTGATCGAGGTGCAGGGCTTGGAAAGAGCTATAGGGGTGGTGTATGTCCCAGACCTCTGCCCCATCTGCCGGTGAGGCAGCTAGTAGCAAGCCCCCAGATGGGTGGGGAGTCCCCACCCATCTGGAGATTTGCTCATAGCTGCCCCACCGGTGGATCAGGGCAAGGGGTTGGGACCTGTCTCTCCCCTACAGTTTTTTCCAAGGCCCCTGCCTCAATCAGGGAACTGGGGCTAAGAGCTCGCTCCTGCTGGGGCAGGGGGACATTGTCTCTGTGCCAGCAGCAGGCAGGCCCCCAGAGATAGAGAACAATGTTCTAGCCCCCATGCTTCTTGCCATCCCCTAGGCTAGCACCCAGGGGGAGCCTAGTGACAGCAGGGGCCAATTGCAGGGTCCTAAGAAGTATGAGCAGTTTGCTACCATTAGCAGCAAACCTGTTCCCACTTCCCTGAACGTGTAAATGCCTGCCCAAGAGCATTTACTCATGGGTAGTTTACTCATTAGTAAACTGTTCCTGGATCTAATGCATGTGTAGACACAACTAGTGAAGACTTACTCTAAATGCATGGATGAAACCCCTTTTAGGAGCTGCCTAATACCAGAAATCAGACACGACTTCCTCAGGTAATGATCAATAGCCAGTTTAAAATATTATTTCTGTTAATTCTGCTTGAGTCCTGGACAAATATTTGTCTGAAAATTAATTCAACACTTTCAAATTTGAAAACTGTGTTAAGTCACATATTTATTTATTTTCCTCTGAACAGCAGCAGTTTTGTTGTCATCTACTTCTAATCATATTCTGAATGTCTGTAATATTTGTGTTAGGATATAGTTATCATTTAGAGACGTACATCCAGTTTATAGGTTTTGCAACTCTAGCAATGGGTTCAATATTTAAAGTATATCTTAATGTGCCATACACATAAGGAAGAATAAACCTGCTGGCTTATTATTGGGTATCATTTAACTGACCCCCCCACCAACATTGTCCACATAGGGAGAGTGTGAAGCAGACAGCAAGTAATTACTTTCAAAAAGTGGATTTTCTTTCAAAGAATTTCAGACCTGTCTGGTCTGTTCTGAATTCTCATTCAAGTATCTATATAGTATAGTGTATGAAGCCTCCAGATCAGGTTAGTGGCCATTCTTCTTTACCCAAAGAATGATTGTGTCGTTCTGCTTTAATTATTACTGGTGTTTGATTAATGGAGTAATAAAATTATTTTACTATCTGTGATTCTGTAGGTCACATACTTACCTTCTTTTACCATTTGGGGAAGCATACCTTGTAACAGACCTTATATAAAGAAGCCTTTCTCCATATGATTTCAAAAAATATATTCTTAATTGTCCTTTATCATTTAAAGTGGCCTTTTAAACAAATCTGTATTCTAAAAGCAAAACAAAATGCTACATCCAAAAATGTCTGTCAGAAAATGAATAAGAAATATCTATATTTGTAATATATTATTTTTAAACAGAATTGATCTTCAGGACAATTTTGGAGAATATATTAGAATCAGAAGACATAGTATATATAAGGTATGTATCATGAGATAAAAACATATAACTTAATATGTAGGATTATCCACAGATTAACTGTTCTGTACATTACATAGTACTTACAATATGTGCCTCATGATTTTTCATTACATTATATAGTTTCCCATTGTTTTATTATTTTCTGTAGCAAACAGATCCAAATTTCTCCAAATGTCTAGTCTTTCCAAATGAATAGAAAGAATAACAGTTTAATAGCCATTCAATATATTCTATGTCATATGTTCTGCATTTTCACAACATTCTTTTGCTGATACCATTCCAGATAATGGAGCAAGAGAATGCAGCACACTGGTAACAGAATTAAAGGCCTAGGATACAACTTTCCAGAAATAAAATGACTCAGACTGCCAAGCAGCCAAAACTATTTGCTCCATCATGTGGTCTTGAATCAGGGAGACTGAACGTCTAAGCTGCAATTCCAAAACAGAAGGAAAACAGGAACATGTTCTCTAACAGAGGGCTTGTACTTATTCATGTTAGTAACACTTCAGAACCGACCTCTGTTTTTTTTGTCCATGTAACAGGGAACCCTAGCCCTGTTACTAAGAGACAGACCTGCCCCTTCAAGAGCCAAGTCTACAAAGCTTTTCAAACCCAACAAACTATGCAAGAAAAGGTTTGTGATTATGGAGCAAGGGTTGACATTGAACCAGGATAAGAACAACCTCCACTCATGACAGATGCGATAATAGAAGGATGGTGGGTGCAGGCCATGTTAAACACAGGCTCATCCCAGATGGTAGTGTGAAGAGACATGTTACCAAGAAAAGAGAGAGAAGTAATAGATCAGATATTCTCTTGATGTTGGTGCAGGGAGTCCCTACAGTATGACAGAGTATGGGTCACTCTGCAGGTGGGCAAAAATCCACCGGATGCTAGTAGAGGTAAGGGAGCATTCACCTTATCAACTGATAATAGGTTATGACTAGCCAGAGTTATTGACAGTGACAGCTTGGAAAAGGCAGAATGAAGAAGTTGGGGGGTCTAACCTGAGGGGAGCAGAAGAGATGAGAAAACCCTCCCATGGCTGCAACCATCAGGGGAGAGGAACCAGAAAGACAGACAGTTTGGAAGATTTTGGTCCTGGGCATGACCTAAAACTGCATCCTGTTGGGCGTGGGTGGTCTGGTGGGGCCCCTGATGGTGCACCAGGAAATGCCAGGCCAGTTACCACCCCGGTGAAAGGTGGGTAGGGGAACCTAGTAACTCCAGCCCAGCACCCATGGTTGAAGGATTCATCAGTGAAAGTAAATCTCTCCCACATGAAGAAGAGGAAAAGCAGGAAGTGGACATCGCTCGACTATGTGACAAAGGCCATTTTTGATTGGAAAGAAGCTGGGAGGAAGATTTCTGGTATGCCTTTCAGGAACATCTGGCTCAATGCAATGGTGAAATATTGTGACCACAGCTGATGAGGACAACCCTGAGATTCGAGGTAAGAAATGATCTCCTCTATAGAGTTGAGTTGAGGAAGTACAGCTGCTGGTACCCCAGCACTATAGGAGAACCCTGTTGAAGGTCACCCATGAACTTCCTATGGGTGGGCACCTGGGGAGGGACAAAACAGAAGCCTGCATTCAGGAAAGATTTGTTTGGCCAGGATTACTACGCAAAATAGCAAATCGCCTCGTGCCCTGCGTGCCGGAGAGTGACCCCTAATCATCCATTAAAAGCTCCCCTGATAACCATGCCCTTGGTGGAGGTTCTGTTCAAATGGGTGGTGTTAGACATCATTGAGCCACTGCCCAGAAGTGGTGCCGGGTAACCAATATATCGTAGCCTTACTAGACTATGCCATGAGATATCCAGAGGCTGTGCCAATGAGAACTGTGTCAGCCCTAAAGATGACAAATGAACTGCTAAAAACGTTTGCCAGAGTGGGACTCCCTAAAGAGCTGTTGACTGATCAAGGGACAAATTTTACATCCTGAGTGTTTGAGGGGGTGAGCAAGACCTTGGGCATTAGACACCTAAAGACTACCATTTACTATCCACAAACTGACAGGCTACTGGAGTGATTTAACAAAACATTGAAACAGATGTTGAAAAAGTTTGTGGTACAGAACCCACAGAAATGGAATTGCATGTTGCTGCCTTTGTTATTTGCAGTATGAGAAGCTCCCCAAGCCTTGACAGGGTTTTCCTCCTTCAAACTACTGTATGGACGTCAGCCACTGGGAATACTAGACTTGAATAAAGAAGGCTGGGAAGAACGGCAAATTAAAGATAAGAATCTGATCCAGTACATTTGTGTTAAGGGAACACCTAGAGGCGGTGAGAAGGGAGGCTTTAGGAAATATGAGCAAAGCGCAAAAGAAACAAGTAATGCATTAAAAGAACTCGTGACAGGAAATTTAAGGCAGGGGACAGAGTGTTGGTTTTGTTACCCAACCAGGAAGTAAACTACTTGCACAATGGCAGGGACCTTATGAAGTTATACGTCAAATGGGACCCATAGGCTAGGAGATATACCAGACAGATAATAATAAGAAAAAACAAGTTTACCATGTCAACATGTTGAAGACGTGGCAAGAACAAGAGTGTTTGCATGTGGCCATTCATCCTGACAAACCAAAACTGGGACCCTCACTGAGGGAAGTGGACAAGAAGAGTAACGAAGAGCTGCACCATGACTGTCAGCAGAACAGAGACAACAGGCCACTGAGCTGGTAAAGGAATACAGGGACATGTTCTGGGAGATGCCTGGGGTAGCTTGAGGCATCGTGCACTGGATAGAAACCCCTCCAGGTCAAGTGATCCTTGAAAACCAGAAGTGGATTCCACAAAAGCTACAGAGCCAGATAAAAGAAGAGATCAAGATGACGTTGAAGGAGGGCATAATACAGAAAACCCACAGTGATTGGCAAAGGCCCATTGTCATAGTACTGAAGCCAGACAAAAAGATTCACCTTTGTATTGACTTTCTGAAGGTAAACACAGTGGCGAAGTTTGATGCCTATCCAATGGCCAGGGTTGATGAGATGGTGGAGAATACAGGGCTAGTTATATCTCCACATTGGACTTAATGAAGAGCTATTGGCAGGTCCCCCTAGCCCCAGAAGATCAAGAGAAGGCAGCCTTCACAACTCTATGGGCTCTGTTTCAGTTCCAGCGTATGCCATTTAGACTTCACAAGACCGCTGTGACATTTTGGCACTTAATGGACAGAATATTAGCTCCCCATGGGGACTATGCAGCAGCCTATATTGATGATGCTGTCATATATACACCAGACTGGACTGGACATCTGATTGCATTGCAGGCGGTGCTGCAAGATCTATGGAAAGTCAGCCTAACAGCCAATCCAAAAAAATGCACAATTGGGAAAAAGAAAACAAGATACCTCAGATTCTGAGTAGAAAAATATGGCCATGGACGGACAAAGTGGAGGCACTACAAAGGTACCAAGTGCCCCAACAAAGAAACAGGTGAGGGCCTTCTTAGACCTCACAAATTACTATAGGAAGTTTGTACCTCACTTTGCGAAGTTAACAGTCACATTGACAGAATTAATAAAGGCAGGAGCCCCAACCCAAATGAGCTGGACACCAGAAGTGTTCCAGAAGGTGAAGGAAGCTTTATGCTCACATCCACTATTACAAATACAAGATCTTAATAAGACTTTTATAGTCCAGACAGACGCATTAAATAGAGTGATTGGAGTGGTGTTAGTCCAGAAAGAAAAAGGGGAGGAACATCCAAAAGCATATAGATGTAGAAAACTGCACGTGCATGAGAGGAATTACACCACTATAGAGTGTCTGGCCATTAAGTGGACCATAGAAATGCTTAGGTATTATCTGTTGGAGCAAAAGTTTACCCCAACAATTGATCATGCACTGCTACGATGGCTGCAGAACATGAAGACTGACAATACACAATTAATGCAGTGGGCTCTCTGCCTCCAGCCCTACTGTATTGTAGTATAACATTGTCCAGGAGTAAAGAAAGTGAGCACTGACTTCTTTTCCCACCAATATGAAGAGGAAGAAGGGTCAGAAAAAGAGCAGAAGCCCCGGACAAAAGAAAAGGCGGGAGGTGTAACAGGGAACTCTAGCCTTGTTACTAAGAGGCAGGGCTGCTCCTTTAAGACTTGAGCTTATAGGAACACCAAGCACCAGGAGGGTAGGGTTTAACAGCCCAACCACCCAGACCAGTCAGCTGACAGGAAGGTGATAAACCTCTGGGCAGTATAAACCCCAGGGCTGAGGCTGGCAGGAGGAGGTCTCTGGCAAGTCAGCAGGGGAAAGGAGCTCTTGCACAGCAGAACTACCTAGGAATGCTGTGGCTGCTGGCCAGACTGTTGCTGAAGCTAATGAGGCTCCAGGAGTCTACAAGGTACCTGGATCTGGGGGTGCTGAATACGTGAAGAGTAGTTTGGGGTTTTTAAAGAGCCAGAGTGTGGCTTGTATGACTTGTGTTATGTTATAGCCCAGGGGCTCATATTTATATTATTGTTTTATCTGATGAATTAGGCTGAGGCTATTTGGGGAGAAAGAGGCAGCCTCATTGGAGCACACTACTGTGCAAAGCCCCAGCGCCAGGGGGGTGCAGCACCAGAGGCTGATCAGACCCCAGTGCCAGGGGGGCACAGTGCCAGGGGTAATCAGACCCCCGTGCCCAATGGGTCAACATTTATATACTATCTTTGAGTAAATTTGATTCAGACTCAGCCTGATTCAGGGGACAGTGATTCAATTAGTTGATTTGGATCATTGTCCTGATTCGATTCAGCCAAATCTGAAGATTCAATGCTGATTTGGAGAATCAGTGATTCAGCCATTGGCACAGCTTTAAATGTTTTTTCTACATACCTTGAGGTACCAGGCACAGCTTGTGAATGGTCAGATAGTGGGGTGGGACACAGCATCCCACAGAAATGTGGGCTCTCCCCACCCCCACCCCCTTGCATGCTCAGCAGTGGACCCAAAAGTGGACCAGAAGTGCTTCTGAGCCACTTCCAGGTCCACTGCCAAACGAGCTGGGGACCCCTCCCCGTGCTCCCATGGGACACTGAGTGTGGGTCTAGCCCATGCACCAGTTGAAGTGGGTCTTGCTGGGGTCTAGCTGGCCACTGTAGGGCCACATGAGCCAGAGGAGGAGTAGGGAGGCAGGATCCCCAATGAGGGATGAGACCACCATGGCACCCAGCACTCCTGGTGTGAAGCACCCACTCTGTACCATCTCTGATGGGAATATGGGTCCTGTCCATGGCTTTGATGTGCTGGGAGAATCCTAGTGCTTGGAATGCCCCCACCACCTCCAGTGGGTCATGCATGTGGAGCATGGTGTGCCCCAGCACATCCTGGAAACTGCTGCACACTTTCAGGATGGCCTCCTCAGTGGTGGCCTTGCCCACACCAAAGAGGTGGCCCACATAGCAGAGGCTAGTGGGAGTGGCCAGCTTCAGCAAGGTGATGACCAGTCTGTGGTCCCCACAGGTGTCTGTGGGGAAGGGCTGCTGCATGATGGTGTTCTGCCACTCCAGGTGCAGGCAGAGCTGTTCCAGGAAGTTCAGGAAGGTGGCCTGGGTCATGCAGAATGACTCCAGTTACTGTTTATCATCCCAGGTGACCTGGACAACATGCAGCCACCAGTCCTGGCTGACCTGGTGGGCTAAGGGGTGGTGAGGAGAGACCCAGAAGGGCATGGACACCCCTGCTGGTGGCATCTAGGCACACATTGTTGGCATTTCTTCTGGTGTCTGGTCAGCAGGGTGGTGACAGCTGCATGGCAGTGGAGGCCCTGGGATGGTTTCAGTGTGGCCAGGCAGGCAATAGCTGCGCATGGGGACGCTGTCAGGGCCCAGATAGCTGTGGGACAGTTGCTGATAAGTGCAGTAAGCAAGCAGAGCCAGCATGGCAGGCAGTAGGAGCTGGGGCACTGGGTATTGCTGCCAGGGGCAGGGGTGGAACAGCCATAGTGCAGGGAGGCAGAGGCTGCAGTGAGGCAGCTTCCACGTGCTCTGCGTGCTGCTCCCAACCCGAAACACAACTGGCCAGGAAGCAGAGATGGCTTTGGAAGATGGCATCCAGTTCCTCCTGGTGGCTACAGGGGCCCATTGCAGGTCCCAGGAAGCAGAAACAGTTTGCTGCCATGAGCAGTAAATCTGCTTCCCTGAACATGTAGATGCCTGCTCGAACATTTACTTGTGAGTAATTTACAAGTGCAAATGCATGTATAGAGACACCCACCGAGAAGGTCTTTGCGTGGAACTGTCTACCTCAGAGATACTGCTGTTTCCCATTTCCAGTGGAGTTTCAAATAATAAATTATTCTCAGACCTCCTTGCCCCTATAGTCTACAGGCTTCTAAGATGCTTCCCATGTGGATTGTGAGTTCTGTTAGTCTCTCTGGAGAATGATATGTTCTAAGCACTTGCTCTATATTATATATAGAATCTTGAATCAGTGATCCTTCTATGGGATCCTTCGTACAGCCCTTTATATATATATATATACACGGTGAAGCTTCGATCACTGATTCAATTCGGCAGCCGAATCTCTGAATACAAATCTAACCAGGAGACCCTTTAATCTCTCCAGATTGAATCAGAACACTCCAAATCAATTCAGAGAGATTTGATGATTTGGACACAGACACAGTTTAAAGATTTTTTCTACATGCCTCAAGGAATCAGGCAGTTCATGAGGACTGGTGGCTGAGATGCTCGGGTGGGTGGAGTGTCCCACGGGAGCAGAGGGCGTCCCCAGCACGCTCAGCTGTGGACCCAGAAGTCGACCAGAATTACTTCTGGGTTCACCGCCAAGCATGCAGAGTGCCACCTCGCACTCCTGTGGGATGCTCCATTTACCCCACCATCTCAGTGTTCATGAGCCACGCCTGGTATCTCAAGGTATGTAGAAAAAACATGTAAAGCTGTGTCTATGGCTGAATTGCTGATTTCCCTGAATCAGCATCAAAGCTTCAGATTCAGCCGAATCAAATCGAATCAACAAATCAAATCACTGTCCCCCAATTTGGGCTGAATCCAAATCTGAATCCAATACAGCCTGTTTTGCATACACCTAATATATACACATACACATACATGTGTATTCATTTGATAGATAGATAGATAGATAGATAGATAGATAGATAGATAGATGAACAGTCATCTCTGACTCTGCCACAGTGAATCAATTTCATATGTCGAAGCTGAGGAAACACAATCTCATGAAATCCTGTAAATTGAGAGACACTGCAGAACTGGGTGTCAAGGAACAGGTGAAAAGAGCAAGTTGGCAGGGCTCTCTGTATAAAAATCTTCTCTACATATACAAAGTTTCCATCTTTATAAAAGGGCCTGGCAACATTAATAAATGAAGAAAAACTGGCTGGGGTGTTAGTGTGTAGCAAAACCCCCAATTTTAGGGGGGAGTTGTATTTATTTTAATGCATTACCTCCCCTTCCCCAAGCATTTCTGACCTTTTCTCTCCCTCTCTTTTACCTATAGATAAGTATAAGTGATATGAGACTTAGGATAAGCTTTCAACATTTTTATTTTGGTAGTGTGCAGATTGCATTGTAGGCGGTGACTCATGACACCACCTAAGAGGCCAAACCCTCGTAGTGAAATCAAACCCCTTGTAGTAATGCCTGAGGC
>JAGPOW010001918.1:2863729-2952208 GCA_030014935.1 Caiman crocodilus | reverse complement strand
TATCTGATCTGTCTAGCAGCCAATAAAAGGGAAATCAAAGCCTAGTGTGGGAAAAAGAAATTAGTTAGAGTCCGTTCATTCTCGCCCTAGGGGCCTGTCAGAATTAAGGCTCCGGAGGTGCGACAGGTAGCAAGTTTTTGGTTTTGGCTATCCACTGTTGCATATTGTATTATTATCATTTTCATATTGATTTTTATTGTTTCATATGGATATTGTATGGTTTAGGCCTGTGTTTTAAGTGAACCAAAGTCATGTCAAGTTTCCATTTTATATGTCAAGCCTCTATCTTCTGTCCTCTGCCTGGGCATCCCATGTTGCAACTTAATGAGTCACATACCCCCCTCCCATGTAAATTGGTTCCTGGATGAATGAGTGTGATTGGGAATGATTGAAATACAATGGTAGTAGGCCTCTACTGAATGGCCTGGAATGACTGGGCCCTCACCTCGCATTGATTCACCCAGGAACCATGGACCTCACCCAGGAACAGAGACAAGACCAGCATTTGAAAGACAAAAAGCCCTGCAGAACTAGTAACTCACACTAGTACAGACACCTGAAACTGCACATCCCTGCATGAAGCACACATGCTCAGTATGCCAGGGGCTCACCCTTGCCTGAGCATGCCTCCTGTCACTAGGATCACACAAGGTCCACCCCATAAAAAGGGGCAGTGAAGACAGACCCAAAGGGACGCCCTCTCCATCTGGATCAGCACCATGCTACACCAACTATCCACTAAGGGGCCCTGCCAGCGACCCCCATTTGGACAACACCTACTGGACAAGGACCCCTTTCCAGCCTGGATAGACAGATATTACCTGCATGCCCTCCCCCCTACAATTTGAACTCTCTCTCTCTCTTTCTCCTCGTGGACTTCAGCCCCTGCATCAAGCCTCTCTAACCCCTGCTGCCATTGTGCATGCGTGTGGGTTCAAGGGAACCAATTTGGCATTGTGTCACCATCTTCCCTGTTCAATAAAACCACTGTCATTTGCAATCCCGAGTTGGGTCATGTTTTACTGAATCCCAGTCTCTTCCCTATCTTAAATTCCAGCCTCATTCACTCTCTCTCTCAGCTCCAGACCCCACCCTTTCTGCTAGTTTCCTGATCTCCTCCCAATCCCATCTCCCCTTTTCTACCACCTCTCAACCTTGCCTGCTCCTACTGCCTTTTCCCTGCAACTATCTGCTGTCTTTCTCTGCTTTCCTGCTGCCTGCTGCTTTTCCTGTGATTTTCTGCTATCCATCTCTCCATTTTCAGACTTCCCCCGCACCTTCTGTAATTCTCCCCCCACCCCTGCTGCTTCCTAGCTTCTCTTAGCTGTCCTGCAGTTTTCTCCAGCATCTACTGCTGCTCTCTGCAATTTCTCTAGCTGCCCTGGAGCCATCCTCTGGCTCCCCACACCCAGAGCCCCTCCTTAACACCCACACTTTCCCTTAGTCCCATTTTCCCTGCCCCATCTACCTTTTCAGCTCCCCTGTAGCTCTGGCTCCAGTCCCAGACTCTGTGCCAGCATGTTTCCCTGTTCTGTTTGGGCATTGTTTTTTAATCAACTAAGATCAATTAACCTAAAGTTACCCCTGAGCCTCAGTTCTTCAGCCCAGGCCCCTCTAGTCTACTGGTTATAATCCTGGTCCCGGTGACTTTAATTTCCAGCAGCTTTCACTCCCTACACTTCTACTTTCTTACCTTAACCTTTCCCCAGGTATCCCACGTACACCAAGCACATACATACATATCACAGTACCCAACTTAGGAACTCACTTGTTTGTATGTGTAGGTGGGTGGTATGTGTGTAAATTAGTGAATACATACACACACACACACACACACACATACATACATATATAGATATCATTGGGTATATATGTGGTATATGAATTAGTAACCCACATATGTGTATTGAATGTGCAGGTGTTGGAAACTGGTAACAGATTCTGTCTAAATTTGGTGTGAGTAGAGTGTCGGGCTTAAACTGGTGATAGGTGTGCATGAACCTAAACTAGTTATTTTGAAGGTGCATGTATCTGAGTTGCTAGTGTAAGAGTGTGTGTGTGTGTGTGTGTGTGTGTGTGTTTGGCATTGTGTGCATGATATACAAATTAGCGATCTGTGTCTAACTTCTGGGGTGTATAGTTGTGGAGCTGGCGCCCCACTCCGCCTGGTCTATCGGGGTGTTGCCTCTCCCCTCAACTCACCTGCCACGACTTGGATATAAATATATACCTTGAGAGGGGTCTACAGTGGAGATCTTTATCTTGGGTGGGGCCTCCCAATAGACAGTGTTACGGTCGTCCGACATGGTGGTCCACAGGGCTCCGCCTCCCCTACATCCCGTCCACATGCTAACCACTGGGTGATGCATTCAAGTTGTTTCCAGGCCTCGTATAACAGCTTCAGACCAGTTCTCTGGTTCCCGGTCATTCCCCCTCCTTCTGGGAGCAATTTCTCCTTTCTTCTCTTTTACAGGAAATACTCCTCCAAGCTAGGAGGAGCTGCAGGGCGATTCCCCTGATTCCAGCTCCCTCTTGGAGCCTCCGCTGTCTCCCCTCTCCTACCAACAACAGAGCGCTCCCCTGCCTCCTGAGCATCAGCCGCTTCAGGAGACAGAGAGTGCCTCAGCTTGCGCTCTCTGTCTGCCTTCTGCTCTGCCTCCTGTAGAAGGCTTACAGCTCTCTGCTAAGCTGCCTGCTTGAGACCCACAGGCTGGGTCCTCTCCTCTCCGTGCCTGAGCTTGCAGCACGAGCAGCCCACCCGTACTCTCTCTCTCCAGCTCCCCCTCTCTCCCTGTTCTGTCAGCATTTTTAAACTTTCCTGCAGCTGCCGCTATGGCCACTGGGATTGGCTCAGCTGTTCCCCGTGCCAGGAACAGCTGTTACCACAGCCGGCGTAATGGCGGTTCACGCAGCTCCTGCTTCCACTGCTCTTCAGCAGGTATGTATGCCCCTCTGGGGGCTTGCTCTTGGGGTCTGGGGTCTGCAGGTCCTCCTTTCTCTCCCTCAAGAGCCTGTAGGGGCACTTCACCACCACAATAGTGTATGTGCTTGAATTAGTAATAGGTATGCATGACCTAGGCTGGTTTAAGTGTGTATGTGCCTGAGCTGGTAGTGTGTGTGTGTGTATGCATCTGATTGCTTTGTGTGTTTGTATATGTGCAATTATGTATAACAGCGCAATATTCAGATCCTGAGAGTTGGCCTGACCCCTCAGGGCAACAAGTGGTTCCCTGGAGCTGAATTTGAAATCTTCATTCCCAAGATCATAAATGAAATGCAGAGAGAAAAACTTAGACTAAAAGCAGTCAATGTAGTCAGTGTAGTGTTCCTGGCCTTCTGGTCAGTCAATATTTAAAGTAATTGACAAAACACCTACATGAAAAGTATTGCTGTTACTTCAGGGCTTTGATGTAAGTGGGGAAGGGAAGACCTGGAGAAAAAGTAAGGAGTGGGCAACAGGAGAGGTGCTCTCATGCTTCCTGAGAAATCAGGGAAATCAACTAGTTACTGCAGGTGCCTGTACACAAATACACAGAGCCTAGGAAACAAGTAGGGAGAATCAGAAGTCCTTCCACAATCAAAAAGCTATATGGGATTGGAATAACAGAGACTGGGTAAGCTAGCTTGCATGACTGGAGCACTGTCATGGATGGGTACAAACTGTTCAGGAAGGACAGGCAGGGGAGAAGAGAAGGAGGAGTTGCACTTTATGTAAAAGAGCTCCAGTATGAAGCTGAAGATAGGCCTGTTGAGAGTCTCTGGGTTAGGGTCAGAGGGGAAAGCAACAAAAGTGATATTGTGGTAGCTATCTGCTATAGAACACCATACCAGGAAGAAGTGGTGAATGAAACTTTCTTCAAGCAGCTAGCAGAAGTTTCCCAATCACAGGCCCTGGTTCTCGTGGGGGATTTCAATCACCCTGACATCTGCTGGGAGAGCAATACAGCAGTGCACAGGCAATCAAGAAAGTTTTTGGAGATGATTGGGGACAACATCCAACAAGTGCTGGAGCAGCCAACTAGAGGCCAGACTGCTCTTGACCTGCTGCTTACAAACAGGGAAGAACTGGTGGGGAATGTAGTAGTGGGTGGCAACTTGGGCAGCAGTGACAAAATGATAGAGTTCAGGATCCTGAGGAAGGGAAGGATGGAGAGCAGTAGAGTAATGACTCTGGACTTCAGAAAAGCAGACTTCAACTCACTTGAGAAACTCATGGGCAGAATCTCCTGGGAAGCCATTCTGAGGGGAAGAAGAGTCCAGGATCGCTGGCTGTACTTCAAAGAAGCCTTACCAAGAGTGCAGGAACAAACCAACTCAATGTGCAAGAAGACTAGCAAGTAAGGCAGAACAGTTTGACTTAGCAGGGAACTCTTCAGTAAACTAAATCACAAAAGGGAAGCTTATAAGAAGTGGAAACTTGGAGAAATAACTAGGGAAGAATGTAAGAACATTTCTCAGGCATGCAGGGAAGAAGTCAGGAAGGCCAAAGCATGGATGGAGTTGCAGTTAGCAAGGGAGGTAAAGGGTAACAAGAAGGGTTTTTACAAGTATGTCAGTAGCAAGAAGAGCATCACAGAAAGTGTGGGTCCCTTACTGACTGGGGGAGGCAACCTTGTGACAAAGGATGCAGAAGAGGCTGAAGTGATCAATGCCTTTTTGCCTCAGTCTTCACAGACAAGGTTAGCTCCCCAACTATGGACTGGGCAGTACAATTTGGGAGGAGGTGAGCAGCCCTCAGTGGTGAAAGAACAGGCTAGGGACTACTTAGAAAAGCTGGTTGAGTACAAGTACATAGGGCAGGACGGAATGCACCCCCAGGGCAGGATGGGATGCACCTCTGCCTGCTGAGGAGGGGGGACAGACAGTGTCCACACATGCACCTGCACAGCAGAAGCAAGCAGGTAGTGTGGTCTGGGATTCTTTTGAGCTGGCATATGAACCCACATATGATATTTCCCTGCACTGCCAAGCCAAAACCAGACAGGGCAAGGGAACGAAACACATGAGCACCAGGGAGATGCTGGTACATCTCCACAGGCATCACCCGTTCTCCTTGCTCCTCCTCAGCCCAGCAGCAGTGGGAGTGTCCCCAAAAAGAAGTAGGCAGAAAGGGGGCACGTTGCAAGAGCGAGTGAGATCACTGAGCACTGGGGAGATGCTTGCTGTCAATAGCTAGCCCTTCTCCTTAGTTGAGTGCCAGGGTTCAGATGGCTCATGGCACTTGTGGCCCCATCATACCAAGTGTCTGCATGCACCACCTTCAGCAGGACATATGAGAAATGAAGGGAGTACTTGAGGGAGAAGCTGTGCAAGGCAGGTCTGCAGGTGGCCTTACACTTCACCTCGGACATCTGGAGCAGCTGGGGTGGAGATTATGCCTCTCTCTCCCTCACAGGACACTGATGCAACCAGTTAGGCTGTCCATGGGTCTATCCTTCAAGCCAAGGTGATGGATGAGTCCCACACAGCAACCAAGATCCTGGGGGCTATGAACCACTTGGTGCACGGGTGGCTCATTGAGCAGGGCAGGTTCATGGTCACCGACAATGGGTCCAGTATGGTCAGGGTGGTCTTTGATGCCAACTTCGTTGACATCCTCTGTGTGGCACACAAGTTACACCTCATTGTCAGAGATGCCTTAGAGGGGGGCAGGGCAGCCAGTGATGGTTTCAGCACCACCACCAAATTAATTTTGAAATGCAGGAACGTGGAGGGCTACTCCCACTGGAGCATCAAGAGGGGTCAAGATGCTGTGGGACAAATTAGCAGAGCTGAACATCTCACAGTTCAAAATCATGTAGGATGTGGAGGTTCAATGGAACTCCACGTACCTGATGGTCAAAAGGCTGGTGGAGCAACAGAAGGCCATCCATGGATGGCCTTGCTCAGGGAGATTGGGATCAGCAGCCCCCCTTAACAGAATTGAGTGGGATATCATCTCCCAGATCTTGGTGGTCCTCAAGCTCTTCCTCAAGGCTATCGAGACCCTCAATGCTGGTGATACCCTCTTTAGCCAGGTGATTCCCGCAGTGACAGAACTTCAGAACCAAATGGAGAAGTTCCAGGGGATCAATGTTCCTGGCTGGGGCAAGTGTTTGTTACCAGACGTACAGGCGTAGGTGAGATGGTTGAAGGAAGGCATCAGGAAATGGCTTGATCCCTTGTGGTACAGTATAGTCCACATGCTGGCTGCCATGTGTGATCCAAGGGAGAAGAGCAGCATATGCAGCAGACAAAACCTGGGCACGAGGCTGCAGACAAAGCCTGGGCACGAATCTCTGGATGGAGGTGCTGGTGAACAGAATCAGGGAGGCAGAATGGTAGAAGGGGGGGATATGGAAGAGGGGTATCCACTGTCCCATGCCAGCAAGTCATCCACCAGCCAGTCTCCTTCTCTACCACAGGTGCTGCCAATGTGGGCCAAGGGCATGGCTTCCATGGTGGGGTCCAGAGGCATCAGACCCCACCATCTGGCAAGCACCAAGGCCTGAGAGCTCTCTCACCAAAGACGTGGAGCCACTGCTGTGTGACCCCCTGGCCTACTGAGCATGCTGCAGCTAGATGTGGTGGGATCTGGCCGCAGTTGCCTGGAGACACCTGCCCTGTACACCGACCAGTTTTCCAAGTGAAAGGATGGTCAGCATTGCTGGTGATGTAGTGACATCCCACCATACCTCATTTCATCCTGGTTTGGTGGAGCAGCTAGTGTTCCTCAAGGTGAACCTCCAGCTGCTGGGGTTCTCTGAGTTCTAGGTGCAGAACCCCTGCTGGGTTTCTCTGAGCTCCACTCATCTCACTCTATCCACTCTGATTTCCTTTTTCCATGTTTTAAAAACTATTTAATGCCCCATTCTCAGAACTGGAGGCGGCACTCTCTGCATCACCAGCCAGCAGGGGAAGAACATGTCCTTGGTGAGCACCCATGCCAGAATAAACTTGGAGGTATGGCCTGTGCCAAGAAGAAGGAGAAGGCCCCAGGTCCTTGGTATGATCACTAAAACAGCATTCTGCCAGCAGCACCACAGCCCCTGGAAATGCCAGGACTGAGGATCCCCCTAGTGAAAGGCAGGTAGAAGGTGCCATAACCTCCAGCCATCACACACTGGAGAAAGTCCAGACCCATCACATCTTTGATAGGCCTGAGGCTTGTTGGTTGCAGTAGAGTTCTGAGGCTCCAGGTAAGCTCAGCTTAGCTGCCCAGGATGCTAGCTTTAGAGTTGAAAACCCTTTGTCGGGCTGAATAAGCACCTGCAGTTGGTGTGTGTGCTGTTCCTAGATGGAAGGAATAGTAAAGAAGCCAGAGGCTGGCCTGGCATGTAATGTGGACAAGAAAGCCAGCCAGTGAAAATGGAAATGGAGGCATCAGGGGGTGAGGAACAAGCTGGGGTGGGGAAGGAAGTGGAATATACCAGGTAAAACTGGAGAGGTACCTGGGGTGTCAGATGTCCAGCAGGTTATACTGTGTTGTAAATCAAATGTCTGTATTGAGTCTGTAAGTTTCTGTACCAAGGAGGTTGATGAAGTGCAGTTCATAGGCTCATCTTTGAAAAGTGGTCTGATCCCTTTGAGGATCAGGGCTGAGAGATTAGAGACAAGTGGTGTTCTGTTCTTGTCTTTGATAGATTTTGGTGTGCCTTATTCTGGTGTGCAGTTGTTGCACTCGGTACCCTGATGGAGATATACGTTGTATTGTGAAGATATCTCCATTCTGGAGATATTGTTGGCAGTTTTTGTTGGGCTGTAGGAAATTGGCTTTGGGTGATGAGGTTAGCAAGGTTCAGTGCTTGTTTGAATTTACAAGCCACTTTTCAGAGGCGAGCCTATGAACTGCACTTCATCAACCTCCTAGGTACAGAAACTCACAGACTCAATATAGACATTTGATTTACAACACACTACAACCTGCCAGATATCTGCCTCCCCAGGTACCTCAAAACAAGGCCTTGGGGGCTTGGACAGATTGCCATGAGATGTGGTGCAAGCACCTACTCTGGACTCCTTTAAGAGATATTTGGATGTTTATCTTGCTCGTATCCTTTGACCTCAGCTGACTTCCTGTCCCTGGAGGAGGGGGCTGGACTCGATCTTCCAAGGTCCCTTCTAGCCCTAATGTCTGTGAAATCTATGAAAACAATGCTACTACAAAGAACCCTGCAACTACCACCTGATTCCTTAGTTTTCAAATCCCATTAGGTGTATAACACTGCCATTAGCTATTGACTCATTAAACTATCCCTTTGGTCTATGGACATAGGCAGGCAAGGTTCTTTGGATATATATAATATCTTCTATTAGACCAAAAAGGTTCTTTGCAAGCTTTCGGGCATAACACCCTTCTTCAAGCATTGGGAGACTCTGTTGCTATTTTGCCTGCCAAGTTGGTAGTTGACATTCTTAGAAAATTATCTGCAAGTCCAGAGGCAGCAAACAACCCTGCTTCCTCTGGACTTCTGAAGATTAGGAGCTGGAAGTTGTCCCTATGCAAGTTATGCAACAGTTGCCTCTTGCAGGGCCCTAAAGCATCTGGTATTGGCAATTATCAGAAGGGCTACTCATCTGACAACCAAATACAAGGTAGAAAATAGTGCATGCCCTTTTGATCTGTGAGAGCAGGAAGATAAAGAAAAGAGAAATATCTGACAGGACTGCAATTACTGGCTGCTTCAAAATGATGCACAGGCACAGTGTCCATGCAAGGCCTGAAGGAAATCAATAATGCCCCCAAAGCCAAGTTTTAGTAAATTACTGTGCATTTAGATGCACAGGTGATATCCTCACAATCACTTGAATGATTGGCCCAAAGTTGTAGACCACATTAATTCATAATAATGGATTGTTCAAATCATTATATACCATGTACCACAATAACATTTTATTCTTGATGATTATATTAAAAAAATTACTTGACAAACCACTGAGAGGCAGCACAGTACCACAGAAAAATTTCTCCCATGAAAAGCAATGTGTTTAAGAAGTCTAAAAAATATCAAAGGTTTTCAGAATGATACAGTTCTCTCAAAAGGCTCAAGAAAACTATATGACAGTTCTACACTTCTTCCCATACTCTGGGAAGCAGCAAAACTGAAAAAGGAATGTAATCAGAAGAGTAGCTAGCACATGTTGCTCCAAGAAGAAGCCTCGCTAACCGAGTGAGGTAGGCTTTAAACACGGGTCACTGGGGGATGGAGACCAAAGACCTGAGGTAAGTGGGAAAGCAGGTGACCTGGAGAAGCACAAACTGGAGAGGGCAACAGGGCAGGCCTAATTCCTCCTGAGAAAGTAGGGCAGCCAGCTACTTACTACACATGTCTGTACAACAATGCATGGAACCTGGGGAACAAGCAGGAAAAAATGGAAGTCTTCGCACGGTCACACAACTATAACGTGAGTGGAATAACAGAGACTTGGTGGGATAGTTCACGTGACTGGAGCACTGTCATGGATGGGTACAAACTGTTCAGGAAGGGCAGGCAGGGGAGAAGTGGAGAAGCAGTTGCACTTTATGTACAAGAGTTGTATAATTGCTCAGAGCTCCAGTGTGAAACTGGAGACAGGCCTCTGGAAAGTCTAGGTTAGGGTCATACGGGAGAGTAACAATTGTAACATTGTGGTAGACCAGCAGATCAAAAGGACGAGGTCGATGAGGCTTTCTTCAAACAGCTAGTGGAAGTTTCTAGATCACAGGCCCCGGGTCTCATAGAGGACTTCAGTCACCCTTGCATCTGTTGGGGGAGGGCAATTCAGGACATTTTTGGAGTACTGGGGAAAACAGTCTGGTGCAAGTGCTGGAGCGGCCAAGTAGGAGCCAGGCTCTTCTTGACCTGCTACTCACGAACAGGGAGGAATTGTGGGGGAAGACTATAGTAGCTGATAGCAATTTGGGCAACCATGAGACGATTACATTTAGGATCCTTCAGAAAAGCAGACTTGACTCAGGAAACTGGTGGGCTCCCCAGGAAGGCAAAAGGGGTCCAGGACAGCTGGTTGTATTTTTTAAAAAACCTTATCGAGGGCACAAGAATGAGCCATCCCAAAATGCAGTACAATCTAGATATCTGAAATGTGGAAGATATTGAACTTTAAGCAGTTTTTTTTAAATGAAATCTTCATAATTTTACAATGAGGAAGCAAGTTTTACCACCTGAAACCTCCTGCCTTTCTTTGAGGTAATTTGCATTATCATGGAGCCCAGAGACACCTCACCACATAAGAAATTCCTACCCATCTCTGGGTATCCTGTTCCAGGGTTTTACTAGCCTCCTAGTGCGAAAATTCTTCTTAATATCTAACCTAAACTTCCCTTGCGGCAACTTAAGACCATTGCTCCTTATTCTGTCATCTGCCATCACTGAGAGCAGTCTAGCTCCATCCTCTTTTGAACCCCCCCCACACACACACACACACACACGCACGCACACATTTTCAGATAGTTGAAAGCTGCTATTAAATCCCATCTCGGTCTTCTCTTCTCTAGACTTGATGAGCCCAGTTCCCTGTCTTTCCTCATATAAATCAGGTCCCCGAGCCCCCTCACCATTTTTGTTGTCCTCCACTGGACTCTTTTCAATTTGTCCATATCTTTTCTGAAGTGTGGGGCCCAAAACTGAACGCAGTACTCCAGATGTGGCCTCACCAGTGCTGATAGAAGGGAAGAATCACTTCCCTCAATCTACTGGCAACACTCCTACCAATGCAGCCCAGAATGCCATTATCTTTCTTGGTAATAAGGGCGCACTGCTGGTTTATTGTCCACTGTAACCCCCAGGTCCTTTTTCACAGAGCTGCTGCCCAGCTAGCCAGCCCCCGGCCTGTACTGGTTCATGGGATTGTTCCATCCAAAGTGCAGGACTTTGCACTTGTCCTTGTTGAACTTCATGAGATTTATTTTGGCCTAATCCTCCATTTTATCTAGGTCACTCTGAATCCTAGCCCTACCCTCCATCATATCTACTACTCCCCCAGCTTTGTGTCATCTGCAAACTTGTTGAGGGTGCACTCCATGTCATATTCCAGGTCATTGATGAAGACATTCAACAAAACTGGCCCCAGGACCAACCTCTGGGCAGCTCCCCTTGATACCAACTGCCAACTAAACATTGAGCCATTGATTTCTATTCTCTGAGCCCAGTGCTCCAGCCAGTTTTCTATCCATCTTACAGTCCATTCATCTAGCCCATACTTCCTTAGCTTCCCTGCAGAAATGTGGGAAACTATATCAAAACCCTTGCTAAAATTAAAGTACACCACATTGACTGGCCTCCCCACATCCACAGAGCCAGACATCTTTTCATAGAAGACAATTAGGTTACTCGGCATGACTTGGCCTTGGTGAATCCATGCCGACTGTTCCTAATCACCTTTTTTTTTCCCTCCAAGGGCTCAGAAATGGATTCCTTGAAGTTCTGCTCCATAATTTTTCCAGGGACTGAGGTGAGACTGACTGGTCTGTAGTTCCCTGGATCCTCCTTTTCCCTCTCTTAAATTGGGTACTATGTTTGCCCTTTTCTAGGACATCTACTGATCACCATGAGTTTTCAAAGATGATGACCCATGGCTCTGCAGTCACATCAGCTGCATTCCATCTGGCCCCACATACCTGTACACATCCAGCTTTTCTAAGTAGTCCCTAACCCATTCTTTCAGCACTGAGGGCTGCTCACCTCCTTCGCAAACTGCAGTAGTCTGGGAGCTGACCTTGCCTGTGAAGACAGAGACAAAAAAGACATTGAGCACTTCAGCCTTTTATTCATCCTCCGTCACAAGGTTGCCTCCCCCATTCACTAAGAGACCCACACTTTCCCTCATCCTCCTCTTGCTACCAAATACTTATAGAAGCCTTGCTTGTTACCTTTCATATCTCTTGCTAGATGCAACTTCAATTGTGCTTCACCCTTCCTGATTTCATCCCTCCATTGCCCAAGCAATGCTCTTATATTCTTCACTAGTTATTTCTTCAAGTTTCCACTTCTTATATGCTGCCTTTTTGCAATTCAGTTTACCAAAGAGTTCCCTGCTAAGCCAAGCTGGTTTTCAGCCATACTTGCTAGTTTTCCTGCACATCAGGATAGTTTGTTTCTGCACTCTTGGTAAGGCTTCTTTGAACTACAGCCAGCTCTCCTGGACTCCTGTTCCCCTCAGTCTGGCATTAGTCTCCTGAGTGAGTCGAAGTCTACTTTTCTGATGTCCAGGTTCCTTACTCTGCTGCTCTCTCTCCTTCCTTTCCTCTCAATCCTGAACTCAGTTACCTCATGGCCACTGATGCCCAAGCCTCCAACTCTCTTACTTTATGGTTTGTTTAATATCTTACCCACTCTTTTCATTATTTCATTTTGAATAAAGGAAGAGGTCTGTAGTATTGCTGTGACTAGGGAGTGACCTGCAATTTAACATAGGTAAATAGCAATAATTAGCAGGGTTAGAGCAAAGATTCCCAGTTCTGTTACCAGCAAAGTGTATGGTTCAGTTCTAAGCTATTAGGGCTCAGTATTCCCACTGTTCTGGTACCATTTGGGGGAAAAATTTTAAAAGCAGAGAAAATAGGGCCAAGAGAAGGGGAGCGGGGGGAAGGATGCAACTGACTTAATCATTCTTCTAATTCCTTTTGTCCAGAAGCACTCGTGTGGAAGTATGTTTGAAAATTCCAGATAAATATTAACTACATTCTGTGTGGCTTGATTCATTTGAAATGAAACAGTTTTTGTATTACCAGTATTTTTGTAGATATTTGACTATATTTATTTTACTGATTCATATTCTTGATTGCAATTAAGCTATTAGAATGATTTAGGCATTTGTCTTATGTTGATCTTAATTATCTTTACTTTTTAATTTATACTTATAGATGACAAATTTTTGCTTGGGTTTTGGCATGTTTTTATGAAACAAAGACATTGAGCTCAGAACTATTTTATAACAAAGGAAATCTGGATTTCATTCTTTCATCTGTTGTTTATTACCAATTTGTAAGTTACATAAATGGTAACAAATGACATATTTGCATTTTCATATCAGCAAACAGCAATTCACTACAATAAAAAAGAAAAATAAGATGAAAGTTAGACTGTAGGTTATTAAATGTAAAATTGGTATCATACATTCCAAAGCAATAATTCCAGCAAGATTATTTTATCACATGAGAAATAAATCTGGGACAAGATTTTTGGTCAAATAGTTTATTTGACAAAAATGAAGTTGTGTCCAAAAATAGAGGGGTTTTTTTATTTATTTATTTTAAATCTTTTTTATATAGAAACAATTTTTTTTAAATTATGTCAGCCCCAAGTTCAAATGTAATTTTAAAATAGTTAAAAGAAAATGTACAAGACCAAATTAAGCATTAAATCTAATCTAAAACAAATTTCTGGGAGAGTGTTTTAGGGAAGAACAAAAATCATTTTTTGCTTCTCATGCCTTTTTCCACATAAAAAAAATTATGAATGTCATATACTTGCTTTAAAGCAATCCCTTGAAAGACAAGAAAGTGAATTATCTGAGTCACTAACCAAAAGAGACATGCTGTGGGGTAATGAGTTTCAGCACAATATTCTATTTCTTCATTAAATAGGTATGTTAGTGAAAAATAAAAATCAAATTTAGAGACATTTCCTACATTTATAGCAAGAGCTGGTATCAGATTTTAAAAACAGAAAGAGCACAATATGGATGTTCTGTAAATCAAGAACTAGAGCAAGCCATCTTTCCAGAGAGAAGTCTTTTTAGGTGTGACAAGTGGAAAGTTTTAAAAGCTTTGGACCCCATCCTCTGCGTTACAAAAGCCAAAAACGATGCCTAAATGAAGATCATCACATGGAGAATCTCATCACTGAGATCTCCTAATTTGTTCCACTGAGATTGTTAACACGGCAGAATGTTGGGTCTTCCTATAAATCCATACCCATAATCTAAAAATAATAATTCATAACACTCAATCTTTCCCTGCTCCTTGTTATCCAACCCAGCAGGAATCCAGAAGATCCTCATTACACAAGGAATTGTGGAAAAATAATTATGTACCTGTCTTTTTGCTGAGCTCTTGATGTCTACCATCTTGCACATTGCCCTTCAGATCTCCACTGCATGCACCTCTGCAGATAAGGTAGGCTATCCGGAGGCTGCAGAGACACCCATCTAGTTAAAATCTGGCACACTGTTTCTCAAGGTCCACCACATTTTGAATGACAATATTTGTTCACATTTGTCTTACTGCAAAGCAATAACCTACTTGGTCTTGCTGAAGGCTATATATGTTTTAGTTAGGAGGCCCCTAAACTTAAACATAAATGACCTCATTATGTGGGCTCCTCCTACTCCCGCTTCCTCTCTATTTTTGGATACTTAATTACACCCAGCATTCACTGTTACGTTAAGTATTCCAAAAAAAAATTTTTTTAAATCAGTGACTATCAGCCTCTCTCTTATCTCTAGTTTCCAGCTGCATCAAGTCCCCAGTGCCTCATGTTCACAAAGTACAATTATTTAGATACTATTGTTTACAACTCTTTTTTAAGTATTGCCTGAATCCAGGAGCAACAATATTACTGGTGAAGGTTTAAGTTTTCATCATAAAGGAGTACTGAATAGGAGAGATGTCACTGATGAAGAAGTGCTATCATATACATCATACATTGCTTACTGCCTGTTTTTGGTGGTGACTACTTAAAATAGGAATCACTTGAGACTATAGCATCAATAGGTTCAGTGACACTGATGAATGGAAAAGACATTACTAAGGTGAAGGTCTATATATTTTTCGAGCTGATTGGAGTAGAATTTGAGAGGTAGGGGAAGATCATATCAGCAGTTAAATCAATAGAGTGGTTTTGAACTGAAGTTTCAGTAGTAAATGAAACACACGCAATGAACAATAAGATTGTTATATCTGTGTTTTATATTTATTTTTTAAACCTACACATTGTGAAATATTTGCCATGCTGCAGCTCTTATTTTTGTAGCGGCTCCATAGTGGGAAGTCTGAGGTATAATCCAGCAAGCCAAGTCTGTGCAACAGAATTGTGGAATTCATTCCTGCCAAAAGAGCAAGCAAAAAGCTGAATAAAAGCTGATGTATGGAATCAGAAGACATGCGTTGTCCTTGATGCGTGGTATGAAGTGGGAATGAAGGTTGGGAAAGAATATAACAAGCCTTTTTCCAAACTGCACAGCATGTATAAGGATTAAACTGTTTCAGACCCAGTGTTCTGGGAGGGCCAGCTCAGGGGTGCTGGCAGGCCCTGAGCCTGGCAGCTACTGCTGCATCCCCTGTCCTGTGCAGCACTTGGGACTGCAGGTGCACAGTTGCAGGCTGGCCGGGGCCCGGGGGGTGTTGTTCTGGACCCTTTACCTCCAGCTGCTGCTGTTGCAGCAGCACTAAGCCACTCTGGGTGTTGGGGGCAGGAAGCTTCAGTTCTGCAGCTCCTGCCCAGCAGGAGCTCCAGCTCCAGCTCATGGATATCTTGGAAGGTGGAAGGCATGAGAGAGGTTGAAGCAGCCAAGCTGAAAGAAGGTCCTCCCACCCCAAGCTATGCTGCATGATGTGACAGGAGCAAGAGTCACAGCTGGAAGTGAGGGGAGAAAAACAGTCCTGCCAGGCCTGGTGGCTTCTGCCCAGCACATGGAGCTCTGGCTACAGCCACCTTCCAAGGTGTTCAGGAGCCAGAGCTGGAGCTCCACACACTGGGTAGAAGATGCAGGGCTGAAGCTTCCTGCCCTGCTTACCCAGAGTAGTGTGGTGTGGCTGTGGTAGCAGCAGCTGGAGGCATGTGGGGCAGAACACGTCCCCCAGCCCTAGCTACCCCGCAGCTGGTTGCATACCTGCAGCCCCAGGTGCTGCAAGAGGCAGGGGGAATGGTGGTGGCTACTGGGCTCGGCACTCACTAGCACCTCCAAGGTGGTCTGGGTGGCCTGCTTCCCAGCCAGCTCCCACCAGTACTGCTGAGCTTGGCTGTCACCCAGCTGCAGTGGGCTAGAAAGGGCCATGCCCCCACGGACTGGCCCCGTGGAGCCCTTCCCAGGTGGCTGTGGCTCCATGACAGCCCTGCCTGGCTTGGGCATGGGGAGCCAGAAGCAATCTGGCTACACAGCCCCCATGGTCCCAGCTCAAACTGCCCCTCTGCCTCTACCCTCAGCAACACCCACAGGCCAGCAGGGCTCAGCCTCAGAGCCCTAGTGGCAGTCCCAGCCCCAGCCCTGAGTGAATAGCAAGACCATGCTGGCTGGCTCTGGCCAGGTCCTCCGCCACCTGAGCAAAAGCAAGAGGGAAAGCTGGGCAGACCCCAACAGGGGTCCCATGCCTGCCCAGAGACAGGGGAATTTAATCCCCACCCCCTGCTCCCTTTTGCCTGAGGCACTGCCCTGGCCAGTGTCTGGCTTCAGGGACAAGACTGGCAAGGGTTGCTTCTCCTCTCTCTCTCTCTAGGCACAATCTGACTGGGGTCTCTAAGGGCCAGGGTGGAGGTTTAAACCCCTCTACAATCATACTTAGCTCCTGCAGGAGCCTGGTTACATCCCCTAAGTCAGCTTCCCTTCAGACTTACAGCTGCTGCAAAGGGAAGGGAAGGATGCTTCACCACGCTCCGGCTCCTAGTCTAAACCACTGTAGGCATGTGCCTGCATTTCCAGAATCAAATGTTAATGTCTGTACACTTGCAAATCAGTTCAATGTGTGCAGGTTAGAGATCATCGGTCCAGAGTGGAGCGTTGGATGCAGTCATCTTCACTTGCGAAGGACGAACAACAGACTAATTTGCAAAGATGGACGCAATTCAAGTTTGGGGTTTTTGAATATCTGAATGTAGACTTCAACTGCCTGTTCCCATCTGGCAGGATTAACAAGTAGTTCTTGTTCTTCACATTGATTTAGATCCTTCCACCTCTGCTGAGACCAGGTGCGTAATTAAGACACAAATTAATCTTCATTTTTCCTGTAAGCATGCCTTTCTTAATTTCAAAATCCTTTTTTAGTCTATAAAGCAGGAATTGAATGAAATCAAAACCACATTTTCTTTTGCAGTTCAAAATATGATCAAACTGGGCTAATTTTAGGAGGCATAATCCTAAACACAGATCAGAACATCTTCTAACCTTTCTACCATAGCTTCTTTTCTAATATAAAAATATTTATGCCTGAATAATCTTCTGGAAACAATACCTTGGGATTATTAAAATAAAATGCCAAAGTCCAGTTCTACAACCTTTATTTGCAAGGAGAGCACCAGTTGTGTGACTCCATAAATAAGTACTACTTACTGCCAGTAAGGGTTTCAGAAATGGCCCAGGAAGCCTGTTCTCCAGCCAGCCCCTACCTGTGCTGCTGGGCTGAGCTATCACACAGCCACTGTGGGCTGGGAAGGGCCCTGCCCCCATGGGCCAGCCCCGCAATCCTTTGCCAACTGGCTGGACTCCATGATAGCCCTGCCCAACTTGGACATGAGGAGCTGCACAGCCCCTGTGGCCCCAGCCCAAGCAGCCACTCACTGGAAAGGGTCTGGCCTTAGCAGTCCAGCCTGGGCTGGCCCCTCTGCCTCTGCTCCCAGCAGCATTCACAGAAATAAGCCCTCTCCCTGCTCTCTTTGCCTCGTGGGCCCATGTATCTGGCCATGCCCCTGCCCCTGCTTGGGCTGTAGAGCAGAGGGGAGGGGCCAACCCTGGTCTCTGGAACAGACATCACTGCCCTACCAGGGCTGCAAAGCATCAAGGATGCCAAGTCTGATTTAACTTAAACCATGAAGGGGTCTGGGACAGAAGTTGCATAAACCAGTTTGACTCAAATCAGTTAGTCTGATACTACATTCAATCAGGTTTATATTAAACCAGTTTCAGCCATTTTGAAACTAGTTTATGTGCACTGAACCTCTGTTCTGTTACAGGTTTAAACCAGTTTCTGATAACTTAAACCAGTTTATTTACAATTTCTGTCCCTAGCCTTTTGGTCTGAGGCACATTGTTTAGTCTAGCTACTATGTGTGTACTGAAATAAAAAGACTGGACTGTCTTTAGGGCTGGCTGCTTTCAAAAGAACTAAATTGGTTGATTAATTTTTTTAAATTAGATATTGTTCATATTTTTAAAGTAAATATTCAGTTAGGGGGCTAAACACAAACATCCTTTGAAACTTCAGACACAATGGTAAAGTGAGCTTGTAAACACTGGTATCCCAGCAGCCATTATGCTGACTGATGACTGTGAAACTCAGGCTGAATTGGGCCTACTCACCAAAATTAAAATACTGATGGCAATTGCACAGTGCAAGAGGACATGTTTGTGGCTGGACCTTCTGAAAAGAAATAATTAGGCATCACGTCCAGCTTATCTTGTTATAGTTATGATGATTTTAAACAAGCTCCTATTTGTCTGGTATTTAACTGTGTGAAATGTCTATCCTTGATTAATTAGTATAGTAAATATTTCTTTGCAAGTAACTTGTGTTTATGTGTAAGAAGAGACATTCTCCATCTGGTCTTTGGTTGGTGTCTCCTGATTTACTCTTTGATATGTTCCAGCTTAATATACATCGATAATCTATTGCTACTGAGAAAGGTAATTCAATCAAAATTGGGACTTTCTGATAACCAATAATGAACAGCTTGATTAACAGGATTTTCCTACTAGTTACCACTTGGGATTCTCTCTTGATTTACATGGCTACAAGAATGTTTTGAAGATATTAAGCTAAAGGGTATAAAAGAGGAATGAAACAACTAATAGGGCACACTTCGAGAATGAGAAATCATTCTGACAAGAACTGCTACAGCACCCAGATGATCTTCTGGTGAATGGATCCACACCTTGAGACTATGACAGCACTCTTTGCCTGTGTGGTATATGAAATGTACCTTTAAGGGGCCTGTGGTGCAATGGTCCAGTTTTCCTCCTGATGCCACGTGGATGTGGTTTGGTGGTGGTGAGTGGTTCTCCCTGAAAGCTGTGAGAGTATGTGTGGCTGAATTCTGTTTTCCTAATAAAGATGAAGCTTGTTTATCATCCTGCAAGTCTCTGCTGAATGATGACTTGAGGACAGAACCCCAGGGGCAAGGAAGTCCAAGTGAGTACACCATCCCTGGAACCTAAAGGCCTAGGAAGAGCACTATAGCCAGTATTGGTAAGATGCTATCACTTTTACAACTAAATACTAGACTTTGCTTTACTTTAGACTCATTTAGCAGTGAATACTTGTAGTAAATAAAGGCTTTCTGTCATTCTTCAAAAAAGTTGTCATGTCAGTCCTTTATACACTAGTCCTGAATCCCATTTCATGACTTAACACTGGCTCCCCTCTTACAAGTTAAGTAAAGCTTGGCTAAAGCAATATGAAAGACCTTCAAAGAACTTGCACATGCTCCAGCATTAAGTGGTATTGATTCACTGGGTGCATTAATCCCTGAAAATTTGTTTCAACTATCATATAATGGACAATATTAAATTGTGTTGTAGAAATCCTCTGGCTTTGAATAATTAAAGACAGGGCTCTCCAAGTGGCATGCAGCCCCTAAGGAACAAACAAGCAGACCCAGGTCTCCTAGCCCAGATGCACACATCCAGCTTCTATTGCTGGAGTCCCTTGGTTCCCCCTCCCTAGCCCTTCCCCTCCCAGCATAAGAGGAGACAGTGTGGTACTGTAGTATGAATCTTTTGATATTGATTTTTTTTCTTTTATGAACAACTAAAACTCCATTTTGTACTTGTTCCCTGCTTGACATGAGTAGATGAACTTTGTATTCACTGTGTACTTTGAAAGTTTATGTGAGAGGGTGAATAGTGAAAGAATGGGAATTTTTGCATGAAAGCAAAAGATTTAACTGTTTATGTAAGCAACAAGGTGCCAAATGTGTAAGTTACCAGTCAGTAAACTAATTAATAGATGGCTGAAGAATCCCTTTGAGGCTTAGGGCACAATCAAGATAATGAGGAAAAGCAATGTACACATCCTGCCAGATGGGCAGCAAGGCTGATACACCAACTTTTATGACCAAGCTGATCTTGGGCTGTGATAAGCAGAAGATGGATGAGAAACAACTGCAAAAACAGAAACTGGGTATGAAAAAACCCCAAAGTAAAAAGCAAAGGATGCCAAGTCCCACAAAAAAGGATTCTGGAAAATACCAGTTTGAGTAAGTCTCGCTTAACTGCTGCTTTCTTTGAAGCACACGCATCTGTTCACTCCACTCCAGCTACTATCTGCATCTTCTCTCAATAGGCCTGGCTGGCCACCTAGTATTCCTATTGAACAACTGCTGCTGTTAACTATAATATCTGAATGGAATGGTTGTTTTGTGTTCGTGCATGTCTGAGTGTAATGATGTGTATGATGATTTGTGTGCATCTGTATGAGTGGTGCGTCTGAAACTCTATGTCTAATTCATGTAATCAATAAATGCGGCATTTTGCCTTATCCCCCTTTATAAGGTCTTGCTCTTGATTTGATAAATTGGTAATTCAAAGTAACAGTACATTGGGAGTTGTCCCTCTAACTTAGCAGGGGCCTGGAGTGCATCTCCACATGGTGTAGGGAGAAGCCATATGGGGCAGAAGGCTCACACTACATGGTGTGGGGGCTGTATGACTGGGGTACAATGAACAGTACATCAGTACACAATGAATTGTAATGGGGGTGAGGGATGTGTGAAGCTTTGGTCTGTGATTTGGTTTGGAGAAGATTTAGCCCTTTTTGGAGGCCAAAACACTGAATCCAATCAAACTAGGAGGGAACCCTTCCCCCCACCCTTGATTCTGAATCTCCAAATCCAAAAAGATTCAGAGACTCAAAAAGAAGTCTTTCAGGGGATCATAAACTGAGAAGAGGGAGGAGCAGCAGGGGAGGAAAGACTGACATCTGTAGCTGGTCAGTGACTGTGATCTTTTCCTGATATCCCTTCCAATCACAATGCTCAGGAGGAGGGATGTAGAAACTGCATATAAGCCTCTGTCTGCAGGCTTTCTGGGCCTTTTATGAACTGTTTTTGCCAGAGCAACAGCGTCTGAAAGGTAATGGACTGGTATGGCTTCCTACCTAGTCACTCTCCTACTAGTATCTGTTGTTGGAAAGGATTGGATACAGCTTGCTAACTAGAATCTCTCTATTTATCCCGATCCAATCCATTTCTTTCAACTTATATTTGTTCTTGGGTTCCCCCTGCCACATATAAAAAGAAAGCTGTGTTTTCCCTGACAGCGTGATCCAACACTGTGCAGGAAAGCACGTACATTACACACACTCATGTACATACATCATAGAAGAAGTCAGATAGAGATTATTAAACACAACACAGAAGTCAGATGGTCATACATCAGAGAAGAAGAAGAGATATTATTGGTTAGTTACACACACAGGCACATTTTCCAGCACAGGAAAAATGAATATGAAGCATGCTGGAAAGGCAGGTGTCAGGTCTTCTGGCAAGGGAGAGAGAGGGGTAGCTGCTACATCCCCCTACCCCAACCTGTCTCTCTCACCCTCTTGACACCTTCATTTCCATTTCCACTGACTGGCTTTCATGCCTGCGTTACACTCCAGCCTCTGGCTGCTTTACTATTCCTTCCATCCAGGAACTGCAAGTGCTTCCTCAGCCTGATGAAGGGCTTTCAACCCGAAAGCTTGCTAAGATATATTTCTTCAACTATTCAGTTGGTCTACTACCAGACTGACCCAAAGAACCTTGTCTGCCAGTGCCATGTCCTTAGACCAACACCCCTAGCACCTGTCCCCAGTCATCTGACCAGAAGGAGGAAGGGCCCTGGGCACATCTAAGCCCCAGGGCTGGGGCTGGGGCTAGGGCTGGGGCTGGCAGGTAGAGTTCTCTGGCAGCTGCTGGAGAAGAAACTCCTGCAGGAAAGGAAAGAAAGGCTCTGTTACAGTTTGAATGCCTGAGATGCTGCTACTGCTACTGTGCTGCTCTCTAAGTTATTGCCTTTTGTTATTTAAAATGGTAGACTAGACTGAGGCTGTAGGGGAGAAGGAGACTTTATTGGGGCACACCACCATGTCATGTAGAGGCCCCAGCATCAGTGAGAGTGTGCCTTAACACACACACCGTTTCACACGTCACAAGTTTTGCTTGTCAACAGCCTGAGGTATAGTTTCCCAGAAACCCATGCACCGATCTCCTTGAATCTTGGCAGGTATCACACCCTCAGAAGGGGCTACCATCCCCAAATTTTTATCTTAATCAGCCAAACTATGACAAAGTTATAGGTATTTCAGTGATTCCCCATTATAGTTTATGGCTGAATCTCCAAATCTCTCTGAATCAGCGCCAAATCTTCCGAAGCCAATTTGGCCAAATCAGTTCAGGAAAGTGATCCGAATCTTCAGATCAAATCACTGTCCTCTGAATTGGCTAAATCCAAATTGAATACTTCCCTATTTGCACAGGCCTACTGTATAGTGCCACGTTCAGCCCCTGCAGCATGCCACCAGGGCATATGCAACCACCATGACATGTATGGGGTACATGTGGCACCAGTGACCACAGAAGATGAACACCCTGATTTAAGAAACCAAAATACATGTTACTCGTTAGGAAGTATCCCAATGTATTTTATATCTGATTAGGGCAGGCTGAATATGACTTCAGGGCTATGTCATCTAGCCTATCAGGCTGGAAGGTTGAACACCACTGGGTTAGGATGTTTATGGTGGTCTCCTGGTCAAATTTCAGTTCAGATAACTGTTAGGATTGTGCAAAACAGCACCATTTTGTTTCAACTTCTGTTTCACTGTTTTGAAAGGGACAGTGTTTCTTTTCACTGTTTTGAAGCACTGTTCCATTTTGCTTCATCAAAACTGTTTCACTGTTTCAGTGCATTTCAATGTTTTGCCCATAGGCTACATTTGGGGAATAATGAAAATGCCTATAACTTTACCATTTCTTTCCTGATTCAGATAAAAATAGCAAGGATGGTAGCCCCTGCTGAGGCCACAAAGCATGTCAAGTTTCAAGGAGTTAGGCATAGGGGTTTCTGGGAAACTGCACTGTGATGACTATAGGTATTGTAGGGCTTACGGGCACTGCCGAGAGTTTGTTTACCTACAGGTGGTGACAGGATGGAACTCAACCTCGGATCACCCAGTCTGCCAGGAAATTTACCTTATTTTTTTTCACTCTTGTCATGACTTTGTTGGTACAATGTTAATACGAGGCGATACTCTGGAGGTGATCCTTCAGGTCTCAATTTGTCTTCTTCTGTGGGACTCCACATTTCCCCTTTAACCTACCCTAGCCACTCCAGATGGAATTTCAGGCTTCTCCTCAGCCTGGTTTTAATGCTGCCTGATTGTCTAATACTCAGCCCTCTGTAACGTGCCACCCCAGATGACCATAGACTCAGTTTGACACACATCCCATCCAGGGGATGGCTTTAGCCTGGGTTCAAACACCCTAGAACACAACTGTTTCAGTCTCTCTTTAGAGTCAATCCATGTCCCCTTTACCAGGGGACCAATTTCTCATATCCCAAAAAACCAGTCAATATAATGCTGCTCAGTACAGATCCAAGTAGGTCTACTGGTGAGCACACGCAGTACCTAGTAGAATCTCTCTTCAGAGCACAGCAAAGCCACCCCTTACCATGCATGGCTCCAATCATCCCTTACATTGTCCCATGCCTCACAGATAGTATATTGATACTGTCCATGTAACGAGGTCTTGGTCTCACTCTACCTTCTACTATCACTGGGCTCTCTATGCCCCTGTCACTGCAAGCTCACTAGTGCCCACGACACAGTGGTGTGTCCCAATGAGGTCTCCTCCTCCCCATAAGCCTCAGCCCAGTTCACTACTTTAAATAACAACCAGTAAGCAAGCAGCACACTAGCACTAGCATCTGAGGCCACCAAATCGTCACAGAGGCTTTCTTTCCTTTCCTTCAGGAGCTTCTTTGCCAGAAGCTGTCAGAGAACTCTTCCTGCCAACCCCATCCCTGGGGCTTAAATGTGCTCAGGGCCCTGCTTCCTCCTGATCAGCTAGCTCGGAACAGGTGCTAGAGGTGTAGGCTGTAGCCGTGTTGGTCTAAGGACATGGCAGACAAGGTTCTTTGGGTCAATCTGATACCTCTTAGTAGACCAACTTGATAGTTGAAGAAATATATCTAAGCATGTTTTCAGGTTAAAAACCCTACATCATGCTGTGGAAGCACTTGCAGTTGGTTTGTGCTGTTCCTGGATGGAAGGAATAGTAAAGAAGCCAGAGGCTGGCATGCAATGCAGGCAAGAAAGCCAGTCAGTGAAAATGGAAATGGAGGCGTCAGGGGATGTAGTAGGTAAAAGTGGAGAGGTACTTGGGGAGTCAGATGTCCGGCAGGTTACAGTGTGTCATAATTCCAATGTCTATATTGAGTCCATAAGTTTCGGTACCTAGGAGGATAATAAAGTGCGGTTCATAGGACTAGCAAAGTAGCCACACAATGGATGCCAACAAAGTTGGCACCATGCACCACCTCGATCATATTGGCCCCATTGTCAGTGACCATGCACCTGCACCCTGCCCAATGAGCCACCCCTTTACCAAGTGGTTCATGGCCCTAATGATCTCAGGTACTGTGTGGAACTCATCCATCAGCTCAGCTTGAAGGAGAGCTCACCAACGGCATGTCTAGTCACACAAGTGCCTTGTGAGGGAGAGCTAGGCATGATCTCCACCCTGGCTTCTCCAAATGTCTGAGGTGAAGTGTTAGGCCACTTCCAGACCTGCTTTGTGCAGCTTCTCCCTCATGTACTCCTTGCATGCCTCATACAGGGAAGGCACCACTGGCCTGCTAAAGATGGTATATGTGGGCACTTATTATAATGAGGCCATGAGCACCATGAGCCACCTGAACCCTGGCCACTGAACAGAGAAGGGGTGGCCATCCAGAACAAGCATCTCCCCAATGTTCTGGGTGACCTCTTTACCTTGGGAACATGCCCCCTTGTGTGTCTGCCTTTCCCTCATTGTTCCAGGGTGGCTTGTCTCTGCTTTGAGGGGATGGGGACTTTTGAGAAAGAAGGGTACTTCTTTTTGGCACACTCCCATTGGTGCCAGGCTGAGGAGGAACAAAGGCCTCAAAGTGGGTGATGCCTGCGGAGATTTGTTAGCATCCTCATGGTCTTTTGTTCCCTTGCCTCAGCTGGTTTGGGCTCAGCAGTGCAGGCAGATAGCATATGTAGGATCATCTGCCAGCTCAAAATGATCCCAGACCACACTACCCCTTGCTTCTGGGGTGTGGGTGCATGTGTGGATGCTGCCTTTTCCCCCTCCTCAGCAGGCAGAGTCACAGCAACAGGAGAAATGGACTCATCTGAGCCACAAGCCTCCATAACTTCTCCTCAATCTCCTCCCAAGTGTCTTCCTGGCTCTGGGAGAAACTTGAGGAGTGTGGAGCACAAACTCACATGATTCCTCCTTCTTTCCCAGAATTTCCCTTGCTATGGCACTCAGATCCAGCTCCAGCTCTTCCTCTGGCACTGAAAGGCTTAAGTTGGGAAGTGAAATGGGGGTAGAGGAGACTGCCATGCTGGTGCTGCTTGTTGTTATGGTGGTGATGGGGATGGGTTATGACTGGTGCTATTGAAGGAGATGCAGACTCAGGCAGTGGAACTGCTCCACTCTCCTTGCTGCCGGTAGAACCAGAAACCTCATGCCTGCTAGTTGTAGGAAAGGTGCTGCATCTCATTGTTGGATGGGTGGGGAAACTTACAGCTCTATCTCTACCCTGTCTTCCTCCCTTCCCTGAAGGCTTGCCAGCTGCCTTTCCAGCACACTTCATTTCATAGCATGTTTGCTGTGCTGGAAAATCTGTGTGTTCTTCTGTAATGTGATATGTATTTATGTAAGATATGTAGATAATTGTATGCATGTATTTATTTATTTATTTAATGTATGTAATCATGTAATAAATAAAATATATTAATGTTTAAATGTGTTCCTGGATAAATTCTATATTATAATATGCAATATATGCTGTGCTTCCCTGCACACTGAATGGAATGCACAGAGTGAGAGAAAGAACAGATTTCTTTTCTGGGGCAAATAATCAAAATCAACCAACAAAAACAAAAAGAGGATTTTTGGGGAGAAATAAATCAAAAGAATGAATATAATAATAAAGGGTATTAGGAAAGCAAAAAGTATTGGATCCCACTTGCTAGGAACAGGCTAGCAAGTAGGAAATGATAGTCTTTCTGATGCTGCTAAGCTGCTGATGCCAAGGCATAGAGAAAGCTCAAGTCAAACAGTGCTTTTTATGCTGTTTTTCCATCCCTCCCCCAGAGCACTGGGATTGGAAGGGACCTCAGGCAAGGATCACAGCCACTGGCCACCTACACATGCCAATATCAGATCGGTTCTTTCCCCCACTTCCCCCTCCCTCTCCTTAGTTTCTGTTTAGCTGCAAGCAAGCCTGGCTTCAAAACTCTAAACGTTTCAAAACTTTCAAAAAATTTCAAGTGCCCTTATTTTATTTCAAAGCTGTTTCAAAGCCATTCGTTTCATTTCTATTTTGCTGTTCCGAGCATGAAACATGTCAAAACAGCTTCAAAACAAAACACCCATCGAAATTTCACACAGCCCTAATATAACCATATTTCATTACAGCTAAAATTATCCATGCAGGTTCTGTGCAAATGCCATACTTGCTATTTCCTCAACTTCTGTAATGTTGCTTGGTGCTATTAAAAAATGTGCTGTTTCATCTCAGAACTCACTGCTTTTCAGTGATAGGCAAAATGTTCTCTGTATATTAGTTTCTGGAATCCTTCTGAAAGAGAGGCACAAAATGAATCCATTTATTAGACACCTCTTAAGAATTCCGTGGGAACCAGGGCATCTGTCACTTTTATCCATCTCCACATTTTAAATGGTCAGGGCCCATTTTACAAACAGTTTATCCTAGTTCTATTATCAAATTCAACCTAAAATATATTATGGTTTAATAAGTCTTTTAGCTATGTTAACTCCTCTAGAATTCATATAGATATACAGAGCCAGGGTGTAGCCAATTCACAAAGGGTTCATGGCAACAGTGCATTTCTGGAGTAATGCTGAATCTCCTGTGCTCATCTGTTGTAACATTGAGCCTAGTGGCTAAATTCTTTGCTGACATGATGGACAATGTCAATTGAGGCCAACACTAGGGCTGTGCAAAATGGCTGTTTCGTTTCAGTTTTGGATTTGGCTGTTTCAGAGGGCAATGATTCTTTTTGGTGTTTCAGATCACTTTTCCGTGTCAATTCAGCTAAATCTCTTTTGCAGTTGCAACGCTGATTCAAAGATTCAGATCGGCTGGGAAAAAATAGGCACACCTGGGTGGCTGCAGATTCTCCTGTAGCTCCTCCAGAAGTGCCTGCCTCTGCCTCAGCAGGGAGAACCACGGGAGAAGCCCCATGGCTGCCCTACCCGGCCCAGCCCCAGCCTCCCCCCACTAAAAAAAAAAAGCCCCTCACTCACTGACTATAGCACAGGTAATCAGAGACTCTGGGCACTCATGGCAGAGCACCCCTGCACGGTGCAGGGCAATGGGGATTGCCCCCCCTCCACCTGGCACCTGCACAGCAGCTGTTGCATTGCAGAGGTGCAGTGCAGTTCAGCAGGGTGCTATGCACTGTCTGGGAGCTGTGGCAGCTCCAGCAGTCAGTGAGAGCCCGCACTGCTCAGCTCCAGTAGCCTCAGCTCCCAAATGGTACATAGTGCCCTACTGAGCCACACTGCACCCACACCTTCGGGCAGCTGCCGTGTGGGTACCAGGCGGGGGGGGGCAATCCCTGCTGCCTCCCCACTGTCCTGTGCTGTGTGGATGGGCTCTGCCATGAGTGACCAGAGGCCCCAAACACCACTGCTGCATCTGGTGAGTGCAGGGCTTTTTTTTAAATTTAAAAAAAGCTTTGCACTCACCAGCTACAGCAGCAGTGACTGGGGCCTCACCCCACTCCCCCACTTGTCACCTGCATGGCAACTGTCACATAGTGCAAGTGAAGTGCAGCTCAGCAAGGCACTGTACACTTCCTGGGAGCTTGGACCACTGAGGCTGAGCTGTGCCAGGCTCCAGCTAACTGCTAGAGCCACACCAGCTCACAGACAGTGTGTGGCACCCTGCCAAGCAGGGGGGCAATCCTTGCTGCCCCCCACTGCCCTATGCTGCATGGAGATGGCTTTGCCACAAGCCCCCAGAGGCCCTGACCAGTGCTGCTGCAGCTGGTAAGTGCAGGGCTTTTATTATTTTTTTTAAGTGTGGGGTGGCTTGGGATAGGGCCAAGCAGGGCAGCCATGGGGGGCTTCTCCTATGGCTCTTCCAGCTGTACCTGCCTCTGCCCTGGCAGAGGGGAGCCATGGAAGAAGCCCCAATGGCTGTTCTGCCCAGCCCTAGTCTCCTGGCACTTTAAAAGGAGGTCTGTGGGGCTCTGCTGGACTATTCCCAGGGGTCACCTACAAAACATTCTGAAACATCTGAAAGATTTCTGAAATGTTTCAGGTGGTTTTCTTTCATTTCAGAGGTCATTCGGAGCCTTACATTTCATTTTGGATCTGGTGTTTCAGGCGCTGAAATGGGCTGAAACACCTCCAAAATGAAACAGCTACTGAAATTTCACAAAGCCCTAGTCAACACTACTTTGGCTTCTGATCTAAACCTGAAAGAAACTATGTTCAAGAAACTCAAGGCAAATTTCCTCTATTCCACCTGGAAATCTTCCTCCGTGTACTGATATTTTTGTCTAAGGCATGAAAGGGATTTTTTCAAAGTGCATCAGAGTCTGCTTGCATTCATTCGTGACTGTTCTGTTTAGTTGAAATTCTAAATAAAATGCTGCAACACAGACAGGACACACTTAAATGATCAAATCATAGCACGTGTTAAAGTACTGTTACGTATATGCTACACTCCATAATTTAGCTTACTTCCCCATTGCCTACACCAAAGGTTAACAAATAGGCCTTTTAGCTACCTGACATCTGGAGATCATTTACCATGCAATGTGTACAAATGCTTAAATTACAAAGATATTCATGAATTCATATAGAAACGAACTAAAGGGAAAGAAAGAAAAAAACCCCTTAACCATAACATTTTTGCAGACAAAAAAAATCTCTGTTGTGATGGAGTTAAGGCTGCAGTACCTATCAATAAGATAAGGAACTGTAACCTTAATGTAATTTGAAAATACTGACTTATGGAACACAGCAAAGTTACACATACATTTCTATATTATATTGTCAATGGAGTGACACATATTTCAAAACAAAATCATGCTTGTTTGGGGTAGCTTATCTCAGCATTTCTATACTTAACTGTGTATGTTTCTTTTATTACAAGGCACTTTAAACTAGGAGTTTCATGCCTTTCAATGGTTTTGTCTATTTTAAGAGAAAGTGTTATTAAGTTTTATACCCTTCAGTTTTTCTCAATTTATTAATATCAAATTTTGGAAAAATGAATAGTTTTGTCTGAGAATGAGAAATCTGCTTCTCATTTATTTCAACTTCTCTATTGCACAACTATTAAAATAAAAGTTCCATTTATATAATAGATTAGTGTCAGGGACCTGCATATACATATTCTAATCTTTCAACCTCTTTGATTTCTACCCTTCAGTAATGAATGCTTTAACTTGTATTTATTTTTAATTTCATGCATCCTCAAAGTCAAAACCAAACCCAACTGTCCCTTGCAAGTATCAACGTTTCAGCTGAGTGTATTTTGACTGTTTTAAAATGCTAAATACTTAAGTGGTCCCAAGCTGGTTTTGAATTCAATACCTCATTAAGATGAATAGAGGACACTCACAATTTAGTTGCTGCTATTAAGCAGTCTCCTAAGGCAAAAATAAGATTAATTTCACGGCGAGGTCAAGAATACTTGACATTTCTCTCAGAAAGAAAGTCTAAAATTATGCAAAAAAACTACAAGACCTTCTAGAAAATGGGCTGGTTGGGCAATGTAAATGGTCAGGGGGGAAGAAATTATATTTTATATTGTATTGTTATAAAATTAACTTTGGTTTGCAGATTTGTTATAAATGTATACATTTCTTCCCAATATTTCAATTCAATTCCTAGTGACCAATGAAATGTTAATCAGAACCTAGATTTATCAATCATATTTATACCTGGTTTCTCCTATGTTAGGACTCCAATGAAATCTATTGGTTTCGAGTCTGGGCATCATTTTGCTCAGAATAATTCATCTTTTTTATTTTTGAATTTATTCTTAGTAAGATATTTCAAAGTCACATGTGACTATTCATAGTAGAAGGTTTTGAAAACTGAGTCAGGAAACAGCAGGAATCTGACAATTCACAGCTGAAAATTGACTTATATTTTGAATATTCATGATCAAGTCAGGAAGTATGAAATTCAAAAATATTTTAGTAGGATTACTGTATTGATCTGCTATAAGATATTTTTGAATCAGAAAAAAGGCTATATTTTCTAAATTGTTAATTGCAACTTACTTTATTCTCAGTATAGATATGACTCTTCTGGTGACTTGAGGAAAAGTTGACTGTTGGCAGTGACTATAATTTGTTTTTGACAACTATTTAGACTGTGGTAAAAGTTGAAACATCTATATTTATGATGTATACTTATGTTCTGTTTTCTCAGGAACAGCTAAAATGTGAATTCTTAAGTCTTGTTTTACTCATTAACTTTCACTATTGACTCTGTGATAGATAGTCTCTGTGAAGTCATTAATTATCCAAATCTGGTTTTATAAATAAATAAACAATTTGCATTCTTGAAATTGATACATGTCTCATAAGGTATCAGTGAGACATAGAATGGAAAAGGCTTTCATCTTTCAGACAGAGTAATTTCTTTTCCTAAGGAGAACTGGTTTTAATCAAGAATGCCAATGAGGAGAGGAAGGAATTTATGACTTAGAGTAAAATGTATTTAGTATTAAGATAAGAACACTCGCAGCAATTTAATTCCATGAGGGAGCCTGTATAGGTACTGATCCCCTTAGTAACCGAGGCCCAGAGTTTTAAAGGTTTTCAGACTTTGGTTCAGTCAGCTTTACAGTGCCTAACTGACTTAGACTCCAAGGTGCCCAAGTCCTTTTTGACAATTAAACCCAGTTCTAAGGTCTTGAACTACAGTTGCAGAACATGTAGACATATACGAATCATTTAGGTACTGAAGTTGGAGCAAAACAGGCTTCACTGTACAGGTCGCCTAACCTTGCCTAATGCACTTGACATATATTCAACAACTGATGTCTGAGTTTCCACAGCTACATTTCTACTGGCAGTGAGCTGCCAAAATTAAAGATACCTTGAATATATCTAGACTTGTAATTGCACCTGCTAGTTACAGGATAAACATAGTCTGACTCTCATTCAAATTCAACAGAACTTAAGCAGCTGAACGTAGAAGGATGATCTTGTGGCCAGGGCATTTGTCTGGGATGTAGGAGAATGGGATTCAGGTCCCTACCACTTGTGTGATCCATAAAGGGGACTTAGGCTCAGATTTGGTTTGGGTACAACAAATAACCCTTAAGTTCCTGCTACCTCGTTGAATCAAAGGCCATGTGAAAACAAAACAAGAAGCGTGTGTGCATGACACTTTAAAGCGGGCTAAATGCTTTTGCCCTGCTTTAATGATGTCGCATGCTTTAATGATGTTAGCATGCCTCAGTTGAATATTGCACATTAATTCCAACTGCTGTAGGAAATTAAGTGGGATAATGTGTCTTAAATGACTTGGGGACCACCAGAATAAAACTCCTTCAAGGAGTATTAGTTTGCTGCCCCTACAGCTGTGGAGCAAAGCACCGGGCTCTGTGCAGCTCCACGGTTCTGCAGGAAACCCTGCAGCCAGCCTGGAAGCAGCATGGGAAAGCAGGCTCTGCCCAAGGAAAATGGTGAACCTAATCTCTCCTCCCCCCACCCCCGCCCACCTACCTAAGCTGCACGGAGACCCAGTGCTTCTCTCTGCAGCTGTGGTGCTTCCCAGGACCGCCTGAGCTGGATGCCTGCAGGTGAGTGCCACCTGGGGGGGGGAGGGGGGAGGAGAGAGCGGCTACTGCCGCAGAGGAAAGCACCAGATCCCCCTGCAGCCCAGGGACCACTGCACCCACTGGCAGCTCACCCTTCCCTCCCTGCCAAAGATGCAGCTAAGTCAGTAGAGTGTGTGCACAACACAGGGGTTTAATCAGCCCTAAACTGAAGCCATGTTTTTTTTAAAACCCACTGCTTCAAATTGATTTGGAAAGCCTAAAGCTTCTAGTGATTCAATTTGGATTTGTAGATTCCGCCTCCGAATTGTCCAAATCATCTCTGAATCCAAATTGCAATCCAAAGCTTTGCAAAGCCCTATTACAAACCCTATCTTGTAAGCACGCTCTGAGAATGTCCACAGAATCTGGACCTGCAAGCAAGAAAGGTGAAGGAATTTAGTTTATGCAGCTGAAGGCAAGCGATTAAGCTGCTGAGTTAAGACTTAGATGAATCCTGTCAGAACCCAACAGTAGAAATTAAGGCACATTGAGAACTTTACAGATAGAAAAAATGCTTAGGGAATATATGCAGCTACAGGATTTAGAGAAGCAGACCTGAGAGTTTAAATTCTGGATTTAAGTGACTGGTTTTTTTGCAGGTCCAGCCTTTTGTGTTAATTCCTCACTTTTCCTTCCATGGGTGAACACATCAATACAACACTGATAGCAGTTATAAAAATATATTCAGTAGATAGAAAGGTTACACAGCAAATTAGTGAGTTCTTATAGCAGAAGACTGACAGCCTTCCTTCATTCAGTATATACCCTACTTAAAAGTGGCATTTTTCACAGTCCTGTAAATGGTTTCTTAGGCGTGGCCATTTGACCTGGTTTATGAGTCAGAACACTACTGAATAAAGCATTAGTTTCATTATCTTCTCTAGAAATGGGTTTCATAAGTGTCATTGTGGGAGGGTGAATCACCCTGCTGCTCAGCAGACAGCCACTGCCCCGCAGTCCCTCGAGCTTACACGTTCCTATTCTGCTCGTCATATACCACGTATTCTTCTCTTTCTCCAAGTGCCCAGAGGGCAAGGTTTTGTCCCTTGCTACCTGCCTTTTAAGTGTGGCAGCCACTTTTATTTCCCTTATCTCCACCCAGTGTACCAATCCTCTTCAGCTGGGCTTGGTCGGCTGCCAACCTTGTCGTTTTCGTGACCCTATCCCTTTTGGCTATCCGCATCCCATGACTTTTGCCCAAGTAACAGGGTTTCTATCTAAACCTGTCCCTGACCCTGTTACAGTCATCCATCTCCTAACCAAAAGCTCTGGGAAAGAGAATCTCTGTCCCTGAATTTCAATTTAATATTAGACTAATCACATAGTCCTGCTGTAGCTAGAAAACCTATCCCAATCCTTCTAAATGGAGAATGTACCCAAATACTCACACCTAATGAATACTATAACCTCAATCAGGCTATGTTCCAGGAGCTGAAAGGTTGGAAAACATTTTGTTCAATTACCCAAAATCCTTTTAAATACCTCCTCTTCTCAATTTAGAGGTTGGATAGACATCTTTATTGTTTTAAATCTAAATAAGTATAGGGTTTCAAAAAGGTGCCTACCAACAGCCAGCTAGAAACAAATACAGCTTATACCTGGGCCAATGCTTGATTTTCTCATTTTAGAAAATTACAGTAGAACAAATTCTGCATTTTAGCAGAACTAGAGATTCTATTATTCCACTAAGCCTCAGCATTTGGCTCCCCAATTTTAGCCAAATTCTGCATTTTGGTATAGGACTGTGGACACAATTTGATCCTAAATATCAGGCATATACCATAGTTTTCTACAAAATTTTCTCATGATTATATTTTTTAGATTAGAGAAGTGCACCTACCATTGACCTAGTCATGTGCCAGTGCCTCTGAATGTTTATTGTAATGTTTGTCTTGGTTATGCACTGAAAAGGTGTATTTCCCCTTCAGTATACAAGTCCTATTTTCAGGAAGAGTTCCCAGTCAATTCAGAGACCCAAATGCTGAGAAATGTTTCCCTTATATTTTTAAAGCTGTTAAACCTTATCCCACTTAACTTGATCTTCTTGTGAATCTGAAAAAATGAAAAGCAATCAGGAATAATATTCAAGGGCTGCTAAAGAACTAACACAAAATAATTTGAGACAGTTGTTTATACAACAGACATTTTAGCTGAACTCCTGCTAATATTTTTAATAAAAAGTTTGAGAAGTTAAAAATGCTGGTCTATCAATTTTTTTCATCAGAAGAAAATCACAGATACATCAAATGTTTCCCAGTGAAGAATGTACCCCAAACACTTTTCTATGCTCAGTGGAATAATATAACCTCAGCCAGGCTCTATTACATTCCTTCCAAAAGGTTATAAAATGTTCTTATTGAACTCTCTAAAGCTTTTTATTACTTCCATTTTTTAGGATGTTTGAGAAATAGTTTGCTATAACAGACATAAAAGAAATTCTTTATTACACTTGAGTTACTTAAATGCTCTGAAAGTAACTGGGGCATCCCACGGCTGTATGATCACTTCTAGCAGCAATTTTACTATCATAGAACATCATACGCACATTGTTGCTATAAAATATATGAATGGAGATAGAACATTACCTTGGAAAATAAACAAGGAAAACTGAATGGCAATGTGTGTGTTCCACATATTTTAAGAACACATTGTAACTATCACCAACAGTGTATACAAAAGCCACCACTGTGAAATGTCAATCTTACCTGGTCCATTTATAGTCTTTTCATGGAGGTTTTACTGCAATGTTACAAGAAATCAAGAGAAAAAGAAAGAGATGAGAGAATTGGTTCAGATAAAAAAAGAATCATACATTCATTCAAAACTAGAACCAAAAATATTCACAAGCATTTGGATGCAGATTTTTCTCATTTCTTTTCCTTTTTTCTTTAAATTTATTTTATGCATGTCTTGTCTATCATAGTCTTGGCTGGGTGTAGACATACTGAAACAATATTCTCACAGCATCTGTGGTCAAGGCTATGCTAGATGGTACTGGAAATTTCATGCAATTCCAGGCCACCGTGGTTTGGATAAACAGGAATCACCATACAAATTTTGGATGCTTATCCAAAACAGAACTTCTGAGGTTTGCTCATCACTGCAAAACATGTAATAAATACTAATACTAAGAGGTAACCCTGTTGCTCAAAACTTGCTATTATCTTCCAGCTTACCAGGGCTGCACACTTACTTTGTATAGCTATACACACTCAGTAGCCTTCATACTGCACAATGCTTCAGTGTTTGTGTGATTTTAAGCCCATGAATAATATCTAGAGCTGAAGGCTGAATCTGAATCAGCGGACTCAAGCCAAAAGAAGTCAGTAATGGGAGAATCTCATGTGACTCAGCTTGAGCGAGCTAAGATTCAGGAAAGTTCCGCCCGTATGAGGCCTCTCTACCTTCCCGACTGCTTGAATGTTGCATCTTGCTTGCCATGGCATTAACAGTAATAAATGGTTGAAGTCTTGGTCAGAAGGCATCTACACTGGTGCCTCACCTTGTCACATCACATAATGCAATGCTCCGTTCTTCTCTTGGGGCCTCCAGTGCACTATCTGCAGAGAGTCCTTTCTTTGGGCTCCCACACCCAAGAACCTGACAATCATTTCTTAGGGTGGCTGCTCACAATGGAAAACAATAGTCTATGCACAGGGCTTCTGCTCACTAGGAATAACAGTCCATTTTCTGGGCTCTTGCTTGTACTCAGTCCACTATGGGATTTCTGGGCCATAGCACAAAGAGTGCAGCTTTGCCTTCCTTGGATAAGCTCCCTAGGGTCACAGAATCCACTGAGAATTCCCAATTCCCATTTACTGTCTACCACACACTGCATAGGCCACAGACTGGGGAGCCACTTTTGCCACTCACGCCACAAGCGACTTGATATTGTTCGGGTTGCTTGTGGCATAGGTAACCACCTCCACCACACTTCCTCACCGCATGCACTGCCACCCCCTGCTCCCAGCCGCATGCATTATGTGAGCAGCTCTTCCCTCTGTTGCTGCAAGGACCCTGGCCTTCTCCCCTGCTTTTTGAGCAGCACAGGCACCATGGCTCCTTTGCTAGGTTCACCATGCAGGCAACTCAACACTCCACTGCAACATACAGAAAAGACAGCCCATTTCCAACCCACTGCATGGGCAGCCCAGATCCCAGCTCCCCCCTCTACTGAATGCATAACACAGGCATCCCAGTCCCCTCCCACTGTCCCATCTTGCAACCAGGAGCAGAAGCAGGCAGACAAAGCCAGCAAGACAGGGGCAGCTTGGAGATGCCAGCCACTTCTGCATCAAAAGCAATGAGGGGAGTTGCAGTCAGGCAGGAGCCCCTGGGCCACATGTTAGCTCTGAGTTAGGACACCAGTTGGACAGCCCTGGTTTAGCCCATCAGGCCATCCAACTGCTTCTACTATGAAAGGTCTGTTCCAGAAAAACTGCTAGATGCTAAATTAACCTATAGTAGTCTTCAAATAAAGTAGCCCATACTCCTCTGGACCACTGCTGTCAACCAGGACACATCCTGTACAACTTAGCCCTTGTTGCCCTCTGCACCTGGGAATGTTCCTCCCAATCTATCTCCAGGCTCAGTATCAAGCTCTTTGCTTCCCCAGTTCAGGCTCTTGCTCAGTTCTAGGTCCCTTCTCCAGGCTGCCCTAAGGGCAACTAACCAGCTCAGCCAGCTTCAGAGGTTACAAAGCCCAGAGAGGAGGCAGCGCCTAAGTTTAAACTTGCTCTCTTAAAAAAGGTAAACCTCTTTGTCTTCCCTCACTGTAATGGGGCCCTAGGTCTCCCATTACAATTGCTATAAATATTGAGTGGACTGGTATTTAAAGCAATGCTGAAAATGATGCACATCTGCACTTTGAGAAATATTATCCATTCATGAGAAAAAGACTTGTGCAGTTATTGAAAAATATTAATGCAATTCTCCTAATGGTAATGTACCTGACTTCTGCTCTGGTTTTGCACTTAAATATATTATCAAATCTGAATTTGTTGCATTGTTTGATACAGCAGTAGTTTTCCAGATGGGTCACATTAATTTGGTGCCTAAAGAAAGGAAACAAATCAAGGTAACTGGGATAAGGAAAGAATTAAATGAACAATGATAAATGGGATGTAATACACAAAAGTGAATTCATTCAAAGTCTTTTACTGTCTCATGCTGGCTTTAGGACCTCTGTCTCTTACTCTCCCCCCATATCCACATTCTGCATACCACACATCAAGATTTGATTCCTGATCCTTGTCTCTTGTTCCCTGTCTGGCCTTGCTCCCTTACTTCATGGGTTACCACTACTGCATTGTCAGCATATTCAGCCACAATGAGACAATATTTCCAGCCACAAGTGTTTAAAAATATGAGTCAGGCCTTATTCAGGGGTTACACAAAGGGGTAGAAATACTCTTCAGAACTTTTCCCTTTCAAATAATGCATCTGTTTGCAAAGACCTAGCATAATCTACACCCTAGACAATGAAGAAATGACCAAGTCCTTCTAGATAAGAGCAAAAATTTTATCAGTGATCTCAATATCTGTATATATGTAGAGTAGCTGATGGCATCCAAAAATATGTAAAAATCAATACAACTTCTTCCTGAACTTTGCAAATGATTTCATCTCCGTAACTCTTACTGAAAATTAATTGTAATGGTTCTTTGTGTTTGGGGAATGCCAATTGGAGCCTAAATCAACCAAAAAAATCATCTTTCTATCCTTTTCTTTTCTGGGCTCAGAAGAAACATTCACAAAGCGTAAGCCTAAATTGATTCAACCTTTGCAGGTTAGTTTAACCTGCAAAGCTTGAACCGATTTGGACATGGATATACATTCCTTTTTCAGTCTAGAAATACGGGCACATGCCTGAAGTGGCTCAGGCTAGAAGCTGGGAGAAGCTAAAACAGCCCTCCCTTCTCTTATACAGCTGGGGGGAGGGGAGGGGCATGACCAGGCCCAGTGGGAAGCTCTAATTAGCTAAGCAGGGAATTTATAACAGTATGCATCACTCCTGAGTGTTTATTACCTGTTAAAAAAACAACAGAAGGACATTACCAGCTACCTGTTGATTTTGCCTGTCACAGCATGGACCAGATTCAGCATGTGGTCTGCTAGTTAATAGGCAGATACCTCTCTGCAAGGCAGAGGAGAGGGGGGAATTTCTGCTTAGCAGGGAGTGGTGAGGAGAAGAGAGAGAAGCAGCTTGCAAGTCTCTGCCAGAGCTGCAGCCAGGGAGCAGAAGGGAGGGGTCAGCCCACAGAGCATGCTGAGCCAGTCTGATTTATCTTGAACCAGCAAGGGGCCTGGGACAGACATTACATAAACTGGTTTGAGCCAAATCAATTAAGTCTGATACTACATTCAACCAGGTTTATGTCAAAACAGTTTCAGCCATTTTGAAACTGGTTTATATGCACTGAAATCTGTTTTGTTACAGGTTTAAACCAGTTTCTGTTCACTTAAACCAGTTTATGTATAATGTCTGCCCTTAGCCTTAAGGGGGCCAAAAATGCTTTTTGTTTTCTTATTTTACAATGCAGTTTTTTTCTCTTTAATGTAATTTTAAACAAATGCCCCCTGAAAATCAGAGATACCAAATACATAACTGTAAAACAGTGAAAATAAACCATATATGTTTGTATATTTATTTTGCAATCATATCCACATGATTTTTTGTTCATTGTCAAAAAACAAAGCATACTCAATGTTAGTGTGTTTTTTAATTCTTGATAATTCACTTGGGCTTGGGACAGAAGTTACACATAAATTGTTTAAGTCATCCAAAACTGGTTTAAACCTATAACAACAGAAGGTCAGTGCACATAAACCAGTTTCAAAATGGCTGAAACTGATTTAAGATAAACCTGGTAGAACACAGTATCAGACTTAATTGATTTGGGTCAAATTGGTTTATGAAACTTCTGTCCAAGACTCGTTCCTGGGATAAGCTGTGCTGTCTGCTCCAGCAAAGGGTTGGGGGAGGGGAAAGGCAGGAGCTGCCCCCACCATGCAAACCCATGCAAACACCCAGGGAGGGGTGTTAAACCCCCTTACCCCAAGTACAGAGCTGCCCCGCCCTGCTAAATGTACTGCTCGCTGCGACTTCAGACTACAAATCCCAGAGGCACCTGGAAGCAGGAAGAGGAAGTAAGAGTCCTGCTGCTGTAATTCTGGACTGCAAATCCCAGAGACTCAGGGACAGCAGGAAGAGGAAGCAAACACAGTCCAAAGTGGCTATGTGCCAAAAAGCTGTGCTCTGGCACCCCCTGGCTTCTGGCCTGAGCCACTACAAGCACGTGGCTTCATTTCCTGAATCAAAAGTGAATATCCAGTTGTTTATCAGTTTAATCTCTGCAGCTTAGACAAACCTGCAAAGACTGAATTGATTCAGCCTCGGGCTTTTTGATGGTCTGTATTTAGCCTTAAGGTTGATAAAACCTATGAGCAGAGTATTTTCATTTGCAGGTACTATTTTGTTATAAATCAGGAGACCTCTAGCTTCATGTTTGCAATACTATTCTGCTTTCTAAAATCCTAATAGGATTGAAGGCTCCTGGCTTTATATGAGAAAGTAAAATGGTGGCTCTTTAACAGAGCATTTGTTTTTTGGGGGGACAATTCTGCACTGCAGCAACTTCATTTAGACTAAACCTAAGTATGTCTGAAGAGCAAGTTTTTTTCATTAAAATATTTTCAGGATTACAACAATTAAAGAAACTTCACTTACACAAACAAAACATTTTTATGGCAATACGAAGCCTTTACATCTAAAACAATTAAGTACAGAGGAAAACATATCTTTGGCAATCATTAAGAAGGAGGAAAAATTGTCAAACTTATTTATGTTTTACATTACACAAGAGTTGTGCAACAAAAATTAGTCAGACTTGTCAAAACATGTTTCACTATGAGGACTACAGGACTAGAGAAATGTGCATCTCTTACTTAGATTCATAAAACAAAATCTTGCCTTCTTGAGCATCCTGACATCCAATACTTCATTGTCAGTCATTTATACACCTGACTTAAAGTTTTTAGTCAGAGCTAAAGCGGTCTGCAAAGCTGTGAAATAAAAGAGAGACATTGCTAGGAATGGCTAAAATAGCAACATTGAAAAAGAAAAGTCAGTTTGAACAATGGAATCTCAAAAGGATAGAGGATTGTTAACACCTGTGGTGTGGAGAGAAATTAACATGAATTAGGGAGCTGTCAATAAACCATGAAGTTTATTGACTCTCAGCACTGCCTGAATATAAATGTGGATGCCCCTCCCAGGGTGTTGGTTTTAAAGCTGGGTGGAGCAGAAGTGAAAGGGAGGTGCAGCTACAGCACTGCATCCCCCTTCCCCTCGCTTGCCCCAGTATCTGCCCTTGATTGTAAAAAGTAGTTAAGCTCAGGACACTTACTGGAAGGGTTGTGTTAAATTTCAACAGGTGTTTCATTCTGAAGCTGTTTTGATGCGTTTTGAGCTCGAAACAGTGAAATCAAAATGAAACAAAAGGCATCAAAACTGCTTCAAAATGAAATGAGCGCACTCGAAACATTTTGCAACTTTCAAAATGTTTCAAGTTTCGAAGCAGCCCGGTGGGTGGGAGGTGGGGGAGAGGCAGGGCTGCATTCTGAGCAGCTCCACCAACCCCATGAAGCTCAGCCCAGTGGGGGACAACCTGGAGCTCCTCAATGGGGCTGGCAAAGCCACTTGCAGCACAGCCCTGGCTCCAAGAGCAGCCCTGGCTCTGAGCACAGCCCAACAGCTGGAGGCTCTGCAGCCCATCAGAGCTGAGCCTGGTGGCAGGAGGCAGGAAGTGGTGGAGAGCCAGTGGTGGAGCCACTTGAAACACAGCTCTAGCCAGTGACTGTGTCCCACCACTGATCAGAGTGTAGCCTGGTGGCAGGAGATAGGGGAGAGCCAGGGCTTTGCTCAGAGCAGCTGTACCACTGCTGGTGGCTAAGCTCCATGGGGCTGGTGAAGCCACCCGAAGTGCAGCCCTGGCTCCAAGCACAACCCTGGCTTTCCCCCTCCTCCCACCACCAGGTTCAGATCCGTGGGGCTATGAAGCCTCCCGCCACCAGGCTGTGCTTACTAGGGCTGTACTCTGCCACTGGCTCCCCTGCCATCTCCTGCCAATGGGCTGAGCTCCATAGGGCTGGCAGAGCTGCTTGGAGTGCAGCCCAGTGGTGGGAGGCAAGAAGAGACATGGCTGCGCTCTGACCCATGGAGCTCAACCTGCTCTCCCAGCACTGCTGGACTCCTCCCTGGGGCTGCAGGCCCCCAGATCTGATCCAACAATGATCGCTGGCAAAAACAGGAACAAATCCCAGGATTTCCTGACTTATAATCATATACTCAATCCTCAAGCCCACACAACATTCCAGGCCAATCTGTTATGAAAATGTGAAACCGTGCCCTATACTTTCTAATTTTGACTCATCAGAAATGCACAGAAACTGAAGAGATGACATTTGCCAATCAGTATTATGCTGCTGTCACAGATATGCAAGTATTTCTTCTACCCAGAAACAAACAATGTATTTTTAAAAATATGGATCACTATATATTTGTAGAGGTTAGTAAATAAGCGTAGATGATCACAACTTCATTATGTTCCCAATAGTTGCGTGGTAATACTAATATACTTATCCCATTAGTAGACCTCTCCTTCAATTTTATTTGGAGTTTAGAACTTCTCAGTAGATTGCAAACCTATTTCATATACTATTCCCTAGTAGCAGCTAAAAGAAACTTGATCTTTTCAACAATATTTTCTTCATGAAGCTTAGCATGACTATAGGATCACACTGTGTTGGTTACTCAACATAACAAATCACACTTCATTTAACTTGAACAGAACTTTCATGAAGCAAATCTTCCTTTAAAATTTCTGATTTGCAAAATATTTCAACACACCAGAGGTGTGGTGGGATGGAAACTAGAATGGTAAAACGTTTTTATTCCAAGGAAATAAACAAATATGCACTAAAATGGAACCATCTCAGGTCTTTCAGGCTAAGCACAGATAGTCAAAAAGCCAGAGGCCGAATAGATTTAATCTTTGCTGATAAATCTAAGATGCATAGATTGAATCATTAAGCAAGTGAGCAGACATTGAATTGTGATTTCAGAAATGCAGCCACATGCCTGCAGTGGCCCAGGCAAGAAGATGGGGTGGTTCTAGAGCATGTCTTCCTTCTCAGCTGGAGCAGAAGGCTTGAACCAATGCTAGACCACCCACACTGTAAGGGGAGGGGGGCATAAGGGAGGTGCACAACATCCTTAGATGCTGGAGGACTGCGAGTTAACTAGAATGTGGAAGAGATCAGGGACAGAAGTTCAATAAACTAATTTAACCTAAATAAGTTAAGTCTGATACTGGATCCATCCAGGTTTATCTAAACTGGTTTTGGCCATTTTGAAAGCAGTTTATGCGCACTGAACTTCTGTTATTTTTCTGATTGGAAACCAGTTCAAAGCTTTTATATTGGTTAATGTGTAATTTCTGTCCCTAGCCTCAAAGTGTAAAATTAATTAAAAAATATAAATACTTGCATCAAAAAAGAATGTTCCCCAACTCTGTGCACATGTCCATACATTTTTTGTTGTTTATATTCTATGCTGTGCACTTTACTAACTTTCTATTTGGTTTACAATATTTCTTATTCTAATTTATATCCAGGAATATGTAACAGCAGCTTTCTCAATAATTCTTTATATGCTTCTGAAATTCCTGAAGGCTATACTTTTGTCTTATTCTGAATATACCAAGAAATAGTAAGACTGTTGGAAAAGTAATCAAAGCTCTTAGCAAAAGAGAGTTTCAAATTAACATAAATTAAATAGCTGTATTACTAAAAATATTATTATAAATTCCTAGGAAAAAATATTGAGCAACTCTCTTGGATTAATGTTCCCAGATTTATTATTTATAGGTGCCTGACACACCAGAAGCAGTAAATCAGAAAACTGAAGTTATAAGGGTCACAAGGTGAACCACTCTTTTCTGTAAGATTAACCAACTTCTTCATTACAAACTTCCTGGGCAAACCATGCAGTCCATAATTAAGGTCCCAATCCTTATAATTAAATCCCCAGTCCTTTTTACTGAGCAAGGCCCAAATAAATATGCTACAGTTTTGGCATCTCCCTCAGGAAATCTGCTGTAGGGAGGAAAGGATGGGGAGAGGGAAGAAAGGGGGGACAGGAAGTTCTCTTTCCTTGGCCATTCTGCAGACTTTCTAGAATGTCAATAATGTCCATAAATAACATATCCCTAGGGGTTTAGATGAGAGATAAGGAAATAACTCATTCCAATGTATTCAAGTAGGTCCATTAGCAGCCCTTTCCTGATTTCCAGGTAATTTGGCTTCTACTCCTCAATTCTATTAAACCTTTCCAGGGCCAGGTTAGCCTATTTCTAAATTACACCATGACATAAGGCCCAGCCTACTGTGAACCCCTACATGTTCAGTGTCCCTTATTTGAGTGCCAGCAGCAGAACTGGCTTCCTCCGATTGATTTTTGAAACAGGAGCAGAGTGCTAGAAAAACCATAACAAACAAAGCCTTTCTTCCTGCTTCACAAAACAAGAAGAGGAAGCAGGCACCAGAAAGGGGTAGGTCTGTAGGGGGGGGGTAGTCACATTACAGGCCCCACTACGCACCTACCCCTTCCTAATGCCTGCTTCCTCTCCTTGTGTAGGACTTTTTCTTTTTCAACAGGCCTTAGGCATTTCAAGTATAGTTAGTCCACATAGCACCTGGATTTTACATTATAATTAGTGTTACATTAGATTTACAATAGAACTTGTTTTCTTTATAAATTCCCATAACCACCATAGACATCTGGGAAATGTATAAAACCAAACTTTAGTATCTCACCATCTACAAAAAAACAAATTCCCAGAATAAAGAATGTCAATTCTCATTTTGCCTTGTCCGTGTAGATGTCCCCGAGGGAAAATGGCAAGAAACCCCAGAAACATATATCCTTCTTTGATCTATTTATCAGATGGAATTTTACCATATATATCAGGCTATGACTGTTTATTAGTGACCTACTCTAACTAGTAGGGTGGGATCTAGTACAGAACCTCATAAAGTCCTAGGAGTTTCTTAGAGATTTAAGCAATGAAGAAGCATGTTATGATTGAATATAAGTTAACATTATTCAACTGTGAATAATTTTAAATAAATGGAAATGTCTGTATGACACACAGTGGGTGATTTATTTGTGCATACCTGTTTTAGATGCTTAACTGGCTTAATTTAGGGATAGGAAAAGGGACTTGCCTGGTGAGGAAGTTATGCTGGAAGAACAGATGAAAAAAAATAATCACGCGTTAGTGTGAAAGTAATTTTTGTGAAGTCAACCACCACTTTATTGAACCAAAGGTATAATGATGAAGGAAGCAGTCCTGAGTCTATTTCCACAGCAAATTCCCTTTTATGCACTTCTGCTTGTTAGGAGAAATGCTATTGATGGTATAAACTTTCATAGTTAAAAGTTGAGTTAGAAGCCTACAATTCAGCACAGAATCACAAAGACTTGCCAAGCATTGCAGACTTTTTGGCACGCATGGATTAAATTTTTAGTCAGCTCAGAATAACTAATGGTTTAGGGTGAAAACCATACAAATGTCAATGACTTCAAACAAGGCAAAATTTAGCAGCCTTTCTAAGTTTCCACTGAGGTTTTGGATTTATTTGAAACCTAAACCAAACAAAAAAGTTTGCTACTTTTGATGGAAAATTCTTAGAAATCTAATCTAATAACATAGGGAAGATCAAACATGTATAGCAGTGCATTGCCAGAAGACAAACTCAAACACTGAAAAGACATTTAAAGAAATAGGCAAATGTGAGTATCTTCGAATATAAACATAATTTTCAGAAAAGCTCAATTGGTGTCCACTGCAATTCTGAGTCTGAAAATTTGTATCTAAAATCTGAATGGAATTCACAATGGATGTTCAAAGCCATTTTCCATGTATACTTTTTTTTTATTTAATGAATCATGAGTATCAGAATGTAAGCTGGCTTTTCCAGCTGGTCCTCTAGGGGTGAAATTACACATTACATTTAAACTATGTTAAAAGCATTTAAAATGTGAGTGTTTACATATTGAAGTGAATGTCTATACATTAAAACTGTTTAATTTATGCTAGGTGACCTCTGAGCATCTCAGAGGTATGTCACTTCAGGCATGGGTTAACTCTGGGCACTGCTACCTGTTTCATATGACCCTGTGTGGGTAATCAAGAAGCAGCTTCCTACTTAATATAAACAATGTCTTTATTATAGCAGTTACTTACAGAGTTGTTACAGGGCCTGCATTTCTGCCTCAGATCACCTACCTCTCCTCCTCTTCCTGTCTCCTCCTCCTCATGTCCTGTTCCTCCTTCAGAGTCCTTTCCGCTGCTGCTGGTTTTGCCTCCGAGATCCATACATATTGTTACACTACCTAGCTCATGTTCAGGTAATTTTAGTCAACTCTACACAGATAAAACAAGCAATCTGCACTGCTTCCCCACCCCCAGGGCTAAGTACAGACAAACAAAAAGCTTGAGGCTGAATTGATTCAGTCTTGGCAGGTTAGTCTAAGCTGCAGAAATTAAACTGAGAAAAACTGGACAGACATTTGCTTTTGTCCAGGTAATGCAGCCACATACATGCAGTGGCTCAGAACAGAAGCCAGGGGCACTAGAGCAGCTCTCTGGTACAATAGCCAGCATGCACTGTGTGTTTGCTTCCTCTTCCTGCTGGTCCCAAGGTCTCTGGGTTTTGCAGTCCAGATTTACAGCTACAGGACTGCAGGGCTGCTCATCACTTCCTCTTCCTGCTTCCTGGTGCCTCTAGGATTTGTAGTCCTCAGTCGCAGCCAGCAGTAAGTTCAGCAGGGCAGGGCAGCTCTGTACTCAGGGGAAGGAGGCTTTAATAGGGGGAAAGCTAGTTTAACCCCCTTCCCTGGCCCGAGACCCCAGGCAGGGTGATTAAACCAGTTTGTGTGTAAATTCTGTCCCTAGCCCAGACATCCTGGCTGCTAGCCATACCCTTGCTCATTAGCCCTTTAGGCTAGGGACAGACATTCAAAAAGCCCAAGCCTGAATTGATTCAATCTTTGCAGGTTAGCCTAACCTGCACAGAGTGAACCAGTTTGCAAGTGGACTGACGTTCAGCAAATGCCTACAGTGGCTTAGGCCAGAAGCCAGGAGGTGCTACAGCAGCCCTTCCCTTCCAACAGGGAAGCTAAGCTGAGGCTGGGCATGGCCAGGTCCCTCCAGGCCTGAGGAAGTGCTTTAATCCCCACCTCAGCCTTCAGGGTTTGGAGGGTAGGGGGAAGATGAAGCATCTGCTGTGGGGAGGGGGAGAAGGAGGAGGAAGAGGGGAGAGCTCTGCCCGCCCCAGAGGCTCCCTGACACCTGGGAGCAATCCCTGCACACAGGGCTACCCAGCCCCCAGAGGAGAAGTCTTCCCTCTCCTCCCCCACCACTGCAGGGTGGGGAGGAGGGCTCTGTTCTGTGCTGGAGGGCTTTTCTCCCTCCTCCACCTCACCTCCACTGCCACTGTGGGATGGGGAGGGGGGCACTTTGAGTTTCCTAGGCCCCAAAGGGGGACTCTTTCCCCTGCTTCTCCCTCACCACTGAGGGGTGGGGAAGGGGTGCTCTATGTGATGCTGCCTGGCCGCAGATAGGGACTCTTACCTTGGGGGGGGAGGGGGTTCTGCTCCAAGCTGGGGGGCTACTGTTTCCCCTCCTCCTCCTCCCTCTGCCCCCACCCCCACTGCCAAAGGCTGGGGAGAGGGTATCTGTGCAAGCTGCCCAGTCCTGGCCCTGGCCCTGGCCCCAGCAGGGTTTACTCTCCACCCCCGCAGAGTGGGGCAGGGCTGGGAGAGAGCGCTTTCCCCTCCTCCTCCCCACTCTGCTGCAGGGTGGAGAGGGGAGACTCTTGCAGTGCTCCCCAGCCCGGCCAAGCCCAGTCCAGCTGGGGCATGGGGAGTGGCTGTAATGGAGCTGCAGCTGCCAGCAGTGGCTCTGGGCCCATGGCCTGGCCCAGCCTGGCCTCAGGCAGCTGCCTGGTGGGGCTGGGCTGGGCTGGGCCATGGGGATAGGGCCACCCTCTGGCAAGTGCAGCTTAGTGACAGTGCGAGTCAACTGGGCAATGCAAGTACAACTGGGCAGATGCTTCCCCTGTCAGCAAGCACAGCCCAGCATGCACAGCTGGCAACTGGCTAGGCAGCACTTTCCCGAGCTGGCCTGGAGGTGCTGCCAGCCCAGAGCCTGGCAGCTGCCCACCACAGAGGCTTGCTGAAGCCCCACAAACCCCCACGCTGCCTCTGAGCAGCTTCTGCCTGGCCAGCCACCAGCTATGTGCTGGCTGCACTAGCTGACAGGTGAAGCAGCTGCCCAGCTGCACGCACCTCCCCATCACTGAGCTGCACCCACCAGGTGCACATTTGTTTCTGAGAAACTAACTACATCCCTTCTAATTTTTTGTTATATACATAAACTTTTATTGCTTTTCCATAGACTGTTTTCTTTTTAGGTTCAAAAAAACCAGATTCTGGCTTTTACTACTTAAGTAGGTATAGCACAGAGCAGAAGAGAAGTTTTCTGGCAATGATTTTCAAAAACAAACTAGCCATTAACTACAAAGGTCCAGTTAAGTTATACAAGTCTGATTTTCCTTACACTTGGGCATTTTCTTTGAATCACAGAAGACACCAAACATGGAACTGAAAGCATCTGAACTCTCCCTGCTCTTCCTTTGAAAGATCAGGAAGTGGGATATTAATCAGTAGGCCTATGCAAAGTGGCTAGTATTCTCTTTGGAGGTGGTCAATTCAGGGGACAGTGATTTGAATGAATCACTGTCCTGAATCGATTCATATGAATCACACCGACCCATCCCCTCCTGCTCTCCCAGCCCCAGACATGCCAAGCACTTTGAAAAAAAGAATCACTAGCTGCTGCCTGCTGCGGGGGCAATTCCGCCACTGCCCCAGGCTGCATAGGGAGGCTCTGTCATGAGCCCCCTGACCTCCACCCTCTCTCAGGCCCCACATGGCTGCCCTGCCCAGCCCAGCTCCAGCCTTTTAAGAAAACAAAAAACAAAAAAAGCCCAAATTCACCAGTTCCTGCCTGGTGGGGGCTGATCCCCACTGCCCCACACTGCATGGGGGGGCTCTGCATGAGCCCCCCCCAAGACCCCAAGGACACATCACAAGCTGGTGAGCCCAGTGGGGTTGTTGTTTTTTTTCTCTTAAAGGGCCAAAGCTGGGTCAGGTGGGGCAGCCATGAGGGGGCCTGGGGGAGATGGGGGTGTTTGGGAGCTCATAACAGAGCCCCCCACATGGTCTGGGGCAGTGGGGGCAGCAGGGATCAGCCCCCACCAACAGGCAGCATCCAGTGAATCAGGGCTTTTTTTTAAAGCACCAGGACTGGGGCAGATGGGGGAGCTGGGGGGTCTAGGGAGGGTTGGGGTGCTCATGGAAGAGCCCCCCCCATGCAGTGTGGGGTAGTGGAGGGCAGTGAGGATCGCCCCCTACCTGACAGCACCAGGTGAGTGGGGCTTTTTTTTTTTTTTTTTTTTTTTTTTTTAAGGACTGGGAACTGGAGTCAGACAGCCATGGGGGAGGGGCTGGGGGAGCATGCAGAGGATGGGGCCTGGCAGGGGTTCCCCCATGGTTTTCTCCCCTTCCTCCAGCCCCCCCTCCCTTACTTACCAGCTCCAAGTCCAGGTCCAGTTCCCTGCTACAGCAGGCTAAATCTATGAAGCTCTCTGAATCTTTTCTGAATTGATTCAGAGAGCTTTTAATCAATTCAGACCTTTTTACTGGTCCCCTGATTCGATTCAGATTTGGAGATTCAGCCAACCAAATCAGGCCAAATCTCCTTCAAACTGAATCACCACCCAAAGCTTCACATAGTCCCATTAGTCAGGAGCATAACTAATGGGATAAATACAGAGCTTTTGCAGTTCTCAAGTGGCTGTTATATAGGAAGAAAATAAACCTAAATGTGAAAAAAAAAACAGAAAATGAGGGAAGGCATAACCAACAGTGACATAAACTGTTTAAATAGAATGTGGTTAATGAGGACAACAGATAACCAAAATGCAACATCTTGGACTCATTGAGATTCAAAACTACAAAGCAATGGTTATACTCTTCCGACCTACTTTGCATGTTATGCTGTATGGTGCTTCATCCCTACCCAACCTCAAATTCACCTGAAACAACTTGGCATAGTTTATTTAGTATAATCTGACTTGGCATAGACGTGACTTTTCTTGCGCTGGAATTTACATTTCAGTGTACTGACCTACCATTTCTAAAAATATCCATGCTTCCAAACTCTTCATCACTAAGTATAATTTCCTATGGTCTTTCAAATACACTGTCAAAGCTGTCCAAACACTATGAATATGCTTCTAAATATTGTCATACTAGATTTTCCACCTCCTTTTCCCTGGTTTCCCCATCAGTATAATTAAAAAGAGTAATGAACTAAAAAGGAATAATGTTGCTCCTACAGGGAATCTGACCAGACATAAAAACAATAAAGCCAGTAAAATCTAGATAAGATCATTATGCAAATGAACTCATACTTGTTTTTCCTCAAAGCTCTTTATAAGGTTTTAATTAACTTTTTGGAACTGAAGGAGATCGTTGATCATAGTTTTCTAAACTAAATATAGGACTGAGGCCCTTCAGGAGAAGATCTACCACACAGAAGCCTTACCAACTAAAACACTTTGAGGGCCTTGCATGATCAGGGTCAGCAAGGCAGGCCCTACAAGGAGAGGCTATGGGACATGAACCTCTTCAGCCTCTACAAGAGAAAGCTGAGAGGAGATCTGGTGGCCATCTATAAGCTTACCACGGAGGACCAGCAGAGAACAGGAGAGACCCTGTTCCCCCAAGTACTACCAGGAGTAGGAACAGGTAGTACTAGGAATAACAGCCATGAATTAACTGAGAGTAGGTTCAGGCTAGACATCAGGAAACACTACTTCACAGTCAGGGTGGCTAGGATCTGGAACCAACTTCCAAGGGAAGTGGTACTCACTCCTACCCTGGGGGTCTTCAAAGGGAGGCTAGATAATCACCTAGCCAAGGTCGTTTGACCCCAGCATTCTTTCCTGCCCGTGGCAGGGGGTCAGACTTGATAATCTGCTCAAGTCCCTTCTGACCCTACCAACTATGAAACTATCACTATGAAACCTCCTACGCCTAAAAAGATAGACTTATAAAGGCTGGAAGGCTGGAATCACCACTAAGGATGAGTACTCAGCACTGGTCCATTCCTGCAGGGAGTGGATCAGGAAAGCCAAGGCTGCAACCGAGCTCCATCTAGCTTTATATATCAAGGATAATAAAAAGTCCTTTTTCAGACATGTAGGGAGTCGGAAAAAAACCAAGAGTAACATTGGACCCCAGCTGAACCAAATGGGACAACTGATAACCAACACCCAGGAAAAAGCCAACCTGCTTAATGAGTACTTCACACTGGTCTTTCATCATTTCAAAGGGACCGCCCTGCCTAGCATGACATAGGACAGCCAGGGTGAGGGCATATTTATACCCAGCGTTGGTGTAGACCTTGTAAAGGAACACCTTGAGAGGCTGGACATCTTCAAGTCAACTGGTCCTGACAGATTATACCCTAGAGTACTCAAAGAGCTGGCAGGTGTCATAGCCCAACCATTGGCAAAAATATTCAAAAACTCATGGCACTCAGGTGAAGTACCTGAAGCCTGGAAGAAGGCCAATGTGGTACCCATCTTCAAGAAAGGTGAGAAAGTAGATCCCAGGAATTACAGGCCAATCAGCTTGACCTCAATCCCTCATAAGATTCTGGAGAAAATTATCAAAGGGACCCTTCTTGATAAGCTGGGTGATGGCAACATCCTGAGAGACAGCCAGCACGGGTTTGTCATGGGTAGGTCTTGCCTGACCAATCTCATCTCCTTCTATGACCAGGTAACATATCACTTGGACAACAGAGAAGATATTGACATCATATATCTGGACTTTAAAAAAACCTTTGTTCTGATGCCCCACGATCTCTTCATGGAAAAATTGGCCAACTGTGGCTTCGGCTACACCACAGTCGGATGGCTAGGAAATTGGCTCCAAGGTCAGACCCAGAGAGTAGTAGTTGATGGAAGCAAATCATTATGGTGCTTCATGACCAGTGGTGTCCCCCAAGGCTCTGTCCCTAGACCGGTTCTCTTTAACATCTTTATCAACAATGTGGACATAGGTGTCAGAAGTGCACTGGCCAAGTTTGCAGATGACAATAAACTTTGGGGCACAGCATCCACACCTGAGGACAGGCTAGTGATCCAGGCTGACTTGAAGAAATTTAGTAAGTGGGTGGATACAAACCTGATGACATTCAATACCAATAAATGAAAGGTACTTCGCCTCAGGGGGGGAAAAAAAACTGCAGCATGCTTATAGGCTAGGCAGTGTTATGCTCGCTAGCACCACAGCTGTAAGAGACTTGGGCGTCATGATTGATCACAAGACAAACATAAGCCTTCAGTGTGACGCTGCAGCTAGTAAAGTGAGCAAAACACTGGCTTGCATCCAGAGGTGCTTCTCAAGTAAATCTCAGGATGTCATTCTCCTGCTGTACTCAGTCTTGTTGAGGCTGCAGCTGGAGTACTTCATCCAATTCTGGGCTCCACAATTCAAGAAGGATGTCAAGAAGCTTGAGAGAGTCCAGAGGACAGCCATGCGCATGATCAGGGGGCAAGAGAGCAGGCCTTATGAAGACAGGCTGAGAGCCATGGGACTCTTCAGCTTAGAAAAGCCCAGGCTCAGTGGGACCTGGTGGCTGCTTGTAAGTACATAAGAGGTGTGCATCAGGATCTGGGGGAACATCTGTTCAACAGAGCCTGCCAAGGGAAAACAAGGGCCAATGGTTATAAAGTTCTCCAAGACCATTTTAGTCTGGACATATGGAAAAATTTCTTTACTATCTGAGCTTCAAGACCTGGAATAGACTTGCTCCAGAAGTGGTTCAGGCACCTACTCTGGACTCAGTCAAGAAACGTTTGGATGCTTATCTTGCTGGGATCCTTTGACCCTACCTGACTTCCTGCCCCTGAGGCAGGAGGCTGGACTTGATGATCTTCAAGGTCCCTTCCAGCCCTAACATCTATGAAATCTATGAAACCTAAGGAGTTTGTACATGCCCCAAAATTGGCCTTTATATTGAGCTTCAATGCCCTTGTGCACTGCTTTAACGGTGTTGGTGTTTACGCTGTCATCAGTGTGTTGTGCATTAACGGTGCTGCTGTTCATACTGTCGGTGGCATATTGCACATTAAATGACTCTGGGATGTAGCAAAATAAAACATGCCCAAGGTGTTTTAGTTTGGTACCTTACAGCCACGGAAGGAAGCAGGCTCCACTGAAGGGAAAAAAAGAAACAAACAGGTAGCTGATCTTTTTTTTTTTTTTTTCTTTCTCCCCAGAGCCTGCCTGCCTGCCTGCAGTTCATTGGTGTCTGGTGCTTCCATCCACAGCTGTGGTGCCCCCTGGGACTGCCCAGGCCGGGTGCCTGCAGGCAGGTGCCACCTGGGAGGCACCATTGCGGAAGGAAGCACCAGCTCCCCCACAGTTCAGTAACCCTTCAGCCCGGTGGCAGCTCTCCCTCCCTTCCCCTACCCCCTTCCCTGCCATCAGAGTGGCAGGTAAGGATCAGGATCAAGCCTTGTGTACATGCCATGGGGGTTTACTTCAGTTTAATTTGAAGCAGTGTTTTTAAAAACCCACCACTTCAATTTAGAAAGAATTAAACCAAAGTCAACCTACATGGCATGTACAAGCAGCCCTATTCTTCAAAAATGGAGTAGTGTGCTGCTACTCCTCGGACTAAGAAGAAAGCCCAATTTCAAGGACTGTAAAGGGAGGGTGGGGAGATTCCTATCTGAATATAAGGCATAAGTTGGTGTAGGGTGGTAATCTCTATCTGGATAAGAAGTTGTTGACATTTAAGTCTTTTAAACTATATATTCATTCAATAGGAACTAGTTTATGAACTTAACTCCAAGAGAAGATTCTGGGTTGTGAATCCAGACTGGAGATAGATGCCTTTCTGTATTCTGCCATCAGACATCTAAGTCACTGACAGGAGGGGCTTAAGATACACTTCTCTGCCTCTGCATTTTCCTACTAGCTAGCTTAGATAGCTTCCTGTTCATCATGCTGGCTTTTATGGGTCCCAATCTTAGATTCTTCATTGTCCTCATATAACGTATGATCAACCTATGCAATTAAGTTTGGGGTTGTGGATTCCAATAGAGTACAGCAAGGCATCATGTGCTGCTACACTGAGCATTGTGATGATTTGTTTGTAAGTTAGTGCAGCATCTTATTTCCGTGAGCAGTCGCAGGAACATACAGGTAAATGCAGTATACGGACTTCTGCAAACATTCTAGCCACATTCTCCAGTTCCATTTCTCCACTTCATTCACAGGGCCTGGAATCAAAATCTAGGTTCTGCATTGAGAATTTACAGAACCACTTAGCTCACATGCTTTGTCTGAATGTACTTCTCTCTGGCTCCTGGCATCAAATTCCTGTGCGCTGCAAGTCTTTTTGGGCTTCAGACTAGGCACAAATCAGCTCACCCATTTACCTGAATGTCTTGTATGCAAGCTCCTGATGGCTGACCTTATATACTTTTTAAGCTTACCATCACAAATACATAAAGCCAATGTCTGATCTGGCACTGCTGTCCTAGAGCCAAGAGATGGTGCAGAGAGTTTCCTCTGCACCCAGGGAGTAGGTAGTGACAATTTAACTAGCACACTGAGAAATGCTGGGGAGCAGCGATGCAGTATTATTTACCAGAAGTATGTATTTCCCTAATGCCACATTCATGTCTAACAGGAGAAGCAGCAGAAGAAACTACTGCTTACATATGTTCACAGATAACAAATTCTACTGCTTAGACAACTTTCTTTTGAACCTCTGCAGACACTGCTTTATAACACATTTTCCAACAACAGGGGGCAGTAAGCTGAGCAGACTCAAGTTTTAACAGTACGAATTTCCATCTGCAGTACATAATTCAGCCTCAAAACCTATGTCTTATGAAGAGAAACACATGCACTAATGAAAAACTGCCTCCTCAAAATAAATGAAGCACATCAGTGGATGTATGTCCCAATTTCAAATACATTCAAAACCAAATGAATCTTGTCTAATGGGTGGAGAACAAAGATCATAGTTCTTTACCTGTCCTCAGCATCTTTTTTTCTTTCATTGTGTAAGTTAAACATGTATATAAGGAAAGTTCCTGAGACCAAATAGATGAAACACACAATGCTGCTTCTTCTGTTGTTTTATATCACAACTTTCCCAAGAATAATCACTGTTTAGGAGACACACACAGAAACTGATGCTGTGCAAAAACAGTAACCATAATGAAGAAGGACCCACTGCTACATAATTCTTTTTTTTAGTTTTAAATACACAAGGTAAGTCATTGGGTTGTTTGATTCATGTTGAGGTAATGTCTAGCAGGTGAACAACAAAAGCCATTTGGACAGACCTCACCAAGTTTAAGAAATAAATACATCCCCATTGTAATTCTACTGAAAACAGTGGATCAGAAATGTCTGTCTATCACTCATTCCTTTAAACTCTGTAGGGTCAAAAACCTTTGCCAGCTTTCACTGTATCTAAATGTTTTTGTTCTGAATTAGACAAAAACAAGACTGTACAGGACACTGTTTTATTTGTTAACTTTGCTGTCAACAGCAGGGTAGCTCTGAAAGTCCTCAGAAGTAAAGGATTTAACTGTGGATGATTTTGGCCCAATTGGTTTTTCCAAGACCTGGCTATCTGTTTCGTAGTCTCCTGACAATCTTCCCCATAAGCCATACGCGGAGGTCCTGAATGCACAACACCATCAACACTTCTTTCTGTCAAAAATTTCAAAACAAATCAAGAACAAGAACTGGATCTCTGTCTGCCACTGAAGCCAGGAAAATAACCCAGACTTTAGAAATGATCTAATGTGTTGGTAATGTCATTCAGCCCTCTTGGCCTGCACGGCTTCTTGAAATAAATGTTATTTAATAAGCTACAGCTGAAAACACAAAGTAATCTCAGAACTACATTGGGTTATACCTGGTGCCTGCATACTGGTTTAATACAACCTGGCCACATGAGTGGAAAACATCCTCTTCTTTTAATACATATCCACCAAAGTCTCAGGAGGAAAACTTCTGTCTGCTGTGCTATGCTTTTTTCCACAGCAGCGCACACCTCCATGTTCACAGGAGTAAGCAGTGTCTGCATTTACTCAATTAGAAGATGAAGTTCTTTCATTCATTTAACATGAGCAAAAAAAGCCCTTTACCTTACAATCAACCACAAAACAGGGAAGGGGAGGCAGGAAAAGGGGAATAGGTATGGGGGAGGTTGGCAGGTAGCTGCTGCAGCTCCAGCTGCAGTCTGGGGTTGGGGCAGGAGCCAAACCTAGAGCCATAGCCGCGGCCTGCCCCTCCGTCCCCACTGCCTCCGAACACCTTACCATTCCTCTCCTGCAGTGCCCAGCCCCTCCCACCCCCCGCTGCTTCTTCCTCTCTCCCCTCAGCTGCACATCTTGCCTTTGCTCTCCACTGACAGGCTTCATCCTTGCTGCAGCCTGTGCAATGGAGCATAGCTCCAGCCCTGTAGCAGCAGCACAGAGCCAGTACTGCTGTTCCAGCCTGGCCCTCTAGCAGCTGTGGTGGGGAGCTGGGGCTGCTATCACAGGGTCAAGCTGTAACAGTAGTGCCAGCTCCATGCCACTGGTACTGGGCTGGACTGTAGCAGGGATGGAGCCTGCCAGCATGTGGCTAAAAGTAAGGCAGGGCTGGAGAGGCAGGAGAGAGGGAGAAAATTCAGGAGATGGGGAGATGGGAGGAAGAGGGGGCAGGGACCTGAGGCTGCAGAGTGCAAAAGCAATGTGGGGGGGAACACAGGAAATAGAGGGAAGGGGACTTGGGGCAGCCTGACACTGCAGGAGTGGGGAGAAAGGCACAATGGATGGTAAGTGGTGTGGGAGGCAGCACGGTGCTGCCTGCCTCTCACTGCCTGCCCCACTGCCCTCCCCTCAGTCCTACCACAGTCTGCCTCTGCTGTCTCCCCCATTACCGCCCCCCTCATCACCTATTCCACCACCACCTGTGGGGGGGGGTTAATTTAGGATGATCCTCCAACGATTAGATTCCATACATGGAAAATTATAATAAATTTATAATTTTTCCATGTGTACAATCTAATGCTGGGGGCTTATCTTACACTGAGGTTTGTCTTATTCAGGTAAATACAGTACATATTCAAAGACCCGGCTAAGAACATCACATTTGATGGGTAGCAGATTGTCTCACAGTTCTGTTAACATATATTTTCCCACCAAGACCATGCAACTCAGAGAATGCTACAGGATAAAAACCCTAGAGATATACCTTTAAGCTAGCAGCCAGCAACCTTTTCAAGCTGCAGGCCAAGACAACCTGACTTCAGTCAGATGCAGGCCAGTTGGTTTCTGCAGTGCATCAGAAGTAGTGGGTTTTCTTTGCACCTGCACCAGGGCCAGACAGCCCATGCCACTATTGCTTCTTGCAGCTCCCTCAACTCCCTGGCTGGGAGATAGGTGCAGCTTCCTGCCAGTGGGGAACTGTACCAGGGCCAGGCAGCTTGGAGCTGTGTCCACACTGCTGTGCTTCTGCACTGCAGCTGGGAAGCAGAGTAGAATGAGCAGCATGGATGCAGCTACTACCTCCCTGGTCCCAGACACAGCTTCCCACTGCCTGGAAGGTATGCCTATGCTCCAGCTGGTGGAAAATGCTAATGGGTGGAGAAAAGACAGCAAAGGCACAGCAGGATGTTGCTTGGCCCCAGAACAGGTTTTTACTGCTTATCCCCAGTGTGGGTGCAGGGGGGGGTCAAAAACCAAATCCTCAGGCTTTGCTGGCTGGATCTAGCCCACAGGCTATATGTTGCCAAACCCTACTTTAATCAAATCTATGTTGCCAAACCCTACAGATGGTAGCACTTTAATCTTTGATGTGATTAATAACCAATGACCTATTAAGCATTTCCCAGTAACATGACTGATTTTTGCAAAGCACCCATGATTTGAGGCACTGAAATTTACCACCTAGAGCAGAAAGGAACTAAAGAAATAGAACTGTATTCTGCCTAAAGGAGAATATGACTAACAAGATGCTTACTAAATAGCTTTAAATACCTAATCCTCTAGAATAGCATTAGTTTGATTTATTGCATTTTGATAAACTACTCCCTAATTATCATTTAAAAAACCCCTACCTTTTAGACACAAGCTCTGAGCTCAATCCAATCCCTTACACTAAGGTTAGCCCAGATGAACTCCAGTGACATGCTGATGCAATCTTTAAAATACTAACAACTTTTCTGGTCCAAAAATGGACATAAATTCAGTTTGGCTCGAGTCATGGTCAGAAACTGTGCAAGATTAATTCCTGTTATATCCAAATTAATTAGCCCACCATGAAACCATTTGAATAAATTAAAATATTTAGCACAGAATGTGTCTGGCCTAGCCATAGTTACATGGGACAGGTAGAGAAGGATACAGGGATCCTCTCAATGAACTCAATACTGGCCCCCTGCCCTATTCCCCAGAGATATATAAGAGAACAGGACTGGAAGGAATGGGGTAACATACTTACCATGATTAGAATATGATTTTGAGTAGTCATGATGGATAATGTTAGCTATCAATTTAGACAGAAACTGTCAAATTTAGCACTCTGTCAATTATCCATGGTTAACTATAGCTTCAAAAGAGTTTACCAGTGTGGAGCTAAGAGGATATAAAACAATTCCTCAAGGCTGCACTCTAATACAATCCAATTTACTACTGAAGATATGTTCTCTAAGAGGTGGCATGATGTCCACAATGCCACTTTCTACACCTATGCATATTGTCATAGTTCATTTTTTAAAATCTGCTGGAATGCAGATCCAGTTCGTTCTACACCAAATGGACAAGGACCAGGCTAGGACATCGTCATTCCTAACCATGTTTCTGTGCACAGTGCTTTCATTTACATTCTCAGTCTTTCTAAACAAAGGCCAAGGCAACATTTATACTCTAATTTCAGTTAAATTAATCTTGTTTTCTAGCTGGACTGGAACAAAATCCATTTTCCATCACACTATATATTTAAAATATACTATGTTTGCTAATGTACTCATTTTAGAACTCACTCTCTTTACCCAGGGAGAGTTTCCTGAAAAGGATTAGTGTACCATAACAAACTGCATTGGTCTGAAGAGGTGCCCCATTAAAGTGGCAGACATAACATGAGTGGATATAGTGAAGAGAGTAATTTATTTTGAAATTTGCATTTATAGAACCTTAAAATTGTTCACAGTGCTGACATTAAATCAACAAATGTTAACTTTTGAGGCCTTACAATGAAATACAAAGAGCTCTGAACTATCTGCTTCTTTATTCTTTTTTCCTCAACATCAAACTTTTTACATTGCTACTCAGGTTGTGGATTTATGACTTTAAACTGGGTTATATGACCAGTCTCTCCAAATCAAAAAAAAAAGGAGTTTGTGTCTGTTTATGCTACCCTGCTTGCACAGAAATATAAATTAATTCAAAATTGTATGTAATTCAGTTGTGAGAAAAACTGTTGCACATGCCGAGTACTTATCATTAAGCAGACAAATTATGTCACCATATAAAGTGCATCAGTCTCACCTTTGTACCCCAGCTTATATAATTCAAATATTTATGGAAAACAATTGTTAAAAAATCAGTTCAAATGCCTTTAATTTTGTTCATGCACCTAATACTGTACTGATCACCATTCCTACAGCCGTTATCATGTGACTTCCCATAAAAGTCAGTGCCAATACTCACATAAGTAAGGCTTACAGGAGTTTTCAGGCCTGCATCTCATTGCAGCAATTGCTTAATCTGTCAACTCTGACCATTGTTATATTATAAGAAATTGCTTCATTTCCCCTCTTATTCCCATTCTCCAGTCTACTTTGTGTAAAACAGCTAGTTAGTACTATACTGTAAGTGGCATGTTACAGTGTTAGTTGCCACAGCTGTTGCACAATTAAACATAATTTACAATGGATACTCAGCCTTGTATTCTGTGTAACATGCCACCAGTGTGAGAAATGATACAGCCACTATAAATTAGCAAAATAATAAGAACACTTGAAAGATTTCATTTCATTTTCTGTGGATTTAACAACGAATTTCACAAGCTTCAAAGTGTACGGGACAGGAAAAGCATTGTTATAAACAAAGATGACTAATTGGAAAAAAAACTTGTTAAATGTGGTTTTAATTGTATTGTTTGTTTCTCTTGCTATTCCTGATCACAGTTTTTAGACATTTTCCAGTGCACTGAGCCTCCTAGAAACTATAGAAAAGGGTCATTAAACACAAACCACTGGACTACACTTAAATGTTTTGACAAACTTTTCAAGAGTTTAAATAAAAAGTAGTGTGTTTGGCCTTTGTGTTTTCTCACTATATTCTTCATACAAATGAATTTCTGCTTTCTGTGTCCAGTCAGATACAAGTGCAAATTCACAAGCTGATATTTCCTACTATTCGGGATAGTCTGCTTTCAGATTTATCATTATTTTCCTTCAGTGTCTGAAGCAGACAAATTCCTTACTTTACCATAGGAAATACTGTCTGAGTAATCTATTTTTGGTCAATACTGATGTATATGAATGGGTATTAACATGTAGATCATTAGTGTTATGTAGAGAAGACCAACCAGACAAGTAACATAAATTCCCCGGTATATTATGCAAACATATAGTTGCAATCCCAGACTCTTCCTCCCTTGTTCAAAAGTGTTGCCAGTCTTTCCAGAAAGAAAAAAGATCCTTGGTTAAAGCCAAGGAACTTACACTACAAGTTTGGTGACAGAGGTTGGGAAATCATACAAGAGCTGGTCTTTGCACTCTCTGATCCTGGGCCAGTGATGTTCCAATTTAATTCAAAATCTTAAGCTACAGTAGCCCTAGAGTAGCCAAGGATCAAAGATCCGAGTTTTCCGTTCATCATGGAAAAATCTGGTAAACCCCAGATTTTTTCATTTTAAGAAGAAAAACCCACATTTTCTCCTTTAAAAGAGAAAAATGCAGGGACCAGTGTGTTTTCCATTGCGGACTGGCAGAGTTCCAGCCTGCAAGGGGTTGGTGAGAGTGGGAGGAGGGCAGTTAGACAGAAGGCACCATGTACGTGTGCTTGTGTATGCATGCACATGGCCAGCAAGCAGGGCTGCAGCTGGGGCTGCTGCCCAACCTGGACAGTGCATGGGATTTGGGACCCAAGGCCAGAATATGTGGCTTCAGGGCCCAGACAGAGAGAGGGACAGAGCCAAGAGTTGCTCATCTAGGGGGCAGAAGAGGAGGGGACTGGCACACTTCCTGGGAGGACATGAGGGGCATATGACCCCCATATTTGTGCATGGAGTGGGGCAGGCTGCCCACTGAAGGCTCAGGACTCCCTGCTCAGCTGCCCTTCCTCTGAAACCTCCACAGCAGGACCCAGCAGAGCAGGGCACAGCAGAGCAGGGAAGCTCAGTGGCACCCACTCATGCAAGCCCCATGCTGCCATGGCAAAGTACCTCCTGTCCACCCAGCAGCAGCAGGGGTGGCAGCAAGGAGTTGTGCCCCTCACTGCAGCCAAGCAGACGGGGCACTTCACCATGATGGTGCTGAGCTCCCAGCAGCAGCAACGAGATTCCCCACCTGGCCATGCCCTACCCTGCCACACCAGGTCTTGCCTACTGGGCCATGGAGGGCAGCCCCAGGGGGAAGGAAGCCCGAGCCTGCAGAGGACAGCCTGCATCTGTGGATCTTCCCCCCGCTTCCCATGAGACAGATTCTACTCTGGCCATGCCACCCATGGGGGAGAGGGCACCAGGCTCCATGCTCTGCTCTGCTTCAGCAGCTTCAGCCTCCCACACATGGCAGCCAGCGCTCAGGCACTGCAGTAGGGGAGCTGTGGACCCATATCTGTGGCCCTGTAGCACTGGCAGCTGGGAGTCCCCTCTGGAAGGGCTGGGGGGTACAGGAGGCTGAGGGTGGAAAGTAAGGGGCACTGGCAGGGCTGTGGGGCTGTGAGTGAGGAGTGAGGGGAACCATCAGGGCTGGGAGTGTGTGAGTCAGGGGTGAGGGGCAATGGCATAAGCAAGGCACTTCCATATCAGGGCTGCTCAGTGCCACAAAGCAGGCGGGGGGGACATGACAGCCACAGCTTGAACCATGTCCTGGTGAGCAAAGGGAGCAGGGGGAGTTCTGATTTTCCATGATAAAATACCCAAAATCAAATGCCAAAATATATAGGTATTTAGAATTAATTTTATTATAGTGATTGAGGCACTGGTAGGCTCCCAAACTGCTTGAAAATTGTAAATATATCAATAAAACATTGTGTTCGACTGATACCTGATATGGTGATGTTTCATTTTAATCATGGAAAAACATGGACCAAAGAAAACCAGGATCCCTGGTAAAGAGTAAGAAATCCCTTAGCATGCATTGTTTATACATTCCAGTCATTGTACACCATAGTAGCGGGGACAGTTCTACTCTGGCTTCCTGCCACCGGGGTCTAACATGACCCTCTCATGTCTAGCCAATCTGTCTTACATGCTGAAATTGACTCATTGCAAAGTAGCTTCAGAGACACCCAAGAACCCAAGACATAATCCCTAAGATTTCCTACAGCAAATAAAGGTCTCCTATTCCAGGAAGCTAAAGCAATTCACAACCACTGGACCCCCTAACTCAAACTGTGCTTCAATGTCAAGCACAGCACCTAACTGAAATAATGGAATATCCAGTATAAGTCAGAACAAAATGGTCTCCCATTTTTAATTCACTGAGTGGGTATGTGTAACAGTGCCTGGCTGTGTTATTAGGAGTGTGAAGGAACCCGAACAGCCCCACACCCTGAAAGGGCTTGTGAAAAAGACTTACCCACTGAAGCTGGGAGGCAGCGAGATACCACACTGGTAGATGAGCATGGGAAAAGTGAAGTTCAATGAGAAAAAACAACAGATGAGCTAGAAGGAGCCAGGGACAGCTCCCACATCAGCTCAGGGCACATTTTTTACATGCCTGCCAGGGCAAATTGGCCATCCAGAAGCCCGGGGCCAAAATAAACAGCCCGGTGGAAGAGTGGTGGGGGAACCAGAAGAGAAACCCTCAGTCAGTCTGGAGGGACAGGGGCACACCCGTGGTTCCAGGGAGGGGACCTGGTGAGCACCCCAGGAAGGGGAAGCCTTGGGGATCCATGGCCAGCATGAGCTGGGGGAGCCACCCACGAAGCCAGAGTGAGCATTGACTCGCACCACTGAAGACTGGGGTCCGGTGGGACCCAGTGACACCTTAAAATGGATGCCACTGGTGGGCAGTAAGGAGCCCATCCAAGAAAGGGGCGACACACCAGGGAAAAAAATGGTGTCAAGAACAGACAATGCCTAAGCAGGAGAAAGGGGGCTGCAGAAGACACTCCAGGAAGGAACAGCAGTGACTGACTGCAGCCATCAGAACCTGCAAGCTCAAGCGTTAAAGACCATCCGGGACATCACAATGTGATGTGGTAACCTCACGGTTGACAGTAGGCGGGGTGTAGGGGAGGTGGAGCCCCACACAAAAGGGAGTGGAGGAAGTGACTAAGGGTAGGCTTCAGGGGGGAAGGACCAAACATTGTCCTTCCACTTCAAACAAATGAATCATCAGAGATGTGGCAGGCAAGGCCCCTGGGGAACTGCCCCAAAGTTGCTTGGTGATTAGAACGTCTGTCCCGAGAAGCCACAGCAAGGTTTGAGAGACATCCCTACCCACAACGTACAGGGGAGGGGCACGGTAGGTTAAAGCACTCCTTCACACCCACCCCAGAGCTAGAGAGACCCACCAGAGGCTAAGGATCCAGGGACACAGAAAACCTCCTAGCAAGGGAGCTAACCCAGGTGTGGGGAATGAGGAAGAGGTAGCCACTTGAACTCACAGTGAGGAAAATAAGACACTGAAAGCAGCCTCTGGGGCAGCTACACCAGAAGAGAACAAGGCTGCCTGGAGCCTGAGGTTAGCTGAGGTCAAGCAACCACAGGGAGGGGCCCTGAGCAAGGCTTCTCCCTGGGACCATGAATGCGCCCCTGTCCCTCCAGACTGGCTGGGGGGTTTCTCTTCCAGTCCCCTACACCACTCTTCCACTGGGCTGTTTATCTTGGCCTGGGGCTTCTGGACAGTCAATTGGCCCTGGCAGGCATGTAAAAAATGTTTTTTCTCCACATTAGTCTCAGTATTTTCAGCTGCATAATATGCTCATAGTATCTCTGAATATCAATTTCCCTCAATAGTTAAAAAACAAAGCATTACTCTGATGAATTCTCTCAGCTCCAAAAGCAGCAAATAGCATCTTTGTTTAATACAGCACAAGTTAGTTTCCAGTTATATTCATTTTTGCTCTAAACCCAGTACTCCTGACTCAGATTCATAGTTTTAGTTTCATAGGGCATGCATACACAACACAGTATTTCCCATTTATGCCAATGCAACTGCATTTGTGTTTGCACAACCCTGCATTTCCCACCACTCTAAAAGCCCATTTAACACCTTAAACTAACACTACTCGGAGATGTATTATTTTGCGGATCTCCCCATTTACACCACCCCAGCTATGGATTCATTTAATTCAAACAGCAGGGATGCTAGGGGCTAGATAGGACCTTACAAATTATTGGGTCTAGCCCACCTGCACTTGGGAAGACTTACTGTCCTCCAGTGCTTTTTCTCCCTCCAACATCGTTCTATTTCTACTGGTCTACACTCTTTTCCTAAACTTTCCTTTTACCCCTTGATTCTATCTCGATTCCTCCATTTTCTCATTTTGTACTGTGTGGTATATATTATTTTCCAGGGGCCTCATTTCTTGCCTTTCCTCTAGACCCTCTGTCATACATTGGCTTATGTTCATGGGCAGTAATACTATTTTCTGGCCCAAACTTAACACTGTACAACCATATGCATATCTTTTAAGCATGTGAACAACCTCACTGACTTCAAAAGGATTATTACTCAGCTGCTTAAAATTAGGCAGCACTTAGTTAAACTGAGGCCTCTATTCCCAGGCTTGCTCAAATGGTTACCAGTTCCCTACTGGCTGTGACTGTAGCTTGTCAAATACTGGGCTTGTCTTTCAGGGACCCTCATAGTAAATTATGGCTGCTTACAGATGTTTAAAAAATGGTGCTTTAATTTATCACCGCAGGCTCCCTGCCAAGCCCAGTGCATGCCCAGAAGAGGCACTGCATTACTGGGACCTGGCTCACCCAGTATCTGTCTGTATAGATCAGACACTTTAGTGGGACTTTTTTAGCACTTTTATCTAAGCTCTGCTGAAGCGTCTGATCTATACAGATACTGCAGAGCCAGGTTGAACTAATGAGCTGCTGCTTAGGGGAGGAGGGAAGGAGGGAGGGAGGGGAAGAGAGAGGAGGTGTCCCATCTCTGTCATCACTCGCAGTTCCCAAAACCAAAGTACAAAATAAAATGATCATGCTGCCAGTAGATTTCTGTGGTCACATATCACTGCACCGTGATTTGACTGCTATATCCCCTTTCATTACCACCAGCTTCTAGATGCCATCTGTCACTCCACAATAAGTTTTCCTTCTGAGAAGTATAATAAACAGTCAAGCAATGGATCTAGAATTATGAAAAGGAAGGGTGCAGATAAAATAACACATTTTTCTTCCGTTAAAAATAAACTAGAATCTTTACTAATAGGCTAGGGGCCTATGGTTGTATTATTCAACTTATAATTTAAGCAAAAATGAAAATAACTTCATTGGAATGAGTTAAAAACAATCTACAAGGCTGTGAAATGGGAGCTTCATTATCAGGAGCAACTAGCAGACAGCAGAATTTCAGAATAAATGATTGATAGATTTTTAAATCATTAAAAAAGAGGAGAGGGTCATTAATAATTATGATTTGAAGAGTTTAGAAAGGTTGGCATAGAGTATAATGATCCATGAATTCAGCTCACCCCCTTGACACTGCCTGACTAGAAGTGCTGCTGCCTTTGCCAGGCAGCTGATTTTAAACTTTGGGTGGACCAGGAACCAAAGAGAGGTGCTAGTGCACCAGTGTACCTTCCCTCCAGATCTGCCTGTCCAAGCATTCTTAGGTAATAGAATTTAATCCACAGGAATTTACTCTGCAATAATTTTTCTCCACATTACTCTCAGTATTTTCAGCTGCATAATATGCTCATAGTATGTCTGAATATTAATTTCCCTCAATAGTTAAAAAACAAAACGTTACTCTGATGAATTATCCCAGGTCCAAAAGCAGCCAACAGCATCTTTGTTTATCTTTGTTTAATACTGCACAAGTTGGTTTCCAGTTTCCAAGATCCCTTTCAAAGTTAAAAACTTAAATGATCCAAACAATAATGATCAGATGGCTAGACAAGATCTTTAACCATATGTTGCTTGTTATACACATCTGACTCCAAAAATGTTCTAGTTATATTTACTTTTCACACAGAAACAAACCAAATCAAAACTGTATTATTTAATAAAAGCAAAAATGCCATCAATGAACCAGCTTCTGCTGATGTGGTAAAAATTATATGCTTTATGTTTTCCCAAGCTGTTTTGATACACAATTTTAAAATGAAATATTTCAGAAGATTGGAATGAATACACTAAAAATGATGCCCAAATCACCAGCTAAATATGGTATATTGAAGGGCAAAGAAATAAACTTATGAACATTACATTCTGCTTAAAAATAAGTTGAGGTCAATTTTACTCAAAAGGGACTTATAGACTATTTTAACATGGTTAAACATATAATCAGAATATTTTTTAATGCCTCCAGGGAAAATGCTGGCTTATCTCTCTAGTGAGTAATGAGGAGGAAGGTTTTAAAACATGGAAGACTGAGACATGAAAGAAAATATTTAAATTTTGCTTCACATTGTTCTTTTGGATTTTAAAATTTGAGATCTTTCCTCTATATTTTTCTCTTATAAAATGTCTTTTCCACCAAAATACATTAAAAAGGTTCCAAAAGTGACATAAGAAATGTTTAAACAAAGGTTTCTTTAGTCTTTGAAAATATCTGTACATTATATTAGTACTTTCAGTTTTATCTGCATTTTCCCCCATTCTGATGCTTGTACTACTTTCTAAATGTATAGTTACATATTTTTAAATGCAAGAAACTCAAACGTACTTAAACAGGATCATTAGCTGTAAAGTAAAACAAAGTAAACTTTCATGGATATATTAATATTTGTATGCTGAAATACTGATAAAAAAAACATTATTTTATTAAGATACTATTTCTCCAATTGAAAATGCATACAGTAGGATTTCCTACACCAAGACCTTCTCTAATACTGGACATAATGCTGTAGTTTATGAAAGTCTTTCTATGCCATAAGTATTGGAAACATAATACCATGAAAAAGCTGTTTGTCAGGCATGAGTTTAGAAAGGACTGGGAGAATGCATTTAATATATTTCAAATTATTGTAGAGGATATTTAAAGTTTGGCTAAGTAGAAAAATATCTGCTTATTAGGTCTGTGTGAAGCTTCAGTATGCAATTTGATTCAGAGAAGATTCAGCCCGATTCAGAGGCTGAATCTCCAAATCCAAATCGAATCGCTCAAAGCTTAAGACTTTCCAAACTGATTCAGAGCCTCCAAAGAGATTCAGAAGAGATTCAGAATTCAGTCTTTGAGGGGAAACAAACTTAGAAGAAAGAGGAGGAGCAGGGGGGAGCAGGAAAAGAAGGACACATTACACACACAGAGAAGCACACATTACACACACACATCATAGAAGAAGAAAAAGTCAGGTATGTATGGGAGAAGGAGATTCAGATTATATATAGTTATTAATTATTAATATTATTGAAGTTAGTTTACATACAGACTAAAGACAACACAGAAGAAGTCAGATAGAGATTCAGATTGACATTAACACACACAACACGGAACTCGGAGTCTCAGAAGAAGAAAGAAGAGAAGTGAGTCACACAGCCAGAGTCAGAGTACATCACAGAAGAACACCACACACCATATAGTGATTAATAATCAATAATCAGCAAGCCGCAGTCCACTACTCACAACACAAAGCAAACAAATCACACAGCCCAGAAGAAGTCAGACACACACACCTTTTGCAGCATAGGAAAGATTAATATGAAGCATGCTAGAAAGGTAGTGCCAGGTCTTCTGGCAGGGGACAGAGAGGAGCTAGAGGGAGTAGGGGGAGAGCTAGATCTGCAAGTTTCCCCCCATGCCAAACAGATGCATCCGCTTCCCAAGTAGCCATGAGCCTTCTGCCACCAATGGAAGCAAAGAGGCGGGAGCAGTCCCTGTACCTGACATCCCTGCACCTGCACCACCTCCCCTAACTCCAGAAATAGGCACAAGCAGCAGATTGACTGTCTCTTCCACCTCGATTTCATCCCCCAGTGTGAGCCTCCCACTGCCAGAGGAGGAGCTGGAACCAGGGGACCTGAACACCCCAGCTAAAGCAATTCTGGGGACCAAGGAGAAATCCAAGTTCATGCTCAATCTGAAATACTTTGGATGCCTTCAAAGTTCCCTTAGACCCAGGCCTCTTTCTCTGCAAAGCAGCACCTCAGAGGAAGTTGAGGATGTGGAAGCTCAGGCAAGTGTCTCAGAAAGGCAGAGGTGAGGGGATGTAGAAGAGGGGGATCCACTTTCCAGCACTACCAGCACCAACACCAGCCAGTCTCCTCCATTTCAGCGCTTGCCAAAGTGGGCTAAGGGCATGGCTTCAATGCTGGGGTCCAAATGCACCAGAAGCTTTGGTGGTTACCTATCTCACTGAGGACATGGAGCTGCTGGACTGCAACCCCTTGGCTTACTAGGCAAGCTGCAGTCAGATGTGGCATGATCTGGCCACAGTTGCCCGGTGACACCTGCCCTGTCCACCAAACAGAGTTTCAAGTGAGAGGGTAGTCAGCATTGCTAAGAATGTTGTGACACCCCACCACACCTGCTTGAATCCTGGTTTGGTGGAGCAGCTAGTGCTCTTGAACGTGAACCTGTCGCTGCTGGAGTTCCCCAAGCTTCACCTGTAGATGGACTGAATGCACCCTCACTGTGTCTGCACCAATTTCCTTTTTTGATTTTTTAAAAAGCAGTTAATGCCCCACTCTCAGCTACAGAGGGCACTCACTGCATCACCAGAAAGCAGGAGAAGAACATGTCCCTGCTGAGCTACTGTGCCAGGACAAACCTGCAGGTATGGCCTGGGGCACGACCACTAAAACTGCACCCTGCCAGGGTAGGGAGGCCTGGTGGGACTGCTGGTGGCACAGCAGCCCCATAAATGCCAGAACAAAAGATCCCCTGGTGAAAGGCAGGTAAGAGGTGCCATAACCTCCAGCTAATGCATGCATGTACACAGTCCTGGCTGGGGAAAGCCCAGAACTGTCATATCTTTGACAGGCCTGAGGCTTGCTGGTTGCAGTGGAGTTGTGAGGTTCCAGGTGAGCTCACTCTAGCAGCCTGGAATGCCGGCTTTTGGGTTGAAAAATGCTTTGTCAGGCTGAGGAAGCACCTGCAGTTGGTATGTGTACTGTTCCTGGATGGAAGGAATAATAAAGAAGCCAGAGGCTGGCCTGGCATGCAATGCAGGGAAGAAATACAGTCAGTGAAAGTGGAAATGGAGGAATCAGGTGGTGAAGGTTAGGCTAGTGTGAGGTGGCGAAGGGGGAGGGGAGGGGGATATAGCAGCGCAGGTAAAAGTACAGAGGTACCTGGGGAGTCAAGATGTCCGGCAGCTTACAGCATGTTAGAACTCCACAGAACAAGCAGACAGAACAGTGACTGCTTAGGGCTATTTGGAGCTAATCAACAGGTCAGCCAGTAAGCTATTTAAGAAGAGTTTGAAGTAATGGAGAGAACCTATTGTTTTGTTGATGAGGTGATAATCACTGTTATCAGACCCTTGCTGGTTTGCTCATCTGCCAATTTCCTGCAGACAGTATAAAGAAGGGAGAGGGGGATTTAAAAGTTCTGTATCAACAGATGCATACACTGCACACCCTGCCTTGCCTCAGTGTGCTAGCAGGGGGCTGGCAACACTACTGCCTGGGACCATGCAGGCAGACATCTCTAATCAAAGAGTCCTGTGGGGGGCCTGGTCATGTCCCCCCGCCCCCCGCAGCTGTGGAAGGAAAAGAGCTGCTCTAGCCCCCCATCGCCCCCAGCTTCTAGCCTGAGCTACTGTAGCCATATGCCTGAATTTCCTCAGTCCAGAGAGAATTTCTGTCCAGTTACAAACCAGTTCAGCTTAGCCAGGTTAGCCTAACCTGCAAAGATTGAATTCATTCAGGCTCAGGCTTTTTAAAAATCTGTCCCTAGCCTATGAGATTCTACATCTACCTTTACAGATGTAAAGACCAAGCAAAAATTCAGGAGCTGGGAAGATGTAGTTATCTCTGTATGAGTTTCCCCTGAAGGCCAAAAACAGAAGAATGACACAGTAAATCATGTGCCTAATACTGACCATAGCTAAGAACAAAGAAAAAAAACAACAGGAAGATCTTCAACTTCCTCATGTACTACAAAAGACATTCAACTCCATATGCCATGAGCAGTTGTGGACTCTTCTGATGTAATATATCATAGGTGGAAGCTACTTATTCTGCTGATGAACATTTACAGTGGCTTTGGTTAACAGTGAACTAACTGAATTGTTGATGATTATGATCAGCTCTATACAGAGCATGTTTCCCTTAAGTGACCAATGAATAGATGGCTACATTGATGGATGCAGTGTCCAAAGGCTGCAGGGTAAAGGTGCATGGCAAGGAGATGGAAAAAAATCAAGTTTATTGACAATGTTAATCTGTAGGACATACAGAATAAGAATGTAACACAGCCAAGACACTCCACAGGATAAGTGAATGATCTGGGCCACACATCAGTATTTACTATATTTATCTGAATCCAAGACAACTTCAAATTTAAGATGACTCTCCAATTAGATTCTATACATGGAAAAGTATAACAAATATGTGCTGGGGGAGGGGCAGGCACAGTGGGGAAAGCAATGAAAGGGAGTAGGCAGTAGGAAGAGGCAGAGGTAGGTGGAGTCAAGGGGCCTGACCTCTGTCCCTTATTTCCTGCCACCTGTCCTCCCTACTAATTGTCTCCCCTGTTGCCTCTCCTACCCTACTACGTACTGCCCTGGAATGCTAGCCTCCTAACATCTCTCTCCCTTGCCACTTGCCCCTGCCCCACTACACCCTAGTCCTTACCCTCCACCACAGTTCTAGCTCTGTCCGTGCTGTCACCATCTCTGCCATTGCTACTTGGCTGGGCAGAGGCCAGAGCACCCATGTACTTCATTGTCCCAGCCTGGAGCTGGAGCCACAATGGACGGTATACAGTTGCAGGGATGGGGGAGGGAAGGGAAGGAAGGGGAGGGCAGAGGCAGAGGTTGGGAGGCAAAGATGGCAGGGTTCCAGCTATGATCCTGTGTCTGAGGAAAGCTTGGGGGTAATTTTTTAAAAATAGGAACTTTCTGCCACCAAGGAAGATATCCTGAACAGAATTCACTGTAATTTTACATTGGCCATCAGATTTCACTCTACTGGTAATATAAATTACTAAGGGTCTACTGTATTCAATTAAGCCAATTCTGCATATTATTTCCAAATGCACGTGGGCTTGTTTATTTTGCATTTATTCCTCTGTTTACTCTATCCAGTTTTTAATTTCCATATATTCTTGCACAGACCACATGGCACAATGGACATAGGACACCAAGTGTATTCTAAAATACTCTCCCTGTTCCAGGCCATCTTAAAAGAGGGGGGAAATAATGTTAAGAAAAGAAAAGAAAATAGTTTCTCTATATAGCATATATGTTTATGCTTATTTTTAGGGATTTGGAAACAGATGGGTTTTTTTAATCATTCAGAATGACTCTTCCCATGAAAACTCCACAGTTTATATGCCCATCATTTCAAACATTTGTTGCAATGTTTGAATTTCAAACATTTGTTGTAACCGTTTCTGAGTTCTAATCTTTTCCATTGGCTGGGAAAGCTTAGGGCAGACTGACTTCTGGCAGACTCCTCCCTCTGAAAAACTCCCTGACCTCCTGTCTTCAGCTATTCTGTGCAAGCTTCTTTCAGCTGTCTCATTCCTCAAGTTTGTCTCTTTGGGGAATAATAGTTACGGTCAATGTTTAACTTTGCTTTTAACCCACGCATGCTCTTCCTACTTTTTCTCCAAGAAGTTCATTGCAAGCATTCGGTGTTAGACAGCTAACACACAGGTACACGCTGCTTGCTTTAAATAAAATTAATAAATAAATAAAATAGGCTAAAATCCTAACTCATGCTAATAAGAGGCAATGTTTTTTTGGGGTGATATATTTTATTGTACCAACTGTATAGTTGTTTTCCTAGACCTGAGAAAGGCACTTGGGCCAAGTACAGGCTTTACACTTTTACAAATATAAGCAATTGGAAACTGGTTTATACCCATAATGGAACAAATTTTGGCATACAGACTGGTTTAAAAATGGCAGAAACTGATTTAAGATTTGCCCCATACCCTCTGCCAAAGGGCAAAGGTGCGTTCTGTTTGCTACCAATCCAAATTATGCTGCTTACAGAAAAAAAAACACAACTTAGATCGATTCTACCATGGTTGGGTTTCTTGCATGGCAATACCTCACCTTGATGCCCAAATTTGTCCAACAGCACTCTCAACTATACAGCTGATCTAACAAAAGGTATTACAAAAGATCTTTGCCTCTCATACATTTCCTAAATCATCACAGCTACAACAGTCTAAATAAGGCTAATGAATGCTTCTGTATAATAAGTTCATGATTTTGATACGAAAGGTTGCTGCATGACAAATTCCTTGACTTACAGAAGCAGAAAGAAGGGAAGGGTGTCAGAGTGGACATATGAAAGAACAATAGGCCACACAAATATTAGATAACCCTTGTTGAACTTTGAAACTGAATTTCTAAACCTAGTGCTTTAAGAATTGATACAATACTTGGTTGGTCAATAACAGAAAGGCTTGTTTTAATAACCAGCAAACTATAAAATGAAATAACAGAAAAACAAAAGGCTTTTTTTTATATTCAAAAAAAGAGCTATTAGTCCTATTAGCAAGAGATCTTTACCCAATACCTGAAAGCTTGTCCAGCAGCTTTCCGAAGTATACAGTTGTCACAATAAAAGATATCATAAAAAAGCCTTGTCACTCAGACATTTCCTGGACCATCATGACTACAGCAGCATTCCAACCCTACTGTAATATTAATGTAATAAAAAATGCACTTGATATTTTTCAGCAGATATGGTATTTCCTGGTAGGAGATTTTATTAAATAAAGATTAAAATATAAAAAGCCAAGCTTAATAAAAATAAGATACTGAACAGCATAGTCTACAGGTATTACAGTAATGTACAAGAGAAGAAATATGGGAACTATCAAGTGTAATTAAAATATATATAAAATCTCTCTCTCTCCAGAGAACTCAGCCAGACATCAATTACAAGCCAAGAATGATAAGCACCCTGTTATATCATTGCTAGTTATGAGAAAGAATTGTACACTATCATCTAGGTATGTTTTCATTGTACACTAGTATTCTATATTAATCACTACCTACAATCCAGAAAATGTTATTCTTATGACAACTCTGTATTCCCAAAAGCAAAAGACAGTGAAAGGGTGGAGGAAAAAAAGAAAAGCAGATTATTGGAAGTTAAAGGAGCAGAACTTGCAAGATTTCTCAGAATGATTTATAAACAAGCAACATGCAACTCTTCAAGATAGCCTTAGGCCTTTATAGGCTTATTCTTATCTGCTTAGACTCTTATGCTTGTAGTAGGGGCGCAGGGGAGCCCCATACTTAATGGGACAATGGCTGCCAGCACACCCAGCAGATGGCACTTCCCTGATAAGGCTTGCAGGGAAACGGCAAGTCTGTGCAACCAGGGCATGCTCTACTGAGCTGCCAGGCAGGCAGCCAGTGTGGGGTGGCTCTGCGCCCAGAGCAGGGCGGGGGCTGGAACCCCAGTCCCACATGGGCTTGGGCTGTAGCCCAGAGAGGGTGCATGGGACGCCACCTGGGGCCTGGAGGCAGCAGCTGCAAGGAATAATGAGCTCCTTAGGGTCTCTTAGCAAATGCTGACAGCAGCTGGGCATGTGGGGGCAAACAAAGGGCCAAATTGGCTCCTGCCAATCCAGAAACCCCTACATAAGCCCATACCAATACCAGGATGGGGGGAAATGCACAGAGGGATGACAGCTCTCATCACACCTCCCTATGGAGGCAGGGAACCAGGAACTTTAGACCTGAATCATCTGAGATCTCCAGACTCATGTTGAAACACCAGGCTGCCAGGAGAAGCCTTTGATACTAAGTCAGGTTTCATGACTGCCCTGCACCCACATTACTCTGTGGATCTGACTAGGACAGGCAGACCCACACACAGTGAGCCAGTATGGGGCAACCCCTGTGGGACTGAGACTGCCTGAAGGAAGGTGACTGAGGTGCCCGCAGGACCAGGGAAGGACCTAGAGCACAGTAATTTGGGAAGTTGTTAATTTATTTGCTTCCTTACATAGGTCATGCCTAGCTGACCCTGAACTCACAGTAGAGTTCAATGAGCACAGCCAGAACACACCGACTCCAGGCAACTTGGCTGCGTCTTTCTTCAGCTGAGTTGCAAGACAGTTGCTTAGGATGGCCAAACACATGTCCAACACCAACTGGAACCCTGACTGGAAAGGGGTGGGGTGTAGGAGAGAATGAGCCCCACAGAAGACCCCAACAGTGACCCATGCCAACCTCAGCTGGCTCTCTTTAAGCAGGTACTACCTCCTTATACCTCTTCTCAACTACATCAAGTCATGGCAGGTGAGATTTGAAAGACCATGAGACACCTGTTAAAAGCATAGCACATGGGCACCATCCCAGTGCAGCCATGAGGCTTGGGTCCCTTTATATCTTTCCTCTATTTTTACAAGTGCAGGAAAACCAAACACCATAATTTTTTGATTGAGCTGCATGCATATGGGCAGGGAAAGAACTGACTAATGCGAGATTCTCAGTTTCAAACAGTGGAGCTCTAGGGATCTGGATATGTGGGTTTGGAGAAAGCTAACTATTTCTATGCCATGCTGTTAGAAAATCTTATCACTCATGACTGGAGAAAAGTACCTGGTAAGCATTTAAAATAGATTCAACCAGCAGCACTTCTTTCTTTCCCATCTACATAAAATAGGCTTGATTATTTACAGGGTTCTGTATGTTTCTGGGTTTATATAGTGTATAGATAAAGAACTTGTTAAATAAATGTCAAATCAAAGCAACTGGAGATTGATGGTAAGAAAACATTATTTATTTTAAAGAACTATATTGAGCTCTGGTCCCTCTCTAGATCTTCTAGACTTTGGAAGAGAATTAAATCCCTGCATTGCAATTCTTTAAAATGATTAAGCCAACATAGCAAATAAACCATTTTTCATAGAAATCTATGGGATTTTATAAAGTTTCCATAATGGATTTTCCAAAATGGTAGCTGTGGCCAGACATTAACTTTCAATTTCCACATAATCAATCCTACCCAGTTACATCTAAATACTTAGGTATGGAAATATGAAGTTAAATTACATATCTGTATAGTATTATGAGTATCCAAGTGAATAAACCAGCCCAAGTAGAGGACATGTTTTGAACCTGTGTGTGTGACTGTTGAATTCAATCATAGGAATTTGTTTGCAATCTGACTGAATCGCGAGTTCTTTTTACTCTGATTCATTCAAGAATTATCCACAAAAATGTGAGCCAGGCTATCTGTGTGTTTGGCTGGGTGAGTGTTTGTTTTTTGGCTGTGTTTGGGCTTGTGCTCCGAGCAGCTGGTGAGGGCTGCTAACTGGTTGCTGCTGAATGATTGCTGGCTGGATCTGACAAAAGCCCTAGTAAGGGGGCCCAGGAGGGTATAAATGGAGACTCCTTAAAAGAACAGGGAGTATGTGAACAGGGGCAGCAAACAGGGTAGTCTGCAAGCAGTTTGCCAGTCAGTTCATAGGTTAGTTTTCTGCCCTGCACTTTAAAAGAAAATAGCTAAAACTTAGCAGTTAGACCAATATTTCAGCCCCTTGTTTAACTACACTCCAGAGCAAGGGGAAATTTTCTAGGAACTCTCTCACTTTTCTTCTCTGTAAGCTTGGTGAGAGAAAGTAGGTTAGCAGGAAAAAGGGAATCTTTGGGACATTTGTACACATGCTTCCAGTGCTGCAGTGCATGCTACAGTATAAGCAGCAAAATACATGTCAACGCTGAGAAAACGATGGCAGCATGCTATTGAACAAAAACACAAAGGTGTTTTCGTTCAAAAGTGCACCACCACCACCATTGTCTGGGCACTGATGTGCATTTCACGGCTTATAAAACTGCAAACCCCGCAGCACAGTGCATGTCAGCTCATGTGTGGAACAGACTTGATTAATCAAGTCTGCTTGGTTAATCAAGTCTTGACTTGATTGATCAAGTCTACTCTAACCTGCTGGATCTCCAGCACATCAGAGCATGAAAATGTATGTGTATAAATGCCCTTTGGGACCAAGGAGCAGTGAATAGGCAAGCTTACAGAGGAGATTGTTAGGGAAGATCTGCTTGGAGAGAGGGGCCAGAAAAGAGAGGCGTCAGATTAGGAAACTCAGAAAAATGGCTGGAAGATGCCACTGCCGCTTCCACCTCTTCATTTGCTTGCACCTGTGAGATGTCTGTCCAGACAGGACCACTCACCATCAATGCCTAGGTCCTAGTCTGGCACCATTGGGACTGAGGCTTTCAGGTTCCTTTCAGTGACAGCCATATGGGGGAGTGCCTGAGATGTGAGTGGCAAATCCTGTTGGTGTCCCTCAGGAAGCAGGCAAGAGAGCTACAGGAGGAGGTGGTGAGACTCCAAAGCATCCTCTGTCATATGGACTATACTAGGCAAGACTCCTAGGACTGTGGAAGAAGTGGCACTGGAGAAATGGGGTAAGTGGGGAAGCATGTGACCTAGGATTAGCACAGGCAGGAGAAAGCAATGGTGGGGGGCCTTTTAGGTAATTCTCATTCTTCCAGAGAAAGTAAGGCAATCAGTTAGTTACCTCAGGTGTCTATACACAAATGCACGAAGCCTGGGAAACAAGTGTGAAGAAGTGAAGGTCTCCACACAGCCATGGAATTATGATACGACTGGAATGACAGAGACTGGGTGGGATAGCTCGTATGGCTGGAGAACTGTCATGGATGGGAATAAACCAGGGGCAGGCAATTATTTCAGGTAGAAGGCCACTTAACGAGGTTTGGTGATCCTTCAAGAACTGCATGGGTAGCTCTGCACCTTGACAGTTGCCCTACCCTCAGTCACCACAGTGGGCCCAGAAGTCCCATTTCCTAACCCCTGACCTTTGCCACTAGAATGCTCTCCCCTTGCCTCCTGGAAATACTCCTTTTGGGAGGGAGGTGAGATATTAGAACCAGAAAAAAATCAAATCATATACAATGTCTGGTATCTGGTATCCCTAGGGTAAGGGGGTTGCCAGTTATGTAAAAATTTCAGTCATCTGAAAACCCCTGGCACAAGTTTTCAGGTAACATGGAGTGGGGGTGGGGTGGCAGCCACATGCAGAGCAGGGAAGAGGGGATGTGGTGACAGCTGTTGCCCACAGAGTGGCAACAGTGCAGAGTGTAGGGGTGGTGGTGGTGGCCACTGCTGTGTACAAGCTTTCCCCTCCCCCCCACACCCTGTGTCTGGCTGGCCGGCCAGAAATTGCAATTAATGGAATTTCCAGTTAGTTAAATGAGAGATAGTGGAGATGTTACCATACTAAAACCAAACAACTACTATAACATATTTTAATTTTTACTACACAAAATATTTTTGTCATGATTTGTGTTTCTTTATATAGAGGTGATTGTACATCTTAAAAATAAATTCTTAAACTTGTATATTGTGTGGGGGGGTATGGTGGAGTGGGGGGTATGCATGAGTGTCTGTATGGTGAAGAGTATGGGGGGTATGGTAGGGGTGTGGGGATGGGGCGGTGTGTGCGTGTGTCTATGGTGCGGGGGCAGTGTGGGTATGGTGGAGCAGAGGGGTGTATGGTGGTGTGTGGGGGCTGTGTATAGTAGGGTGTGGGGGGTGTATGTATGGTAGAGTGCGGAGGTGTATGTGTATGGTGTGGTGGAGGGATGGAGCTTATGGCAGGGTGTGCATGGAGTGTCTATGGTGGTGGTGGTATGTGTGTGTGTGTGGTGGGGTGTGGGGGTATATTTGTGAGTGTGTGTGGTGGGGTGTGTGTGCACATAAGTGTATGTGTATAGTGGGGATGTGTGGGGGTGTATAACCCATGGGGTGTGGGTGTGGTTGTGAGGGGTGTGGCTATGTGGGGGGCATATGGTATGTTGAGGGTTCTGAATATGTTGGGGGTTGTGAGGACAGGGTGCGAGTTTGTGGTGTTTGTGGGGTGTGAGAGAGGGTGGGGATGTGGGGACCCTCACACCTTTCCCCCCATGGCACTCAGCTCCTGCAAGTGGTGGCAGCAGCACCAGCAGCAGAGGTGGGGGTATTTGGGGTGCTTGTGCCTAGTACAGGCACTGGTGCCCAATGGTGCACAGCTTGGGCCAGTGCTGCACATTGCAGCTAGAAGTGCAGCCCCTGCTAGGCCATTTCTGTCACTGGTGCTCTCCACCTTGCATGCACAGCCCCTTGCTCATGTGGAGTAAAAAGGAAGTCCCATGCACTGGAGCCAGATGCCTCCACTTCCCCCTGCCATGCTCTCAGAGGCAGTGCACTCAAAGGACCTGCTTGTCATGGGTGACCTGAAGTTCCCAGACATCTGCTGGGAGAAACAGGCAGCCAGGTCTCCCTGTTCATATAAGTTTCTAACCTGTTTACAGGACCTTCACTTATCACAGGAGGTAAACCTTCCCACTAGGGGATTTGCCTTATTAGACCTGGTATTGGCCATAGGGAATGACTTAGTGGGGGATCTGCAGATACAAGGTAACCTAGGAGATAGTGATCACCTATTGATAGAGTTCACTATCTGGAGAAAGGTGGGGAAGATAACTAGTAGGGCTGAAGTGCTAGACTTCAGGAAGGCCAACTTCAACAAGCTCAGGAGATTCGGTAGGGAGGGACTGATGGGCAAAAGCATCAGAGAGATGGGAGTCTAAGAAGGGTGGGCATTTATAAAGGGACTGATTCTGCAGACACAGAAAGGGACCATGCCAGAACACATAAGGGGGGGAAAAAAGCAAAGAAACCCTCTTGGTGGAAATCCAGGAGAGCCTAGAGAAGAAAAAAGAGGCCTACAAGATGTGGAGGCAGGAGGCAACCCCCCACAAGGAGTTTACCTGGTTGGCTCAAGCTTGTAGGGAAGCAGTGAGAAAAGCCAAAGCAGAAATGGTGCTTAGGCTGGCAGCAAAAGTTAAGGATAATAAAAAGTCATTCTTTAAATACATAGGAAGCAAAAAGGAAGTGCAGGGTAACATAGGGCCCCTTCAGGATGGACTAGGGCAACTGGAAACATGTGGGATGACCAAACCAGAGGTCCTAAATGATTTCTTTGCATCTGTGTTCCAGGACACAGATACAAGCATGGATCCCAATGGGATTTTAGGTAAGTACAAGATAGATACCTACCTACCAACTGTTAGTGCTGACCTAGTGAAGGGGCACCTGGAGGGGTTGGATGCCTTTAAGTCAACAGACCCTGATAATCTTCATCCTAGAATACTTACGGAATTAGCCAGAATCATAGCAGATCCCCTGGCACAACTGTTTAAGCACTCATGGCACTCAGGACAGGGTTTCCCAGAGGATTGGAAAAGGGGCAATATGGTTCCTATTTTCAAGAAAGGGAGGAAGGAGGAACCAGGTAACAATAGGCCAGCTAGCCTCATCTCTACCCTTGGCAAGATCTTTGAGAAAATTTTTAAGGATCACATTTGTGGGCTCTGTCCTGGGACCAGTACTATTTCATATCTTCATTAGTGACTTGAATGAGGGAGTAGAAAGCAGCCTGTCCAAGTTTGCAGATGACACAAACTATGAGGAAGGCAAACTAGAGGGCAGGGAGTGAATCCAAGCAGATTTGGACAGGCTGAGGAAGTGGGTGGAACAGAATAGCATGCAGCAGAACAAAGATAAATTAAATGCCATGTGTTGCACCTGGGAGGAAGAATCATCAGTGCTCCTATAGCCTGGGAGGTACCATTCTAAGTAGCACAACTATGGAAAGGGATCTTGGAGCTGTAGTTAACTCCAAAATTAACATGAGACACCAATGTGATGAAGTAATAAGTAAAGTTAACCGCACTCTTTCTTGCATAAGTAGGTGCATCACAAACAAGTCTAGGGAGGTGATGCTTCCCCTCTATACAACATTGGTCAGGCTGCAGCTGAAATACTGTGTCCAGTTTTAGCTGTCGTGCTTCATGAGCGATGTAGATAGCTAGAAAGGATTCAGAGGAGAGCCACCCGTTTGGTTAAAGGTCTACAGAAAAAACCCTACAAGGACTAATTGAGGGACCTGAATCTCTTCAGCCTCCACAAGAGAAGGCTGAGAGGTGATCTTTTGGCCATCTACAAACTCATCACAGAGCACAGCAGGAAATAGGGGATACAATGTTTACTGGGGCACCCCTCGAAGTAACTAGAAACAATGGCCACAAACTGAGGGAGAGCAAATTTAAACTGGACATCAGGAAAAAATTCTTTACTGCAAGGGTTGCCAAAATATGGAATATGCTTCCAAGGTGGTGCTGTCCCCTCCCTTGGAGGTATTTAACAGGAGACTGGACAAACACTTGGCTGGGATCATCTGACTCCAGCACTCATTCCTGCCCAGGGCAGGGGATCAGACAATCTCATAGGTCCCTTCTAACCCTAAAATCTATGAAATCTAAGGTTATGAACAGCCATAGATTGGCTGCATTTGTCTGAAAACAGTCACGCTGAATATTTTTAGCAACGCTTCAACTCATATATCCAAAATTACTACAACACCGCCGCCCATGTTTTTAATCTGCAACTGCTTACAATAGAGCCATGCTTTGAAATGTCCATGTTTTTGTCTCTTCACAATTTATTCCAAGTGATAATTATTTGGGGCCCAATTATGTGGTGCTTGAATCATACTGAGAAATGTTGATTTCTGCTAGCATTTGTTTAATTGGACTAATCATGCTCATTAGTGTAGGAAAGCAATTGCATAACTGTCTCGTCTCCATGTAGAGAAATTCTGAAATGCCCTTCTCTCTCTCTCTCTTTTTTCTACTTCAGTTTTAATTTTTCACTTCCCCCACATATTTTACAATTAGTTTCTCAAATATTTTTAAAATTGATCAGTATTAAATGTCTAGTAAATGAGCATCCAGATATGCAATATACTGAGAATATTACATCAAAATTGTAAGGAAATGTATAACTATTGGAAGAAGCAGATGCCTTCTAGTTTGATTAACCCATTACAAGTGAAGCCACCTTCAATCTGGATTAATGAAGTTTCAAAATAAGCTTCTGGATTAATTCTGAGATTAAGTTAGATAGGAGAGAATTGGCCCAGTCTGTTTTCTGTGTACATTAGGATGATATTCCTTCTGATATCTGCTATTCCTTCTTCACCCTAACCAGATTATTTCCCTTTTCTGAACATAATGTAGCTTAGCAGTGGCATTCTGATTTCTTGCAGTATTTATAAACACTGATTTCTAGCACAGTTTATTCTTTCTATCCCTGTGGAGGGCCTCTTAAGAAGTATTTTGATTGTGTAGCTATGACAGTCTAGAAATGATAGAAATAAATGACGACAGCTTCTTGAAATGCCAGATACGTGTTGATTCTTTCTGAGGTCACACTTCTTTCTGAAATCACTCATAACCATTTTTATTTTACTCAAGGCTAAGGATCAGCTGCTAGGTGGAATTTACTTTCTATCTGACCTAGTCATAGAGCTATTTAATAGGGCTGTGTGAAGCTTCAATTGCTGATTTGATTCAGAGGAGATTCAGCCCAATTCAGCAGGCAAATCTCTGAATCCAAATAAAATCAGGAGACCAATAAAAAGGTCCAAATAGATCCAAAGCCTCCAAATCAATTTGGAAAAAGATTTGGAGAAGATTCGAAGAAGATGATGTATTTTAAGTGCTGGGATGCTGGGGCCAGGCACAGCAGCCACTGATGGGGCTGGGAGAGTGGGCAGGAGATAGGGCCTGATTGATTTAGAGATTCAACTGATTTGGTGGCAGCCAAATCTCCGAAACAGATTCAGGCACATTGATTTGGGACAGTGATTGAATCACTGAAGCAGCGGAATCCAAATCCAAATCCAAAGCGAGTACTAAGTGCTTCACACAGGCCTACTGTTTAAGTCTTCTTCATTATCTTCATCAGCCTTAATCATGAAGAACATTTGGTTATATCAGATCTAACACTGGCATGTCACTTAGACTAATTTTTGATATTGGAAGATTACATTTCTAATCTCTGGCTAATGATCTTTCATGTTTTTCACTGTAAACCTTTATTTCTGGAATCACTTTCAACTTTTGTGAAGTTTCTTCTTGGTAAAACATGGGGATTTTTTTTTTTTGTTTGGTTTGGTTTTTACTGCAGGACTGGAAACAATTATTTTTGCTTCTTAATTTTGAATGGCAGTGATTTGGCTTAGAAAAAGTTTATGTCTGAAAGGAAAAATACATAGACCTATTGATTGTTTTAAGAGTCACATTTACAGTCCAATATATATCAGTATCTACCCTTGTACACTTGATCAAGAATTCCATGCTCTCATAGGAACGCATCTATAAAAGCGTTACATTTAGATCAACCTAACCAAGGTTAGGTTGGCCCAGTGCGCAGGCATTCACAGGGTTTAAATCACCCTAAAAATGTTTCATTCAATCTAAACTTATTTCACTTTAGAAGTTAACTAACTTCAGATTAACCTGGGTTAGCCTAATTTAAAGTGGGTTACCCTGACCTAGCACATGCCTGTACAGATTCACACCACAGTCCTGGGATTGGGAAGGCCAAACTATGTGCTCCAGCCCCAGCCCCAGGCCTGAGCTGTTCATAACCCCCAAACTGGGTGATTTTTAGTGCCCCAACAACCAACCTACCCCTACCCCATGAGCACCAACCTGCCCTTCTGACTGAATACCCTTCAAAAGAAATACCTGCCACTCCCCCATGAGCCCCTTCTCCTCTTCTGCCCTCCCTCACCTGAGTTACTTACCTCCAGCTGCCCATGCTGCTCCTGGCAGCAGCAAATACCTGCACACACTACTCCCAGTTTGGTTTACACCATTTAAAGTAAACCACCTAAACCTAAATTGAGTCCTGCAAATGCCTGTTTGCACCCATAAAAACCATGAAGAAAATAGATTCAGTATTTCTGGTGGTAATTATAAAAGCCTTGGGAGACAGAATTGCTACTCACTCTCTAGAGTTTAAAAGCTATTAGTCCAATTCCAGTTATGACCAACAAAGGTAGTTGTGCTGTGTTTTTGCCCAGCTGCTGCAACAAACTCCACAAAGTCATATGAAGAATATTACCTTTAAAAAATTATGTTTAATTAACAAGCTTGTATTTGGTTTACCTTGGCAGAGTAAAATGTAACTACATGGCATATAAGCCAATTCATCTTTTAAATTGTTATTCTTTGCATACACATGCACATACCAAGAACAAAAACAAATTACTGTGTTAAACCAAGAGAATGTAAAAAGGAACAAAATTTGAACAAAATTATAGCCTGATGCTGAAATGTCTCAAGTATCCACTATATCAGTTGAGCTGAATGGGACTTGATATATGAGATTCAGGTCCTTAGCATTTAATGCAAATAAAACTGCCGTAGCATGAATACTTATAGCTTGGCTGCTAGGGGCACATCCACACATGCATTAATGTGCGGTAGTTACTGTGCATTAAGTTTAGTGCCTGTAATAACAGGTACTAATTCAATGCACAGTAACTGGTGCACAAAAAGCACACCTAGTGCACTAAAAGTGCATGCGTTTTTAGCGATGCTAATGTGCAGTAGACTAATTCTACAGTGTATTAACACATTAGCGTGACTTTTGCCTTCATGTGCTAAGGCACAGTAGAATTAATTTAGCATCTTGAGTAGACACGTTAGAATGCTCAATTCAAGAACTGCACCATCAAACCCATGCTATACCTGAGCTAGATAGAGGACGTCTTTATCATTTAGATGAAAAACCTGCAGTCTCCGATTGATTTCCATCACAAATTCAACAATCATCACCCCTCCATCAAACAATCTCTTGATTGTCTCATTTTGGATCAATATCCAAAATGGCAAAATACAAACCACCATATACAAGAAACCCCTGGACCAACATACATATCTATACGGAACCAGTAATCACGCCAAACACACCAAAAAAGCTGTAATTTATAGCCAAGCTCTCCGATACCACCAAATTAGCACCGAGAAGAATACTCATGATCATCACCTCACAAATCTCAAAAGGGCTTTCATCCAACAAGGACACTCCTCCAGAGAGATAGATCATACTTTTGAAAGAGCCACCTGGATACTATGTAAAGAACTGCTGCAGTACAAAAAGAAAATCCCCATGAGTCACACAACATTAGTTATGACATACCTTCCTTCCCTCGAACCTATAGGGAAAATCCTTAAACAATTGCAACCCATATTAGAAAAAGACCCAAACCTACCAACTCATCTCCACCACTCCCACAATAACTGCAGCCCACAACAGTACCATCACCATTCCTGGATCTGACACCTCCAGAAATGCAATCTCTCTCATCCAGTGCACCAAATGCCCTTGTAGGCAAAACCAAACAACTGTGTACCAAAATGAACACACACGGAAAATCCATCAAAGATAGAAATATCCAATTACCTGTGGGTGTCCACGTCTCACAAAACAATCTCTCCCTCTCTGATCTCTCAGTTCTAATCCTCAAAGGAAACTTACAAAACACCTTTTGTAGATGAGCCTACAAACTTCACTTCATAAATCTACTGGATACAAAAAATCATAGATTTCATATAGACATTGGCTTTATAATGCATTACAACCTGCCTGACATCTGATTCACCAGGTACCTACCTAAAGCTTACCATTTACATTCCTTCATACATTTTTGCCCCCACCCTTCCCCACTCCCCTCCAATCTCTACCCATTGATTTCCAAATTTCCACCTATTTATATTTTCACAGACTTGTCACACTTCCAGCTTCTTTTCTACCTTAGAGAACTCAGAAGAATAGCGGAGTCTCCCAAGGCCTGAAGAAGGGTGTTTGTGCCCCAAAGTTTGCATATAACTTTTTTCCAACTATTTAGTTGGTCTAATAAAAGATATCACACAAACCCAAAGAACCTTGCCTGCCTATGTGCTTAGACAAACACAGCTACAACCAACAACAATGAATTTCTAATGCTGGTTTTCATATCTCACAAAAAATATAAAATTAAGATCAAATTCCACCCCCGCAACTTGAAGACAAGAAATCTTTAAAAATATTGCAAACTAAAAATCAGAAGCAAACAAACAAGTTCAGTGGGAATAAACTGAAGTGTTTCATGTCAATAATTTTAGAATGTTTCGATTTCACCATAAACTGATTTGCATTTTGTATATAGTAATACAACATAACAATGACACGCCTTGTGGCTTACTGACCAAGGGTTCCTGTACATGTACAGGGAGGCTGCCCCAATATGCTGTGAAACTAACTTTAGTTAAAGCACCCCCACTGCCATTTTCAAGTGCGGGGACACTGATGCACAAGATGCTCCCCCCACCCTTGGAGCACATATAAAAAGGCCCTAAGTTGTGGACTTCAGCTGTAAATATACACACTTCCATCACCAGTGACTAATTGCTTATTTCAGAATACCCTTTTTTTTTTGTTGGAAGGAGCTTTATGGTAGAGAAGCAGCCACAACCATTATGCTAAATATTTTGCAATAAATGTATGACACAAGTATTTCTTTTTAACTTTGTATTGTGGTAAGTGGCTATTAGACAACAGACTTAAGCAACATGCTTAGCATTTAAGAGAGATGCTACAGCCCCACAGTATCTCCTACCTTATAATTGTTACTGTTTATTTACATATGCAAATGATTTTATTTACCATAGTTAATAGGACTTGAAGGAATGACAGAGCACACAGTTAGGGAAAAGGACATATGGGGGAAGTAAGGCGCAAACTATAAAAAAAGAGAGAGGTGTTCAATGCCATGGTACCACATAAAAAGTTACATTTATTGTAATCAGTACTCTTTTCATCACATATCTTTAAGTGGGTCTGTGTTTTCTGTTTTATCTACCAGACATTTAGAAATACAGCAATGTCTAAAAGCAGCAAGTAAAACTTAGAAAAGTTTCTCTCTTTGGGGAACAGTAAAACCAGTTTCATTCATCTATTACCAACTGAAAATCCCAAGATAAGCACACTTCCTTTTATAACAAACAGAAGATTTTACTGTAATATGACAAAGGAAAGCAAAAAAGAAACATCTGGAGGTTAAACAGACACTACCATTTTATTGTTTGAATGGCTTGAAAATGGAAAGTAGTACTGAGAAATGTGAACTTTTCTATATGCTCTAGATCTATGCAAAGCATAACACAGACAGAAAAACTCATCAATATGAAACATAGGCTAGGCACTCTAACAGAGAACAAGTTTCAAGAACTTTTCAATGAATTTGTGCTACGTTTCAGCTTTCTTTCTCAGTTCCTATCTGCAGGCTACATTCTAGATTTGAAGGAGAATTATCTGGGATCCCTTTAAAAATGTACTTCTCACTTCCCATGTGTTCCTATTGTTTGGCCAACTCCCAGGCTTTTCCAAAGGCTATTAAATGGGCCTGTTTTCCCCACATATCTTTATACTTTTGGCATAAAGGACCATAAAGTAGGTCCCTAAGTATTTAAATGCACTGGGAGTTAGGCATAGGTGAGCTGCAAGAATACTGCAATTGTACAAACAAAAAGACATTCACCAGGGACACCATTAAAAGCCAGAATCCCAGTACAATGACTTATTTAAATATCTAGCGCCACTGAAAATAATTGGAGTCTGCTATTAATCTGGGGGGGGATTAATAGCTATTAATCCACTATTAATTCTCATGTGCTAATCCCCTTGTACAATCAGGCTCTAGAGAGGCTTTACTAAGCAGTACATTATTAGCGTTCAGAATTAAAAAGAGAATTCATGGAATTGCCAGCCATTCACCCAGATTTGGAACCAGAAGAAAAACAGACGCATCAAACCCAACAAACTAAGCAAGCCAAGGAGAAAACTTTTTGTTCCATCCCACTCTGTCCTCCTGATGTGCCATCTAGGTCACAAAGAATGAGGTTTTTTATATTGATTGTTGACATATACGGGATTTGTTAAAAGCCTATTAACTTTTATGGCATAATTTGCCTGCAGTTATTTACTGATGCAAGTGACATTTCGACACAAATACTTGTTTTCATTCAAAGATTACTCTTGGTACTAGCAATCAAATGCCAATGCGCATGTAAAATTGGAAGTTTCCTATCTAATAAATGTGTGTTAATACTTAGACAATTTGAATACAGTTTATATTTTGGGCCAATGCTACTTGTCAATGCCTTCAAAATGAAAATGAACCGTTTGCTGCAACCAGGTGTCATGTGCTGATGTGATTCATTCTATGCCTCTTCCAAAGTAAATTTAAGTAAATTTAAGTGCTGCCCACATGCAAAAAAGCAGAGAGAAATAGATTAGTAGATTGTGAGGCTGGAAGGGACCCCCCGGAAAATCATCAGGTCCAGCCCCCCTGCAGCAGGCAGGAAAGACACTTGGGAGTCAGGTGAACCCAGCAAGGACACCATCCAGTCTCTTCTTAAACTTTGCCAGGATAGCAAATCTGTTGCACCTTCTCTGAAGGGAGTCAATGCAACAGTCTAGACACCCTAGATATGAAGACGTTTTTTCCTAATGTTGAGCCTGAAACAGTCTTCTAGGAGTTTGTGGCCATTATTCCTGGTTTTACCCAAGGATGCCCTGGTGAACAGCTGTTCACCAAGCCCTCGATGTATGCTCCTGATGTAGCAGTAACCCTCTATCAAGTCCCCTCTCAGCCATTTCTTTTTCAGGCTGGAGAATCCCAGGTCCCTCAACCTTTCTTCATATGGCTTGCTGTGCAAGTCTCTGATCGTATGAGTGGCCCTTTTCTGGGCTCTCTCGAGTTTTACCACATTCTTGTTGAAGTGTGGCACCCAGAACTGGATGCAGTACTCCAGCTGCGGTCTCACCAATACTGAGTAGAGTGGAAGAATCACTTCCCTAGTTTTGCGGGACATGCATCAATTGATGCATGCCAGCGTATTATTTGCCCTGTTGGCTACAACATCTCACTGATAGTTCATATTCAAACTGTGATCTATTACTACCCCCAGGTCCCTTTCATTTGTGGTCCTAGTCAGTTTGGCATTGCCAAAACTGTAGGTGTATGGGGGGGGGGTGTCCCCAGGTGGAGCACTTTACATTTCTCAAAGTTGAACTTCGTTTGATTCTGAGCTGCCCAACTTCCAAGCTTGTCTAGACTGCAGATACAGGCAGACCTATCTTCAAGCATGATCACGTTTCCCCATTACTTGATGTAATCCATGAATTTAGCCAGTGAGCTCTTCACCTCTGCATCCAGATCATTGATAAAGATGTTGAAAAGTACTGGACCAAGCACTGACCCCTGAAGGACACCGCTGCCCACTTCTCACCAAGATGACACAGAGCCATTCAGTAGAACTCTCTGGGTCCTACCCTGTAACCGGTTCCCTATCCTCCTAACTGTTTCATGGTTATGCCCACAGTCCTCCAATTTTCTCACAAGAACATTGTGGGATACTAGATCAAAGACGTTTTGGAAGTCAAGGTATACAATGTTGACTTCCTCTCCCTTATCCAGGTGGCAAGTTACCTGATCAAAAAAAGGAGATGAGGTTGGTAAAACAAGATCTGCCCACTATGACGTTACGCTAGCTATCATTCAGAATGATACCTTCTGCAAGCCTATCGCATATAGACTCCTGGATGAATTTTTCTAGGATCTTCCCTGGGATAGAAGTTAGGTTGATTGGCCTATAGTTACCCTTCTCCCTTTCTTGAAGATGGGCACAATGCTGGCCCTCTTCCAGTCATCAGGGACTTCTCCAGAGCACCATGACTTTTGGAAAAGTTTCATCAGCAGTGTCGCGGCGCACCTCGCGGCACCGCTCCTTGTGTGTAAAGGCTGCTGGGAAAAACCCAGCAGTGGGATAATGATCAGCACAGCTGAGGGTTGCTGAGGCAACTAATAGGTGTCAGCT
>JAGPOW010001918.1:2835726-2857927 GCA_030014935.1 Caiman crocodilus | reverse complement strand
AAGGAGCTCAGAACAGAAATGAAGCTAAAATATTTGGTCTATGTAGTTAGGTAATAAGAGCTGTCAAATGCATATTTAAAGGAACAAAATTTCAACAAATTTGGAGCAAAAAGCCTTGCACAAAATAGGTTTGCAGCCATATATCCAATCAACATACAGTTATGACAGTTATGCGCACAAGTCCAATATTTGTACATTCAGGTAGACACTTCCTCACAAAGTTCATCTTGCTAATGCAACCTCACGATGTACGAAATAAGCAATCCATTACACATATGACCAGACGTTTCTGGGTTTCTGAAATAGGAACCAAAGACAAATAGATTAAATGGCTAAGAGAACTGCCATATTTACTCCATTCCAAGATGAGGTTTTTTCCCCCCCATTTAACATGGGAGGAAAAGCCCCTCATCTTGGAATGGAGTATGAGACAGCTGGACGTCTAGGGGCAAGGGAGGGACTACTACTGCTGATCCAGCTCTGGCCCCAGTTCGAGATTGGGGCTGAAATTGCAGCTGCTAACTGCTTCATGCCACCCCCACTCCCTACCCTCATATAGATTTTGCCCACCCCACAGGCTCTATCCCCTTACCTGCCCTCCCCTGCAGCCTCAGGCCATCACTGCCTTCCCCATATCCCCCACTACTGCCTATGCTCCTGCGGCTGTGGGCGGTGAGGCAGGCACATGAGGGGCAAGCAGTGGAGACAGGCAGCAAGGGGCAAGGTCAAGAGGGAAAGAGGGGGTCTAGCCCTATAATCTGGCCCCCTACTTACCTCCCCCAACATCTTGTCCTCTCTACTGCCTGCCTGAAACTTCTATCTTCGTTGAAGTGGTGAGGAGGGAAAGATTTTAAGACAACACTCCAATAATTACATTCTATACATGGAATAGTATAACAAATGTATAAATGTCCATATACAAAATCTGATTATTGGGGGGAACATCTTAAATTTAGGGTCATCTTGGATTTAAATACATACAATAATAACCATGTGCAAAAAAGCATTACAGGCTCTGAAAGTTGACAGCATCTGTCTGATGCCAAAAGCAAAAGAAAGTGCTGACCTCTACTACAGCATTAAACATGGCATGATACTGCAATCGCAACAGAATATCTATGGACTGAATCAGTACAGAATGAACTGCAAATGCTAAAAGCCAACTTTTCTGGTTATGAATGAGCATATTGGAAGGACAGAATGGAGAAGATTGCAATACCAAAGGGCAGCTTTAAGGAGAGAGATTCTCCCCGCTGCTATACTTTGCGCACAAATTCTGGAAACCTGATAGTTGATTCTAATCTGCTTGCAACTCTAAAGTTCACTTAGTCTTTTTTCACCTCAGAAACTTTGAAGTGAGGCTGATATTCTATTTCCTGACCTAGAAACTGAGGCTGATTTTCTATTTCCTGACTTTTAAAACATAATATGTTTTAAAAGGGGGTGGGGAATTTGTCATGACTGATTAGGTACAAATAGCTAAATCTCCATCAGTTTTGCCCAATTTGTTCTGAGATTTGTTCAATTTTGAAACACAAAAAACAAATAAAAAAATCAATTCAGGAAAGCTGAATCTAACTGGAAAGAAAAAAGATATCTTCATGAAGCCCTCTGAATCTTTCCTGCTGTACTTCATGGGGTCCAGCACAAATTAATGGCTTCATTTTTAATTCAGTATTTCCACAGTTTGCTTATAATCTGCGGGTACCCCACCTCTTTATGGACATTTATGCATGTACTCCAGCATGGAGACAGGGAGGAAGGGAGCTTTAATTAAAGCAGCTCACATGTATTCGGTGTCCTGTGCTTCAAAAAGGTGGCAAGGGTGCTCGTGATGCCACTAAAACTTGTGCTGCCATTTTGAAATGTAGGGACACTGAATACATGTGACCTGGAGGCTGTTGGAGCATGCTAATTAGCATGCTCCAGCAGATTCTATTAACCGAGTCTGCTCTGATGTGTGCTAATTAACATCACATGTATAGGTACACAATAACTCTACTACCAAACATGGTGGTTTTTTACTGTGCTAGCATTCTTGAAAATTATTCTTGAAAAACTCTCACTTTCACTTTAAAAACTTGCTGCTCAATCTAATAGCTTTTATCTTTGCACAATATCCTGCCTGTCTGTAATTTATACTCGCATTACATGTTCAATAACAAGTCTACTGGGAACTTGTTCTGTAGGATCCCCCTTTCCCTTCCCAAAATTCTCTTTGAAGTTTTCAAACTCAAACCCAGAGTTGTACTCTATGTGTACCTGTTTAGCCGAGCCAATAAATCATGTAATTTCAGCCCAACTGTTATGAAAATGTCTGATTTCTATGGTGATCTATTAGAGAAATATAGGAGTAACATTGTGTGCCTCTTCTCTCTCATGTCTTTTGATTTTCATTACTAGGAGACGGATTCAAATATATGAATCAGATACTTGCAGCAAACTGCTTTACTCACATTTTCCTTTGTTTGCTTAATGTCTTCAGCTATTATATTTACATCATTTTTATTAAATCCCCTTAGAAATTTGGTTTATTTTTTTTCCAAAATGAAGCACACATCTTATGGTGTTTCAAGGAATTGAGAAATTATCCTGCTGCACTCATTACAGAAACAAAAGTATAGGAGTCCTGTTGTGGCCAATGTGCCCAAGCCAAATATTTTTTCTCTTATTTTTGGCTCATAGTTTCATTCACAGCATGGAAACATCATCCTCACATTCATTGCATGTAAAACTGATTGAATCATTTTTGTGATTAATTTATTTAACAGACTTTACCTTTCCTTCCTCTTGCTTGCAAATTATCTACAAGCTGCTTGGGAATTTGTTTGCCTGCTACTTCAGAATTAGCAGTAGTCCAAGTGAATAAATTGTAGTGTACATTTGTTCAAACTGCTTACAAGGAGCATTTACAGTTTTTATTGACCATTAAGTCCACTATCTTCAGTCCTCTCAGTTTTCCCAAGTCATACAATGTATTTCTGTTCTCTAATTGGATGATCTTTGCTGCAACTGCAGTGGATGTTCCTTTCTGTTAGCAAATCTGATTCAAACATTTTTGGCATTTTTGGTAAATAAATTATTCACACAATGGCTGAATGGGTTGAATAAGTCTAACAACCAGGCAAAAGACCTACCCTTGAAGAAACATTCTTAAATAGCTGGGCTGACCAAGTAGGAAACCCCCCAAAAACTCAGTGACCAAAATTATTAAGGCTATTCCTTCTGGCACTGTCCCATAACAACCCTTAAGTGTAAGCTGTTAGGCTGCCTCCTCTCTTTTTGCCCAGGAACAGAGGATTGCAAAGGAACACTTAGGTCAGAGTCCTGCACACACAGGCAACCATGTAACAGACCAAAGATCTACATGGATCAATGAGAACATCCCTTCTGGGTCTGACGCCCTCTGCAAAGCACTAACACTCTATGGCAAACATAGGATCTTTAGCACCAATAACGTAGTTTTTGGAATCTTTAAGATGATACAGGACAGGAAGAAATAATGAAAAAGAAAGGTATTTTTAGCTCTTGAAAACAGAAAATCTGCTTATTTCAAGCCCACCTCGTAGCTGGCAATTGGCAGGCAGTATGGATGGATTAGCTCTGCATAGAAAATAAAATGGTACTATATAGATGTTACTATAATTTTAGAAGAATCCTGTCACACCTCAATACAGTCTTCTAATGTTACAAAAATGTTCTGCTTTAAAGGTTTTTACACCCACCCCAGCTTCCCTTGCCCTTTAGGCAGCAGAAACAAAGGCAGCAGGAAGGGAAGGGAAGCATGAGGGAATTCTTACCTGCTCTGGGCACTTGAAGTCCCTGACTCCTGCTCCAATAGCATGGTCTGTTGGCTCCAGTGTGGGGGGAAAAGGCTGGGAACAGGGGATGAAGACACCATTCCAGCACCAGTTGCTGCTTCCACACATCCTGTTGTAAAATCCTTGAACCTTAAGGCTTCTGGGCTGCCTATACACGTGCTCATTGGCATTCTAATTAGAATGCATTGGGGCAGACTCTAATTAAAATGCTGCAGCAACATGTGTATTAACCCCCACATATTTAAGAATGGCTGTGAGTTGATTAATCGAGTCTGCTCCATGTTCTAATTAGAACACAGCAGCATCACATGTGTTACGCTTGTGCACAATTTCAAATGGCCACAGGGTGCTTTAATTAAACCTCATTGAATGAGGTTTAGATGAGGTGTCCCACAGCCATTTTTAAATATGTGGGGGCTTAATACATTTGACACTGCAGCATTTTAATTAGAGCAACTGCCCGGGAACCACACTAATTAAAATGCCCCCCACACACGCCCCCCACATCCACCACCATCACCTCCAAGCACGAGTATAAGCAGACCTAGTCCCTTAAGATCCTTTCAAGAGTACCATTCAATGTTAGGACTGAGATGTGTAAATGTAAGTCACAAGATAAACCCAAGAGAGATTTCAAACAGGAAGTCATAGCATGAAAAACATTTTGACCGACTGGGGCCTTTCTGAGCTCTTTGCAACAAAAGAATTTTTGTTTTAGAATATTATTTCTTCATTGTCAAAAATGAGTGATAACTAAGATCTTGCACTTTCTGAGCAGTGCCTTGGGTCTAAAAAGGTTGAGAACCGCTGGTGTAGGCTGTCACTAATAGGACTCTGCAAAGCAGCTAGTATTCACTTCAGATTCAGATCTGGCTGATTCGGAGGACAGTGATTTGATCCAGTGATTTGAATCACTGTCCCAAATCGATTCAGCCAAATCACACAGGTCCATCCCTCACCCTGTCTCCTAGCCCCGGCAATGACTGCCCTGCCCACCTCAGCTCCCTGCACTTTGAAAGAGAAAGACCCCACTCACTGGCTGCTACCAGGTGGGGGGCAGCCTCCACTGCCCCCCACTGCCCCGTTCTGTGTTGGGGGCTCTGCCACAAGCCCCTATCCCCACCCAGCCACCCAGCCCCACCACGGCAGAGCTCCCCATGCAGCGTGGGACAGTGGGGGGCAGTAGGGATCGCCTTCCCACCTGGCAGCATCCAGTGATTAGGGGCTTTTTTTAAAGCAGTCTGAGCTGGGGCAGGTGGAGCAGCTATGGCGGGGGCTGGGGGAGCGAGCAGGGGATGGGGAGGCTGGGGGAGCAGGCAGGGTATGAGGGATGGCAGGGTCCCCCCATGGTCCCCTTCCATTTTCCCTCTTTCCATTTCCCTTCTCATTTTCCTTCCATGGTCCCTCTACAGCAGCCCCTCCCCTGTCCCCTACTTACCAGATCCAAGTCGGCTCCAGCTCTCTGCTGCAATGGCAGGGACTGCCCAAACCATCGAAGCTCTCCAAATCTTTTCCGAATTGATTCGGAGAGGTTTGAATCAATTTAGACCTTTTTATTGGTCCACTGATTTGATCTGGATTTGAAGATTCAGCCACTGAATTGGCTGAATCTTCTTCCGAATCTGTTTCAAATCAAATCAGCACCCGAAGGTTCACACAGCCCTAGTCACTAACTGGGCACAGAGATTGTCAGCAGTGAGATGAGAGATGAACGCCATCTGTTGCCTTAAAAGTTTTAAAATAGAACTTTTTTTTCAATTTTTTCATGTATCTAATTTTTTCCACCTTTTCTGACATTTTCCCAGCTCAGGGAAACATACACACTCTGCAGGTCTCCCCAGTTTCACATTGTTTTGCTATTTTTTTATTTCTCTAATTTTTGAAAAGGAAAATGAAATTTTGAAAAGGAATGAAAATGTGACATTTCAGTGAAAAAGGGATATTTTAGAACAAAATAATGTCACTTTTGCAAAAAAGTTATTCAGACAAAAAGTTTCCAACAGAAAATTCTGGCCACTTGAGTAAATTTCCATTTCTGTCTTAGTTTTCCAATTTGTAAAATGGAAAATTGTTACCCACCTTAGAGGTTCTGAAAGGAATAAGTTAATGTTTGTATACCTGATGGAAAAACAAACTAATATAACTGGGATAGCAAAGTACACTAAACCATTGGGATACTGGCCTTGAAATGCAGCTCTAAGTAGAATTCTGGATAAAATAAATCAACCTTGGTCTTAAAACTCCACACTACACACAGTTCATGTGTCTTGTGTGCATTTGGTACTCTACTCTCATGAAATGGTTGAGACTAAAGAAAAAACTGTACAAAATACTCCAAAATTAAGATACAACTCTTGAAGGGCTACATTTAAGGTTTACTTGGAATGAGTCTGGTATTTAGGAATTTGTTTTTTCAACTGTTTTGAATACAAACATTTTAAAATACATTGGAAAATGTTTCAACTTCAGCCAAGGACAAATGTTTCAGTTCATAAATTAAGGTTAGTTTTAGGCTGACAGTTGAGTTCAACATGATAAAATAGCAGCAGCACAATTTTATTTTTTTTTTTTTTTGCTGAAGTCCCGTTTATGGTAGTGGCTCTCAGACTCAAAATATAGAAATGTACAATAATCAGTTATTTCACATTACAGAAAGTTAAGCCTACTTTAGAAATGGCAAGTTCACTCGTTATTACCTTTGTGCTACTCAGCCCAGAGAGAACATTGAAGCAAAGAAGTAATTTCTCTTCATGCCACCAAAGAAAGGAAGTTGGACAGCATGAAACTAAAGGAGGATTGTTGGTATGGAAATGAACAAAACATTAGCCTCGGCTTCTGTACATACTTGTAGGATTTGTGGTTTAAAAATTGCTGGAAGAATGATGAGTATTTTTCTTCTAGTTCGATTCAGTAATTTTCTCCATATAAAATTTAAGCTTACTGTTGTGGAAAGACAAAATACATTTAAAAGTTACTGGCCTTTAATAGGAAACATTCCCCTGCTGTTCCCAAAGCAATGCAGTCAGCTGTGAAAAGCATTAAACTAATTATTGGTCTAACTATGTACAGATATAAAAAAGAAAGTTACCAGTTGCAGTCACTAAAAACAGAGCCGTTTCCAAGGACCTGAAGGAAACAGAACTAGCCTTCTATAGTAAAGACATGCTACCTACAAAGGTCTTCATATGGTCAATTCACACTGCCACTTGTGTTGCTCTTCCTTTTCTTGGGAAGCAATCTATCATTACCATGTTTAATTTTGACATGTCATGCAAAGTTATATCTCAGAGCACTCTGACTGAACAGGTCACCAATGCATGCTAGATAACTCCCTTAAAGATTATTAGTCATTTAAAAGGATCTCCAGATTCTGCACCAAGTTAGATATCAGCAAGTTGCTACTGTTCAGTAAGAAAGTTCATAAAGGTTATCTCCAGCCTAAACAGTCTTCTAGGAGCTTACTGCATACAGAAAGGATTGAGAATTGTGGCAAATATCACATCACTGAAGTATAAAAATGTACGCTCTAGGTCAGTTCTGTTACATTTGAGAGAACTATTTAAAATTCAAGATTTTGAAGGCACAAAAGCACTGAAAAAATATCAACAAGCAATAATGAAAGGTTTCATTCTCCTAGGCAGATAGTCTTCTAGGCACACAAATGTCCAAACTTGTATAGCCTCCTTCACAATTCAAATCACTGTAAGGAGGTTAAACGCCACTGAAGTCTCACTTCAGCCCAATCTATAATACAACAGTGATCGAGTATTAAATAATTCTGTAAGTCCCCAGTTATCCAATGACCTCAAATGACAAGAAAACCCTCTGGTTTATCAAGAAAACAAGCCAAATAGACTTTAGAGTAAGGTATAGACATTACACTTTATGCACATTAAGTTTGCAGAAAGCATTTTAAAGCTATAACAGAACAAACATTTATGACACTTAAAGTGCTTAAAAAATGGCAGTTCTAAGTTAACCCTCAGTTGAAGTAGTATTAAACTAAAGCGCTTTAGATTAGTGTGTTTTTCTGAATGTCTGTATCATATCCATCCCACTTCAGCATAGTTCACATTCTGCTGCCACCACAGGGGCCACTGGCCTGGGCACAGTGCTAGCCTGGGCACAGTACTCATCTGTTCCAGGCAATCACCAGTCCAGCCCTGCCCCTAAGCTATCACAGAGGGGAGACAGAAAAGGCTCCATCTCCTCCCTAGACAGCTGGGCAGAGAGGTAGGACAACAGAGCATCTCTGAAACATGGATCCCCTTTCCCTAATAAGCTTGTGGGCTTCAGTTTTGGTAGGAACAGGGTCAGGTCCACATGGCAGAGGCTGTTTCCCCACCCAGCCCCAGTTCCTAGAATGGCAAAAAGCCAGGCCAAGCTGGGTTGGGTCTGTGCAATGGGAGCGTTCCCTTTTCCTCCTCCCCGCCCAACCCTCCTGACATCAGAAGCCAGGCACTGCAGCACAGGGCTGTCAAGCCAGCTTTTCACCATGCCATGAGCTGGGACTGGGTGGGGAAAGGGAGCCCCCTTTTTGCAAGGGCCTCTCTCCCACAGGTTGCTGACTGTTGTCTTCATGGGGACTAGGCTGGCTCCATGGGGCAGGTGGGGCTCCCTTTCCCACCCACCCTGGTTCCTGGTGTGGCAAAAACTGGCCAGAAACCCTGTTCTCCTGCTCCAGGATGCAGCTGCCAAGAGGCTGGGGCAGGTGTGGAAGGGATCACCCCCTGCGACACAGACCCAACCTGCACCCTTCTTCCCCTGAGGTCCCAGCCAGTACGCTATGCGGGAGGGAGGCTTATAGCAGGGGGGCTCCCTTCCCACTCTTCCTCAATTTCTGGACAGCTGCAGCCAGAAACTGCAGCATGGGCCTGCTCAACTGACTTTTCACTTTGCCATGAACTGGGCAGGAAAAGGAGACCCCCTGACACATGGACTCAGCCTGGGTCCCCCGCTCTTCTCCTGAGACCCAGCCAGCATGCTGGGGTGGGGCAAGAAGGGGCTTCTTTTCCACCGGAAGCTGGCCAGGCAGCCCCATGCTGCATCTTCTGGCTGCTGCTGTCAGAAAGTTCAGGCGGGGGGGCAAAAAGGGAGCCAACCTACCACAAGGACCTGGCCTAGCCTCCCCCCTACCTCCAGACACCAACCAGCAAGCTATGGTGGGGACCTCATAGGGGGAGCTCCCTTCCCTCTCTGCCCCAACTTCTTGAGAGCCACAGCCAGGAGCTGCAGCACACAGCTGCACAGCAGGCTTAGCCATGCCAGAACTGGGACTAGAAGAAAGCCACCACTGCTGTGAGGGCTCAGGGGGGAGCCAAGCTGCATGGTGGAGGGTTTGCTTTCCCACTGGCTCCAGTTCCCAGCATGGGAAAAAGTTGTCCAGGCAGCCCCATGCTGTAGCTCCTGGCTGCAGCTGTCAAGAGCCAGGGGGGAAGGGCGGGGAGTGGAGGGACAGGAGTCCTCCAAGCTTGCAGACCCAACCCAGCCCCCACTTCAAGACCTCAGCCAGCAGAGAGCTCTGTTCCCTACTATCTTCCCCACCCCACCCCAGCCAATGACAGTCACTAGCTGGCAGGGAGCTTGGACTGGATCCAGCAGCCTCCACTGCAGGCAGGTACCAAGCCCCCCTACACCAAATGGTGAATGTCTGTTTGGTTCATTCCTACTGTAATTTATAGCATTTTGAGTTTAGTCAAGTCTAATCCAAAACTGTCTAATTCTGAATTAGATTCAGAAGTTTAACAAGCACTTACAAGTATATACAGAGAACTTCTGCACTTCTGCCAGGGGCTTTTTGAATGTTTGTACTTCGCCTAAACATCCCGAGAAGAGATTTCAAAGTCTACTGCTCAGCTCAGAATTATAGAAGTGGATGGGTTATCAAGAAAAAGCAGCAACTCTTCTGCAGGATATAAATATGTACTTTGAATCTGAGCAAATGTCTAGTCAGTACATAATATGACAAATGCACCATTTCCAAGTAAAGAATCATCATACCTATGTTTGCCAGACAGCATAAAAAAAACCAGTCCTCCCAAAAAAAAAAAAAACCAAACCGAGAGTCAGCAACTTATTCACAAAAAGTCAAATGCCAGAACAATATTGTGAAATCAAGACATTCTTTTTATAGGCACAAAGAAGTCCCTGTAGGAGGAAGAGCATCTGCAGGGAGGCTAAGAGAAAATATCCTCTTATTAACTTATGTAAACTCACGAAAGATCATTTAAAGGGCTGCAGGAAGGCAGTAACTATGACAAAAAGCTTTTCTGAAAGTTCAAATTGAAATAGTTCTAGGCATCTCTCAATTGGTAGAATAATAGAGCAGGAAGATGCAATCAGTGGGTCTTTCTACCTTCAATGAAACCAGTTTATAAATTCTCCCCAAGTCATTTGAATGAGAGAATGGGGAAGCTGAACCAAACTTAACCCCTTGTTCATCAAGACTTGCAGTGGCATCAAGCCCAAAACAGTAATGCATAGAGAAATGCTAAATTCTCAAAATCACCAAAGATGCTTGTGAACAATAACAGCCTCCTGTCACACTAAACCCTAAGGTTACCTATGTATCTTAATGTTCTGCAATATTAGAAATTAACTTTTGATTTTAGCAAACTTTGTTAGGGAACTAAGTGGCGAGATTTCTGAGGAAAGACTGAAAGAACTAAGGATATTTAGTCTAGAAAAAGGAAGGATAGAGGGGATTTGATAACAGTCTTCAAATACCTAAAGTGTAATCTTAGAGAAGATAGAGATGGGCTTCACTCTGTGGCTGTAGGGGTAGGACCAATGACCTGAGGCTTCAGCAAAGGAAATTTAGGTGGAGATTAGGGGGAAGCTTCTGACTCTGAAGGTGGTGAAGCACTGGAACAGGCCATCTGGAGAAACTGGAATCTCCATCCTTGGAAGTTTTCAAGAGCAGGTCAGAGAGACACTTGGTAGAGATGGTTTAGTTAGGGATATTCCTGCCTTGAGAAAAGGGCTGAACTAGATGACCTTGTGAGGTTCCTCCCAGCCCTACTTTCCTATGATCCTATGTTTCAATTGTCATTTGAAAATTTATAAAACCTAATTATAAAAGTTCTTCATGAGTGAAGCTTTTATAAGAACCATGGGACAATCTATTTTTAGAGCTCACTATACTCTTAAAAAGTATTCCATAGACTCACACCAAGTTCCATAATTGTTCATTGGTATCATAAGGAAAAATTACTTATATTTGGTACAGATACTTGCAGAAAGTAAGAGCAGTGTCAGCATCAGTACATCATTTCCCAATCAAAATTAAAGCAACAGGAAAAGAACAGTAATAAAGTATTTCTAAAACAGTGTTACTTGTTTTAGTAGGCAGACCTGGGCTCAGACATTAGGGGCAATAAAGCAGTAACTTGTCATTTGAGGAGATTGAAATTGCTCAAATATTTGTGGATTCCTGCCCTCTTACCACCACATGTATTTATAGCCAAAATTTTAACAAAGATTGGCACTTTGGAAACTTTTTGATGCTGGTATAACTTTAATTTTATTGAAACACACTTCTGAAAGGCCGATTTAGACTGGCTGATTTGGAAAAACTTCTTTACGGTCCAAGTGTCCAGGGTCTGGAACAGACTCCCCTCCAGAGATGGTGCAAGCACCTACTCTGGACTCATTCAAAAATGTTTGGATACTTATCTTGCTGGGATCATTTGACCCCAGCAGACTTCCTGCATATGGGAAGGGGGCTGGACTTGATGATCTTGTGAGGTCCCTTCCAGTCCCTAGGGAGGATCCCTAAGGATTGGAAGAGAGTTAATATTGTGCCCATCTGCAAGAAGGGGAAGAGGGAGGACCCAGGCAACTATAGGCCAATCAGCCTAACCTCTATCCCAGGGAAAATCCCAGGGAAAAGCTCATTAAAGAATCTACATGCAATATGCTCGCAGAAGGTAAGATTCTGAATGACAGCCAGCATGGCTCTCTTGCAGGTAGGTCTTGTCTTACCGATTTCATCTCCTCTATGACCAGGTCTCTTGCCACCTTGACATGGGAGATGAGGTAGATGTTATATACATAGACTTCCAAAAGGCTTTTGACCTAATATCCCACAATATCCTTGTGGAAAACTGAAAGCTTGTGGGCTCAGCTGTTCTGTGGGTGGGAGACTGGCTTACAGGGTAGGACCCAGAGAGTTCTCATGAATGGATCTGTGTCGTTCTAGCACAAAGTGGGCAGTGGTGTCCCTCAGGGGTCTGTACTTGGACCGGTGCTTTTCAAAATCTTTATCACTGATTTGAATGAAGGAGTGAAAAGCTTGCTGACCATGTTTGCAGACAACACCAAGTTACGGGGCAGCGTGGTCACACCAGAAAATAGGTTGCTGATACAGGCAGACCTAGACAGGCTAGAGAGCTGGGCAGACTGGAACTAGATGAAATTTAACACTGCCATGTGTAAGGTGCTCCATCTGGGGGCAAGCAACCTCAACAAACATACAGGCTTTGGGGTGACAGCTTGACCTGCACAATGGCCAAAAAGGACCTAGGGATAATGATTGACCGTCGCATGAATATAAGCTGTCAGTAAGATGCAGTGGCCAGAAGGGCAAATGACACATTGGCAAGCATCAACCAATGCATCTCATGTAAAACTAAGGAAGTGATATTCCTGCTGTACTTAGGACTGGAGAGACCACAGTTGGAGTACTGCCTCCAGTTCTGGGCACCACACTTCAATAAGGACGTGGAAAAGCTTGAGGGTCCAGAAAGAGCCACCCGTATGATCAGGGACTTGCAAGGCAAGCCATATGAGGAAAGGCTGAGGGACCTGGGTCTCTTTAGCCTAAAGAAGAGAAGGCTGAGAGGGGACTTAATTAGCAGCTTACCCTTATATCAGAGTGCATCAAGAGCTTGGTGAACAACTGTTCACTAGGGCACCCCTGGGGAAGACCAGGACTGATGGATAAAAACTCCTGGAAGGCCGCTTCAGGCTTAATACCAGGAAAAACTCCTTCACAGTCAGGGTTTCCAGACTGTGGAATAAACTCCCTCCAGAGATGATGCAGTCACCTACCCTGGAAGTTTTCAAGACTAGACAACACATCTCTGGGATCACTTGACCCCAGCTGTATTCCTGCCTAGAGTGTGGGGGCTGGACCCAATAATCTGTGAGGTCCCTTCCAGCTCTTGACAATCTATGAATTGATTAATCTAATGTCTATGAAATCTATTAAGTCAACTGGAGTTTTAAAATGAATTTCAATGGAAGCAAAACTAAGACAATGCCAAATGTTTCTTTTGTTTTCTTTAAATCTGACTATCATACAAACAGTTAGTTGCATTTCTAGCCCTTTTTTCTGTTTCCAAGTGCAACCCCACAGCTTGAAGTCCTGTGTATTATTATTCTTAGAAAGAATCCCATTATATTCCTATGTTTAGGATAGACTATTGGCTACAGCACCTTTATCGCAACTGCATTTGACAAGCAGAACCAACTAAGCATGGACTTTGCAGCTCTACTCTTTGGGACTTTATGACCAGGGAGCCTAGAAATCTGTTTCCCAAGGAAAACTAGGATCCCTGCTTATGACCAATATTGAATACAGTAACTCCACACAGCCTTTCTACAACACAGATTTAATCTTAAACAAGCAATAAAGTATAAATGAGAAAATATTTAGAAAACAGGAGGACTATATATACCTATCTTACATAGTCCAAATACTCCTTCTCAGTAAGAGTAACTTTCTTTGACCTTTTATGGATTGAACTTTGCTCTCTCTCAAGTCTTTCTTTTCCTGTTCTTAAGGATTTTCTTCAATCCAGCTAAAAATATTTATCAGTTTACTTATTTGGATTAGCTTCCCCAAACCAGTTTAGGTATCACTTCAGAGATTGTCATTGAGTTACTTCCTGTATGAACTTAGTAAGTTATCCTTAAAATGACCAGACAAAGAGAACATAAATTCATAATTTAGAACATATTTTCATATTAGAGTAACTCCAAATCCAACACACCCATTTTTATGTTCTAGGTTAGGTCATCTCCACAATGTTTCTGGCCCTGTGACTGAATTGATTAAAATATGGCATACTGAAGATCTGTTTTCTGTGTCTTTTCTCAGTTACTGATGATCATATATTGGTAATTAGGGCTTAGCAATTTTGTTTTCACCAAACACTTTACATACTAAAACCTGTAGTTTCAGTTGACCAAAAGCTATTTGTAAAATAAGACCAAATTTAACAAATGGCTTCTGATAAAGATACACGATATACAATTCTGGATTAGATTCAAAAGTTCAACAAGCAAGCCTCTCCCCCACAGCAGCCCAGTAGAAATGTTCAATTTGGTTTCATCTGAACTATGAAGTGTTTTCCATAGTTTTTTGCTTTCATAGTCAAATAAAAATAATTAGCTATTTGTACATTGCTATTTATAATCATGAGCAAACCATGTGTTCATTTTGTGCCTCAAATTGCCCATCTGGAAAAAAGAAACATCTAAAGTCATTTGGCATCAAGAGAAATCTAGCTGTAAGTGTTAGGTACAGTGCCTTCAGGCATTAGTATTAGTTATGGGAAGGTATTTCGGTTTCTTTCAGAAAAGTGAACTATTAAGTGGACTTTAAAAAAGTCATTAAAAATCACCTCACACTATAATGGACCACACAGCTGCTTTAAGACTTGCATTTCTAAGTTTTCCCACTCTTCCTTTCATCTTTCAGCTCTCATCTTCACATTTCACAGAGTACTGACAAGCCTGAGCATGGCAGAATGGTACAGAGCAAAGAAACCAGTAATTAAAAAGTTGTGGTTATCCTTGGAGAAGTTCTTTGGGGAACAGCTCTTCACCAAATCAGTACTCATTCATTTAGAAGAAGCATGCTGAGAGCATTCCATACCCCCACTGATGTTACTGAGAACTGAAGCAAAACTGAGCCAAATATACATTTCCCCATCTGTATAACAACAATTTAAAATGTCTATTGTGCATATAGCTAAGCAGTACAGAAATGGAGAACAGTATACCAACCTCCATTAATTACTTTGCTTGCTGACATCATAGCTGTGCTTATTACAGGCTTCGTTCGTCATCCCATGAAGCTCCAAATTATTAGTCCCTCCATTCCCTCTTTCTCTTCCTGTTCTTAAGGATTTTCTTCAATCCAGCTAAAAATATTTATCAGTTTACTTATTTGGATTAGCTTCCCCAAACCAGTTTAGGTATCACTTCAGAGGTTGCTGTTTGAATAATTTTGAACAAGACTTTTGAAAGTATGACTCATTCCTATATTTGGATATTTAAAAATATCTATGTTCTTTCTTTCTCACATTTGAAGAATATACTCCATGACACACAGCACCAACAGAAGTAACTGCAGCTATGGATAGCTAATTAGTTTAAAATTTGGAGTATTTATTGAGAGACTTTATTTAAAAAAAAGTTTTACTATATCTGAAGTTTATGTTGTGCCCATGCCTTCAGTAATTCCCTCTATCACAAAACAATCATATAGCCAGTTTACTGGTGGCAATACTAAAACCTGGAGAGAACACAGCTTTTCTGTAATTTACTTTTTATTGATAGTCCTCTTTCTTTGCCACGCCACTGTCAGGAGAGTTCCAGTATTAATTAATCTCTGTCCAATTTGTCACTGGCCCACAGAAGAATAAAAAGTCAGTGGTTTGCCTGGAAGACTGCTGTCTTTCCTGAAGGTGGCAGGCCTTGGAACAGGCCAGACCTTGGAAAAGGGGAATCTTTGATGCAGACAAGAGGAAGACAAGCTGAGTAACATCAATCAGCATTTCTCAAAAACTTAATCAGAGAGCTGTGTGAATGAACGAGCTTTAGTCAAAGTGCCCCTGCCACCAATTTTCAGCACAGGGACACTGATACACATGATGCTGGAGTCTGCTGGAGCACACCAATTACCATGTGCCAACAGACTTGATTAATTGAGTCTGCTCCAATGCTCTGTAATTACAGCTCTCTGATCAGCCTTTTCCAGAAATGCTGATTGATGCTACTCAGCTTGGCTCCCGCTTGTCTGTATCAAAAATTCTTCTCTTCCAAACTCTGACCTGTTCCAAGGCCGGCCTTCTTCCAGCCAAACCACTGACTTTTATTCTTCTGCAAACTAGTGGCAACTTGGATGAAAATTAATCAATGTTGAAACTCTCCTGAAAGTGGAGTGGCAAAGAAGGATGGACTATCAATTAACAGTAAATTACAGAAAAGTAGTGTTTTCTACTTTTCACACAAAAGGAGGTTTATCTTGGAAGCATTCTAGCCATGCTTTCCAGGATATTGTTTGAATGGTCAAGGAACGTAAAACACTACTTTTATTCCTTCTGCATCCCAGGATGCAGCCCCCAGCCATTCTGCCCTTTCCTACCCTCCAGAATTCTAGTAGTACTTCACCCCACACTGTTCCCACTGAGAGCAACTGCACTGAGGTTAATTGCAGAGAGACTATGGATCCAGGGAAGCCTGCTTCCCCCAGCCACATGGTCTTCCTGAGGCATGCTCAATTTCAGCAAAACCAGAGTGTCCCAAGGCAGCGTGCTTCCCCAAGGCTCTGTGCTCTCACTGGGTCCCTATCACTCTGTGCTGGAAGCCTGGTGGCCCCATGCTCAGCACAGAATGGCTGTATCAGTTTTAGCCAGAGCACAAAACCCTGGGGAAGCTGTTTTCTCAGGGGCTCTGTGCTTTCTCCAGGTCCTGGCTGCTCCCCCAACCCAGCCAGCCTGACCCTGCTGCCCCTAACTCAACTCCTCCCTCTGAACCAGTCCCAATTCACTGCAGCATATGCAAGATTTGAGTCCTTTAATTTTTTTTAAATCTTTTTTCTGCTCCTTTATTCCCTTATGCTTTATGCTCCTTTATAATCCTCTCTATTCCCCCTCCCCTGCCTCACTTCAAACAGTTTTTCAAGATTTATCCCCTGCCACCCTCTACTCTGGCTGGGCTACCGCTGGATGTGGAAGAAGGGAAGACCCCATGCTGGTTTCTGTGCCTCCAAGCTATATGCCACCCTCCCTGCTCATCTCCTACCACAGGGGAGGAATAGAGTCTTGCCTCCTACCCACAGCCTTACTTGCCAGCTTTCTAGTGGTAAGTCACAGCTGTGCATATCTGAAATTATATAAAAACTACATGTGTCCTAAAAATACCATAACTTTATGACATCAAACCTCCACCAGTTTACACCTCTGGTTTGTACAGGCATGAAACTTGAATTTTGGTACCCTGGGCAGGGAGGGAGGATGTGGAAAGTGAGCACTCATCTCCTTCTGCAGGTGGCTGCTGTGGCAGTGTGGTACACACTGTTGCCACTTTAGCACAAGCTTCATGAACACAGGCTGATGCAGTGGTGGCATGGGCTCCCTGAGGGCTGCTATTCTGGTGCTCCCGCTGAATCAGTACCTTAAGCTGCCATCTCATTTTCCCTTCCCTAAAATTACAGTGTGGGGTACTTCCAGAGCCCCAGTTTTCTCTCCACTGTCCCACTACTTGGCACAATGAACAGATCGAGGTTTGCCCTGGCAGAACTCCTTATTCCCACAAAACTCAGCTCTACTGCCCTTATACTAGATCTCACATCTGCAGCAGGGGAATCTCTGCCAGTTCCTCTTGGGCTGTGAAAGAATTTTAGGCCCCCTTTCTATAGAATGGACAGCCTCGAATCCCACTCATCCAGAGGTCACTCATTACCAGAGGCAACCAGGAAGGAGACAAGCAATAAAACAATGTATTATATAGGAGAAAAGGATTGCACAAGAAAAACTGCCCATACATTTGAATACAGAACAAAGAGACAAGTAAAGTTTCCTACCCTCTCACCTGGCTACTACCTAGTCCTTCAGAGAGACATGCTACTATTTTCAGAGATCAAGCTTCCTGCTGATCCTGCCAGCCCTAACTGCTGGGGATCTGGACTCCTGCAAAGCCTGAGAATATCCAAAAAAACCCCTTGACTATCTAAGAAATAGCCCTTAAGATATCCCCCCAATCTTTCCTCCATCAGCAATGTCCAGCTTGCTCCTGAGTCTCAGAATCCGTATAAATTCTTCTCACTTGGACATCTGGGATTCCTCTGGCTGATAGGCCATTTGACTCTGATGTCTTTGCTTTTGTTCTGATGTTTTTTCCCATTACAAGAAAAAAAACAGTTTGAGTGCCCATCCCATCAATAGTCCCTTATATCTGCAATCTGGAAGTGGCAATTATCCTTTACCAGGAACACAATGACAAAAGTTAATTAGCAGTTACACTTACTTTCTTTTCCTTAACTATCTATCCCTCAGTTCCTTTGATTAAACCACAGGCAAAATCATAATGATATATACATGAACAGCGTAATATGACCTATACAGTGATAAAAGCAACAAATTGATATAGTATAACATGGACTTTTCAATGAGACCACATATACCATATCAGTAAAACAAACAAAAAGTTCTACATGACATCCCAAAACCTCCTCCCCAGATTTGATGAATTCATGACATATCAATGTTGTTACCAATAGAACTTTTTAAATTTATTTGGATTGTGGCCTGACAATATTGTTATCACTGGATTTATAACCCAGATAGGTTGTTCTAGGCAGACCCAAACCCTCAGACCAACCACAACTTCTCCATTCGGTAATAGGCAAATTTTACTGATACGCAGTGATAGCAGACAAGAATAATGCAAATAATTCTATAGCTACCAGTCCTAAATGGTAGGTCACCGGGTCAAGGTGCGTCTGGCCAGGTTCTCTCTTGAATGTCAAATATAAGCAGCCTAGAGGTCAAAAGCTAAGGTCCACCCCTCCCCCAGAGGGATGCATGAGACCAGCCCTCTGTCCACACTAGCCTTGGTTTCCCCTCTCAGGGACCCTTTGCTGCTCTGAAATGCATCCTTTTGTACTCTCTCTCCCCCCTCCCCCCATGACTCTTCATTCCTGGGCATTGTTGACTGGTCTTCCTGGGGTCATCAAACTGTCCACGTTCTGTCCTGTTCAGGATATTTAACTTGGTTCTTTCCATTGTCCACCTAATGCGGTCTGTTTACCAAAACCAGAAATCCTAAGGGCTCTACAATGGGCACAGTGACCTGGTACCAATGCTGCAGAGTCCCTTATCTGTTTGCATACACTGTTCATGTCTTCTGTTTCCCGGCCTGTGTGTCTGTTTCCTGCTTGCCTGCCAGACACAGTGGGCCTTGAAGGAAACTGTCATAAACAGGCTTTTAGAAATCAAGTAACCTTTGCCGTTGCCTTGGACCATTGTTCTGATGAAGATCTACTTTCCTGATAAGCTAATTATCAAAAGCAAATCTCTAAATACCATTTTCTAACCATCAAATGTTACATTAATATGTAATGTTGTATCGGCATATGAAGACAAATATCAAGCATTTCCTCATGACTTCCAAGAGTCCACTCAAATAAAAAAAATGTGACTTTTTAATGCAGCATCCTGATTATTTCTGCTTGTGTTACAAGGGTCCACAAGGGTTACTTAAACTTACTTAAATATGTAAGTTTAATCTCTATGATCTGACTGCTCCTAGTTTTAAAGATGGTAAGATGATTATTAGTTCTTCCATTTTATTTCCAAAAACTGCATATAGACAAGCTGCTGGTAAAGAAAGAAGTTACCAAGTAGAGGGAGACTGGTAAAGTTGGAAAGGAAAAGGTTTTCCAATCCTGCAGCATTTCACAGTTCAAAATATTTTCCTGATCTGCATTAGGATGCAAGAAAACCAGAACCTGAAATGGGCTTCCAAAGGAGATGGTACTCTCTCCTACCTTGGAGGTCTTTAAGAGGAGACTGGACATACACCTGGCTGGAGTCATCTGACAGAAGCGCTCTTTCCTGCCTAGAGGCAGGGGGTCAGATTTTACGATCTTCCAAGGTCCTTTCCAGCCCTAAAAATCTATGAAATCTGGGGTTGATGTGATAGTCTCTGTTTACATAAAGGCTAATAGGATTTCACAAACCTAAGAAAGATGGTGGGATTTAGTTGGACTGATTTGACACTGAAAAAAATCCCAAAATTTCACTGGTACAATTTCACTGAATGAATTCATATATTTATGAATGATCAATAATTACTAATGTTAACGGATATTCTTGTAGACTAGTAATATTCAGTTTAATTAGGAACTGTTCCTAGAAATTAGCAGTAACTGCTAAGCGGGAAAGACTAGAAATGCATACTCAAGATGTGCTTGAAAATGTAACTGCTGAAAAACTGTTGTGAAGATGAAGATTAAAGAAACTGAAATTAAATCATACCTCCTTTAACCAGAATGTCCTTTGTCCTATAGTCACTGAAATATGCAAGTCCTCTTTAGTGAACAGACATTTGTTCTTTCTTGCGCCATGCCAACCACTGAGTAAAAAAAACCCCAAAACAAAAATACCTTATATATCAACTCTTCTTAGAAAGTGCTGACTGACAAATTTCTTCTTCCCCCAAGTATTGATACATGTAGGTCATTTCATGTTCTTCAACACTTAAATAGTTTTTGTAATAATTTATAGATGAAAAAAGATGCTGTTGTGGAGAACACATCTCTGTACCTTTTTTAAAACACTATATTATATATCTTGCAGTGCCTGCTTAAGCATAAAGGATCCAAAATCCACCATCCTGAATGGCGACTACTACCTAAATGAACACAAACTCATTGACTTCAGTTTATAATGAGAGTTGTTTTGATGAGTCAAGATAGGAGAATACAGTCTAAAGTCTCATAATTATATTTCATTTTCATTAAAAAGGCACCTCTGCCTTATCCTGTCTAGCATCAGACCTATCCATGGCCACTGTGTCCACACCCAGCTTACCCTTCCAAGCAAGAAACTACTAGCTCGATCAAGTCTAACAATGTCAGATTGAAGAGGTCAAGCAAAGTTTGCAAACTACACGGAGCCAAAAGCTCAAAAGAAAATGGAACTCAATCATACATAGCCAGACACAGCCCTTTTTCATGTTCTGTCTTGTTCCATAAGTCTTTAGCCTTCCTCCTTGCCTAAATTATAGTTCAGTCTCTTCTTACCCTTGTTAACAAAGATTTCTGTGCTCCCCCCCATGGTGCACCTCCCTGGTGACACACAGAGAGGATGAGCATGGGTTACCCCTATAACAGATTCCCATTTTTAGACCCATAAGTCATTAAGCCATATAACTCATAATCCATACTACTCTGAATTTATTTCCCAGGGTTTCCTTTCATCTTTCCTACCTAAACCTTCTCACTAGACATTTCCGTGTCTATGCTTCCACCCTTTAAAGGGTTACTCAATGCCAATATCAAGACTAAGGGTGCTAACAGACCTACAGCGTCCTGTTGTAACTTATGGTGCTTCACAGGAAGCACCACCAGTTACAGGATTCCACCTGACCTAAAAGATGCTGCCTGTTGGGTCTGGGGGTTGGGGGATCAAGCTCCAGTTTGAAATGGTTGCATGTCTGCAGCTGCTCTTCCCCATCCCAGCTCTGGTGCTGTCTTTAGACAGAGTGGGAAGAAAGGAGAAGAAGGAGCTCAGTCTAGGGTTTGCCCAGCCTGTGTTGGAGGGTGAGATGGGCAGTTTGGACCCCCCAATTCAGGGGGGGTCAATCTACCCCCCACTCCAGTGCAGTCTGGGTAAACCCCAGATAGAACTCCTTTCCCTCCTACTCTGAAGAAAGTACTGTGGGGACAAAGTGGGTTAGGGCTCAGTTCAGCCCCATTCCTAGTGCACACTGACAGACATATAATGAAGGCTCTCTGCTTTGGAGTGCCTTTATCTGAACCTTCATGTAATCTATCATGTAATGAGAGTTCAGATAGCCACATGATCAGGCATTTTGAAGCACTTCTACAGCAATGTGCTTCTGTCAGTAGACAACTGTAAAGCACTTCAGAGGTTTGACCTTGCAACCAATTGTTACTTCTGTCAGCATCCTAAGACAGACAGTCTGTTTGGTCTAGCAAAAGGCCAATTTCAATTGTTTCCAACAACATGGCCCTTGTACTCAAATTTTACCAGGAGAGCCATGCTAAATTTACACCACAGACTTTCTACAGAAACTAAAAAACATAGACCACCTTCCCAGCAACACATTCCTAGCCACCATGAACATTACCAGCCTATATACCAACATCCCACACCAGGATGGCATCCAAGCCTGCCTTACATATCTACAGGAACAAGAATACAACTCAGAATACAGGTCCAAGTATATTACTGACCTTATACACTTCATCCTTTCACACAACAATTTCACTTTTAATAATCAACACTTCCTTCAGATGATGAGAACAGCTATGGGCACTAAAATGGCCCCATATGACAGTATGCCAAACTTTTCATGAGCCTCCTGGAAGAAGACTTCCTCAAGAACTGCACCATAAAATC
>JAGPOW010001918.1:2797458-2820009 GCA_030014935.1 Caiman crocodilus | reverse complement strand
ATCGTTGAATGCACGCTAGGGTCTGGTTGGCCTTCCCAACCACCGTCTGACATTGGCGGCTCATGTTCATCTTGGCATCAACAATGACACCAAGATCCCATTCCACCTCCATGCTAGCAAGAGGGGAGCTTCCCAGCCATGATGTAGGCAACCTTGCATTTAAAACCTCATCTAACTTGGTTCATCTAATTTTATTCCAGCCATCAAGTTGCTCCAATAAAAGATATCACCCAAAAAATGTCTTGCCTCTCTCAATTCCTGAACCATAACAGCTACAACATTGCTCAAATACTACCTAAAACACAAAAGACATGAACACGTACCCAATTACTGTCTGTTCTAAAAACAAAGGCCTTCAAGCACTTGGCAATGTGAAAAAATTGGCTTAAAAATACTTTGAGAAGGTCTGTTTTCTATTGACCCATGAATACAGAGGATAAGTACAACTCCTAAAGCACAAAGATAGCTAACAGCCACTCAGATCAGACAAGAATACTTCGTGATATCTGGTATCAGAATCAGGATTTCACATTTCCTGTGTCCTCAAGGTTTATTTTGTCTTCAGTTTCACCCTCATTTTACACACATTTAACTTTACCCCATCAACCTAAGACATAACCTAAGACCATCAATCACTACCTAAGTACTTAAAAATCTCCCTGAGCCAGTGGAACTCTGAGTAGGAGCAGACCTGAGGGGAAATGACACCCTGAGCAAAACTGAATTTTGGCAGCTCTATTCCCTCACTCAGCGGTGCTGCTGCACACACGCAGAGGCAGGTGGGCAGGGGCATAGGGCAGGGAGGTAAAACAGCATGGTGCACCATACAAGCAGGTGCTGCCGTGCAGCACCAAGGTAGACAGAGTGGAGCAGGCTCCACCTTGCTCCTGCTCCTCCTCAGCAGCAGTTGGAGACAGGGGGTAGGCTGGGCTCTACTCCTCCTGCCTAGGGTCGGCTGGGGCAGGGAGATCACTGCTTGCCTCTACGGCCAGCTCTGGCTAGCAAAGCCCAGTGCAGGATCAGGGCCTAATTGACACTATACTGGTAGAAATTACTAGAATTACCATAATGGAAAGACAAGTAGTACAACTTGTATGCACAAAATTTGTTTCAGCTGAACATGGAGGCAAGACAAAGAGGTGTCTTTCTATAACATTATATAACTAGCCTCATGGTGCAGAAACACAATGCCATGCAGTTCTGATGCTACATTGCTTGCTGACACCAACATGCACAGATACAGCTTAATGACACTGTGATTTATTGCTATCACATTAGTATCACCAAGCACACACGTCATCATGATACTCTAATTACTTATCACAAACAGTGACAGCTTTGCACACTCAAGCTGAGGCCCCAAAGCAATCAATATGGGACAAAGAACAGAGACTATTTAAATCTTTCATTGTAAGAAAGGGGTATATAAATGCTGCCTTGAAATTCAGACCCCTCCTCCAAATTTAAAAGAGGGATTGTGGGATCGTGCATTAGATCCCATCATACCTTATTGCCAGCGTAGGGGGAGCCTGATCCCCAACTTCCCCTGCACTGGCAAGAAGCAAGCTCTGGCAGCTGGGATCCCCCTCAGCTAAGGGGACTCCCAGCTCTGGGGGCGTTCCACATCCCTGGGGCCTGGGAGACCACAGCTGCTGTGATCTCCTAGCTGTAGAAGTGCTCCACCGGCATCTCCACTAGGCTGGGAGAACCAGCTGACAGGGCTCCCAGCCACAGAAGCACATCGTGGTCCACATGCCAAATAAAGCTAGCTAGCAACCAGCTATAAAGTTAGTACACATTTTCAAGGTCTAACTTTATAGGTGGTTGGACCTTTTTATGGTATGATATGTACTTTCCACATGTACCTGATTTCAGTTAATTGCATGGCAACTGTAATGTGTAGAGGGGTCCTTAGATTGGAAACCTTGGCACAATTACAGCACACTGCCACTGATGGAGTAAACTGCAAAAGGCTTGTGAATGCCAGATCCCCATGCTATCCACTTCATCAAATAAACAAACAAAACCAAAATCTTAGGGTAGTTTGACACACGATTGTGGGGAGGACACAATTTAACTGGAGCAGCACCAAAAGCTGTTCTAATTAAAGCACCCACAGTATCTTGGGTATTCAGCACCCCTCTGCTTCTAAATGGCAGTGAGGGCACTTTAAAACTTGTTGAATGAGCTTTAGTTAAAGTGCACCTGCCACCATTTGAAAGTGCTGGGATACTGAATACATGAGATGCGGAGGCTGCTAGAGAACACTAATTAGCACAATTAACCAAGTCTGTTTCAATATGTTATAATTAGTGCATCAGAGCAGCCTCTCTGCATGTCTATCAGCACCCTCAGATACGTAGTAATGCACATCACTGCAAATTCCAGAGTACTGGGCAATATTCACTAAAGGCAAGACTCCTGGGAAAGGAAACCCTCCTTGATTTTCCACATTACCTCCCCATAACTAGACTGCACCAGATAATTAAAAATTAAAATGGGCATATTTAATTTACAATGTCATTGACTACAAAGTTTTTTAAAAACACTCATACTTCAGTAGTTTTATGTTATCCCCCCACCTCCAGACTTTCTGTTTCCAAAAGTGTGTGTGTTATTTACACTACTTCTAGTTTATAATGAGAAACATTTTTGGCCAATTCACTGCTAAGTTATTTATTTGGTGCTCTTCTTCCACATTTTTCCAAATGCCTCATCAGCTCCACCCCCTCCAGGCACATGAATCTACATCTCCTCAACATCACATAAACTCCTTGACCTCAGTACAGCTCAGTTCCCTCCGCAGCTATGAAAGTTCTTGATTTCCCTCTCAACCCTGAAATCCCTTCTTCACCACACACATACATGTGCCCATGCATACACCTATATATGCATGCACACCCCCAGAAAAAGGACAATACCATGGAAAAATCTTTCCCTTTTCCCTGGTCCAGTACTTGGATGTTTACAAGAAGAGGCTGAATAGGCAGCTGGCTGAGATGATTTAGGAACAGTGCATCCTAGAAGGAACAGGGATCAACTAACTCAATTTTTCATAGGGAGGGAAGGGGGAAGAAAGCTGAAGCAGAGCCATCCCAAAGATGAAGTTACACATTACACTTAGACCATGTTAAAGGCACTTAAGAGGGCATTGTCCATATATTAAAGCACATTAACTCAAGCTAAGTGCCCTTCATCTGCTTCAGTGTTACATCACTTCAGGTGAGGGTTAGGTCTGGGCCATGCTACCCAGTTCATGTTTGCTAACTTCATTCTGCTTCATAGATAAAATGAGCAGTTTGCACTCCTTCTGCAACCCAGGATGCATGACTCCCAGCTCCCTCTCCCCACCATCAGCACAACCCAAAGCAGGGATAGAGCCCAGATGCCCCAGATCCTAGCCACTCCTCTGCTCACCAACTCAGAACTGGCAAGTCAGAGTTCTTCAAGCAAAAACGGTATTAATCCTTAACATGCTCACAGCAGATTCTAACTTTAACACTGTGTAGTATTCCCCAAATGTAATATAGTCTAAATATGAAGTGTAACTTCAACCTAAGATTTGGACACACACATTAACTTTACTGGCCCCTCCATACCAGGGCCCAGCTACAGAATCACTGACAATATATGCCCCCTATAGCTCCTATATCCTGCAATGTAGTGTTTTCTTATGAGGGACTGGATATTAGTGTAACTGATGTGACTACTGATTCATTAAGGCCAATATGGACAGTAGGTCAATTATATTTCTAATTTTTTTTCAAATCTTTTCTTTTGTGTTAAACTGAACAATTTTTAAACCTTATTCTGCCTTCATATAATATAGCTAGTGTATATATATTTTATAGATATTTTAGTGAATTGTCTATCAAGAATGAGGGAAGGGAGGGGCAGGTGAGGACAGAGTGCTGCCACCCACCACCCTGTGCCACCGCTGCCTCTCTGGAGCTGAGGGGAAGGGGACAGCTTGCCCTGCCATCTCCTCTGTCCCCCTCTGCAAGCACTCCACACCACCTCCAGGAGCAGGGCCAGGGGAGACAGGGAGATGGTTAGTGACCTTGTCCCCTGTTCCATCTCCTCCATCATGGTGGCACTCTACCACGTCCAAGGAGCAGGGCTGGGAGGGGTACACAGCCTGTGGCACTGGCCTCACCCCATACTCTCCGTCTCTACCATCATGGCAGTGCTCTGCACCCTGACTGGTTGTTTTACTAACCAATCAGAGTGCTCCAAGAACATTACAGATAGACTGACTAAGTCCTTTATTATATAAGAACAAAATACACACACACACAATATTCTATGAAGGCAGGATAAGATTTTTAAATTATTCAGTTTAATACAAAAGAAAAGTTTTGTTATAAAAAAAATTTAGAAATATTATAATTGACCCATTGCCCTTGTTGGCCTCACTAAATGAGTAGTCATATATATACTAGCAAATTGCACGTCAAGAATGATGGGAGGGGTAGGCAGGGGTGGTGTTGCCACCCACCACCCTGCACCACTGCCACCTCCCAAGAGGAGCAGGGGGGGCAGGGAAGCTTGCACACAGGAGCTGCTGCCACCAGTCACCACCCTGCACTGCTGCTGCTCCACATCTAGCTACACCCCAACTTCCCCCCCTTGTCTGGCCCTGCACCACACCCTCTCATGTGGTGGGTGGCAGTGCTCCACCCTCCCCACCTGTCTTTCTTGATGGGCATTCTTGATGCAGCACTGGCTGGAGCCATGCCTCCCTGGGAGCCATGATCCCCGAGAATGTTATGGACAGACACACAGATAGATAAACTAAGTCCTTTATAAATACAATATATCAATATGCAATCATCCAGTTATTAGTACTTATAAATATATAGATAATAATTATTTTAAAATAATTTAGCTTTTCTGCAAGCTCTTCCCAGACTTCCTTACTGCTTTGGACACCAGCACATTTTTTCTTAGCAACCCCTCCCCCACGTATACCCTCTTCCTGCTGTCCCAAGATATCCTATGTGTTCCTTCTTACAACTTCGATCTGTGCTTCCATTGTTCAGACCCCAGGCATGAAACTACATACTGGCAGAGGCATGGTAAGGATAGCTTTGTTTTCTCTGTCCCACAAAATCCACCACAGCTGTGCAACATGGACAAAGCTCAAAGTAACAGAACTCAGCAGCATTTTGTATCACTGCTGGAGTTTCTTTGACAAACCCTAAAAGCATGCAACTTGTGAATTTATCACAAAAGTTGGCAGCGCTGCTTTGGAGCAATGCCTGAGAGCATACGGAGGACATCTCCTTCCTGATTAGTTTGTTCTGAGGATTCCTAGTGGAATTCTATTAACTCTTTGAAGAAGAGGGGGCTGGGGTTTCTCTGGGAGCAAGGTGAATACTGCTGTGTGTTTTGGAATTCAATCGATGGTGCATTTTCAATAGGCACATTCAAACTTCAGTTTAACCCTCCACAAAACTCCTAAGGTGACAGAGTACACAACAACAAAAAAAAGAGCTTGCATCCATAACAAAATCAGATACCTCCCTTGATCAGCAAGGTGAAACGCACTATAAATGTTTTATACAAGACACCTTACTGTATAGAACTTCAATGATATCAGAGGGCCAAATCTCCTGTCCCTGGCACGCTGCACACATTTAAATTGTTTTCAGAGAGACTGCAATATACTCACACTAGGGTGAGCTAAGAGTTCTGATGGGTCAGGGGTTTATATCCCCAAGCACAGAGGTGGCATCACAAAATACAGAAGAAGAGGGGAAACAAGTTCAAATAATCTACACTTAACCACAGTATTTTAATGGGATTTCATAAGAATTATCCCCACAATTGAGGGTTCACAATTACACACTAAAGACTCATTCCTAAATGCTTTAATAACCAGTGTAAATCATTCTACAAAGAATCTGATTCTTATATGCTTTGCTGCTTCTGTTACCATTTAACACTGGTGAAAGTTGCATACAGAATTCTGCAGTGGGAGAATTCTGATACGGTGGCATTTCATACCCACAATGTTCAGTTGTAATTCACATACAAAGGTATCAAGCAGGGATGAATTAGACTTTTCGCGTATGAAATTCTAATACTAATTCTATATATTGCAGTGGTCTCTATTAACTAATGATCTCAAAGTACTTTATAAAATGTAATATTCCAACCTACTGAAAAAATTCAGAGTTATCTTCACCTAACAGATGCAGAATCCTCATGCACAGAGAAGTGGAAGGGCCGATCCCACACTGAGTATGAGGCAGAACTGGAAAAACAACCTACATCTTCTTGCTCTGAGCCCTAGGGCTTATGTACCAAGCAGTGTTTCATCCCAGTTTGAAAATAAGTTAATATTAAGGAAATTAAACTACTTGACCATTTATATGACTTCCTGCTTTGCACTCGGGATTCATCAATCTGTAATGCTCGCTTATTCAGAGCTGAAAATAAAACTCAGATCTCATGAGATTTACCTTCAAGTCCGTCCTTTCCCTACTTTGAAAATTAATAATAATTCTTAGTGCTAAGTGCTTATAATTTTCTATATTCAAAACAATTTACCAAACATACAAGCAAAATAAACCACTTAATAGCTCTTTATCATCATCTTCCTTTGATAGAAAAAGTATTGAAGTAGATTTTCTGATGGCCACAGAACAGGTCAGTGGCCAAGGAAAGAGTAGAAGTCATTATTTCCAGACTTATAGCCGGACACTAGACCACACTGGAATTAGCACCTTCATAAAAGTCAGGTAACCACACAACCACTGGACCTTCCTTACTAACTAATGAGGTCTGGAAATTACTGGCCAGACAAGAAATTCCACTACGAATGTATCACCTAACTGAAGCGCTGGCTTAATTTGGAAGTTTCAGTTTGGGAGGAACACCAAACCTCTGTCTAAACTCTAGAGAAATCCCTATTTTATGCCACTTGGTAATTATCAGAGTACACACTCTACCTCTTTTTTCACTAAGAAAGTTGCAAAGCTCTCCTACCTCAATGTCTCCACAAGTCTACTCAGCAGGCATGCATGTACACCCATGCGCACACACAATAAGGAACATAGACATAAAAAGAGATCCAAATTCAGATGTCTTCTGTTCCCCACCACAGTAATTAGGCATTGTGTGAGTGACAAAGGATGTCTATTAGATATTGCAATGTGGATCCATAAACCCAGTTCTCTTCCAAGAACACGGAGTTCATTCATGATCTCAGGAAAAATTGTTTCTTTTAACAGCTGAGGTCCCTGCTTCTGTAAACTATACAAAATAGGCATGAAAGCTTCCTGCTTGAGTAGAGCTTTGTGGATTAGGCTTGTGCGTACAGGAAAAGCTCTAACTATAGCCCTGCTGTGCTTATCTCAGTGAATTCACACATAATAAATGTATGATCCAGTTGTGCATGTGCCCTTCTAAAGGGAACAAAAGACTGGAGAACTAAACATTCCTAAAGGGACTTGATTTTCAGATAGTGCTAAGCTTCCAACTTCTGAAAATCAGATCCTGCCTTTAAGATGTCAAAAATGCACTAGTCTGTTCTGAAATGTTGAGACAATTTTTTTTTTTTTTTTTTTTAATTATCTTGAAAATAGTCCAGGCAACCACTGCATTAGGAATGAAATTCAGGCCCTGGTGATCCTTCTTTTTATCTCAAAGCATTAGTCACCTATGAACAATCAGAAAAGCAGCCTACAAAAAGTAATGCATCTTCAACTCCTGATAGCTGCTAGAAATAGTCCAAGATAACTGTTCCCTTTTGCAAGGTCTCGCAAGAAAGATTATTCCCTTCAACGCACATGTGGCAAGACTGTCCTGAATCTGGATTTGTGCTGGGAGAGGACTGAAGCCAGGAAGCCTGGAACTCTGGTCCTGCCACTGATATTCATTGCACTTTGTAGGTTTTGGTAGGTAACTCATAAAGGTCCCAGGAACCAGAAAAGCTCTTTAATGTGCATGCAGCTTGAATCACAGGATTCTCCCCTGGCTGTCTTTAGTAGTACTCCCTATGCATTTCCTGATATATAAAATGGAGATGATGTCACTTGCATTTCTCAGGACACAGAGAATAATAAAATCAATCTTTGTACAGCTATTTACCATCAACCTGGTGCACATTAATTTTTCTTTCCTCCCCATCCCTCTCCTCCCCCCTGCCATGCCCCACCTCCTCATTTCTAATTACCTTACCTCCCATTAATGAAGTGCTGTAGGAAGCTTTTTAAAACCTAGTAATAAAATTACAGAGCACTGGCAACCAGACGTTTCCCAAGTAGTAGCTGTGGTAGGAAGTCTACTAGATCAGATGGTCCTAATCTGAAAGGCAGTATTAGCTGCTAAACTACCACTGACTCCCTAAACAGTTATGTCAATCTGATCATGAATCTTGCTTTGGAAGTAGGAATATTACTGAGACCCAAGGCATCCTCTAAATAAGGTTCTCTGAGGAAATAAATTCTAGATGCCTTACCTTGGATAATTTGTACATGGAATCAGTTTAGTCACATTAAATCTGAGATTAATACAATCAAGCTTGTGCCTGCTCCTCCTAAGAGAAAAAAGAAAGAAAATTACAGATGGGCATTTCCCAACCAGTATTAGTTAGATACATGTTTTACAGTCTGCTGCTTATGGCCCAAATATTCAGCAAGATCCATTGCTTGAGATATTTCAATAGAGCTCAACTGACTGGTGTTCCACATCATGTGCAGTAATTTACACCAGTACAAAATAGCTCTGACTTGATACTTAATCAGAAAAATTGAAATATTACATTCACTTTGCACTGGTAAAAGTGTATATAATAAAAAAGAGGGCAGTTGATAATCAGGCCCTGCACTTTTATCATCATAAACCTTGTCTAGCTACATTTTCCATCTACGTAGTTAATCTGGTATAAATTCCTACAATTTACTACTGTAAATGGTTTAAGAGCAGCTTATTATGCTTAGCTTAAACCTGTGCTTAACAGACCTAAGCTAATTTAAAAACAAGCATATTCCAGCTGCCTCTCTTTTTGCAATGAAATAGCTGAAACCTTACTCTCATGATTCCTATTTATACCTCTTATATTATCATAATAATTCCTCTTCTGTCCTCCTGAAGCCTTTCCAGCATTTGTAAACTATTAGTTTCTTCTCTTTATAGTTGTCAGGAAAGCAATACAGTTTACACACTTTTAATTTTTCTTCATGAATCAATCCCTCTAGTACCCTGGCAGCATAGTAGTACACAGAAAAAATAAGGTGCTTCCAAGATCTTGTCCCTTGACTGTGCAAAGCTGAGATGAGATGAAGACTTTATCATGAATGAGAGATTGAAAGCTGCCAGTTTAGACCTGATCTGTTATAACTTTTCTTTGTCATGTATTAGTGTGTTAGATTGCTCAGTCAGTTGGGTCTTTTTTCCCTCCCTGCTCCCTTCTGAACAAAACCCTTATGCCTCTAATAAGTATCAACAGCCCATGTGCAAGAGTTGACAACAAAACTTGTGGTAACTTACAAGGTAGCACACAACCAGGAAGGCTCCAACTGCAGCTGCTAACAATTGACTAACAGTTTGTGAAATAAAATGTTTAACTGCGTAGTGCTAAGCCCCTGACTCAAACAAAACTTTCATTGCCTTCCCATAAACCATGTCACCGAAATGCTTTATAGGTTTTCCATACAAACTTAAGAGTGTTAACCAACAAATTCTCCAGATCTGGAAGAGTTCTAGGCAAGTCAGAAATAAGGCATTTTCTCATCTTCATCTAATGTTAGAATCTGATGCAGAGAACACACGGGGAGCCACAGAAGAGAAGATTTTCAGGACTTTGGTTCTGAACACAGGGTAGGGACAGCTGGGTCAGGTCCAGGCAGGCTTGCAAACCCAAGACTTTTTTTTCTTTATTGACAATCTGCAAACTTTTGCTGATAAACCAAACTCTTTTTTACTCTTATACATTTTATATAATGTAAACTTACTCCTTTTGCCAGGCCCTGAGCAGTAATAACAAGGGATAGGTTCATATTTAGGGGTTTAACACCAACTTTCTAAATCTGGCTTGAGCTCCCACCCAGAAACTTGGGAAGAAACTATACCTGCTTTCTGGATGAAATTCATTCTCATGCAAAAAATGTCCTGTTCCTTGTAATATTGCAGTATACCATGAAAAGCACTAAACAGTATAGAATTAAACAGGCATCTGGAAAGACACAAAAGAGCTACTGCTAGTTCAGACTGAGAAGATATTTATGTTAATGGGGGTTTATAGATTGAAAGTCTGACAGAGGCCAACCACACTAGTGGTTCAGATTGGCTAATTTCTTTGCCATTTTATTTTAATGGTTTCTGCAGAATGCCAAGAAAAAGAGATTTCCAAACCTCAGTCTTTCAAGAACTACAAGGGACATTACTCTCTCATGAGCTAAGTATTATCATTATATGCATAATTATTTTTCCCAAGTTTTGAAACTGTGCAGAGGTCAAAACAAGCATAAAGTAAAAATCACAATGGGGTATATGTATGCTCCATCTGTTGGCTGGAGCTTAGCCAAATATATAGACATGTCCAGCTAATGAAATAGTACATTACCTGGTTTTGATAATAGATCCTGCAAATTAAAGACCTATAGTGGGCTGAAGAAGGGGAACAAACATCTGTGGGTATTGTCTACAACTGCCTACAAGGAGCACAAATACTAAAACAGAATTGACATGAACTACTGAACTGTTATTAGCAGAAGGGTAAGGTTAAGGTTATATTGTGCATAGTAAGATACAAGACTCTACCAGTTTAACAAAGACTATCAAGTTAACAGCATGTCAACTGAGGAAAAATTATCTTGTTGTTAAGAAGCAGGCTAGTATACCAGAAGACCTTCATCTTCCACCAATTCAGTAGGTTCAAACACATCTTGAGCAGCTCACAACCTGTCTGTGCTTCGATTTCCTCTTCTTATGTTGAGAACAATTGAAGCCCCACCCATACCTTGCTCAAATACCCAGGGAAACTCTGGAGGAGCATGAGGCAGAAAAATTGTGTAGGATCACTTACATCTTTGCTATGTGCAGAAGCAGCCCAACTTCCATGTCAATCAGTGTTTTTCATGATCTTGGGAACAAAGGAAGTCATAAAATTTGTTTTTATACAGTCAATGAATTGCATAATGAAAGAGTCATATTGCAACATCCCAGACAAATAAGGGCACCTACAGTTTAATATAAAGCCCAGGATCGCTGTATTTTACAATTAAAATTAAGGGCACAGAATAGAATTTTGTTTTCTTCAACTTTTTCTCAAGCTTCTCTTTTCCAGCTTGATCTCTTTTAAAACTGGAAATGTACTTTTCCATGAACTTAATGGAGATGTGTATCCCCGTGCAGTTTTGCATTTTTCAAAATAATTCAGGGAATTGTATTCTTGCCACAAATTTAATAAAACAATAAGAGAAACCATATTAAATAATGAATACACGCCATACATTCTACTTAGAACAAGTCAAGAAGAAAATCCAGCGAAGACGAGACCAAGTTTTATTCTTTGTCAGGTTTTAGACACCTATTTTAAGACCTACTGTTGCATCTTCAAAAATCAAGACAAATTTTGCCATTTACTTCAATGGGAGCAGGATTGAAGGTCAAAAGAAAAAAAAAAAAAAGAGTGAGCTTGTTTTGCACTGACATCTCTTACACATATAGCAGCTTCACATTCCTCAGAGAGAAAGGTGTTGAAGGAAGCTCTGCCTTCACAACTATTTTGCTGTGGAATATCTCCAGCATCCAGGAAAAAAAAAAACCTGCTGAAAGAAAAGTTGTAACTTCATCAGCCAAAAATGTCCATGTTACCACAGAAAGCTGTTTTAACTTTAACCCAGCCATACAGTTGGTCCAATAAAATATAGATATCACCCACAAAACATATTGTCCCTTACAACTGGAGAGCTTGTGTTCTTTTTAATCTTTAACAGGTAGATCATTCATACATTTTTCTGCAAGAACGAAGCATAACCTATTCTGCCAGAATTCAATTCTAAGGTGAATAAGTACATTCCATTTATCTCTTCATTGTCAAATATGTCTTGTCTCCCCATTTCAACTTTTAGATTAAGGCAAACAAGATTTCTTTTTACTACTGCCCCTTATACCAAGTCTGGCTTCAGTGGGAGTTTGCTTATGTGACATAAAAGAGTTATTCTAGCGTAGTTTCAGAACAGAGCTGAAAAGTTTATTTCTGAGGGTGGTTGCCCCCTGGGTTAGGTTTTGGATCTTCGCAAGGGAGGAACCATACCAGGGAAATATACCACTACCACAGCTAAAACACTGATAATCACTTCCCTCAGTACCAACCTGTTCACAGCAATGACGTACACTAAGGAGCAGTGCCTTCAAGGCATATTCTCTCCTCTGTTACAAAATAGGACTCACAACAAACATTTGGAATTGGAGCAAAAAGAAGGCCAACTGGAGAGCATTACATAAGCCCCTTGCTCAACTCCACAGCTGCAGCCAACTGTTGGAAGAGGATGGGCGATACCTGTCACTCTCCATTGCCCATCCATTGCTGTTGGCAGCATAAATTATGGCTTCAAATCTGACTCCAACTCTTCAGCTGCAAAATTGGTGTGGTGGATTGACATCTGACTGAAGGAGTGTCCAAGAGTTCAATCAATATACATGGCACCACCTTGTGGAAAGGTCTAGCAGAACTGTGCTTTTGTCACATGATACAACATCAAGGTTCACTCCCTCTTGGGTAACAGAGGAGCCCACAAAGGCCAGAGGATTAGAAGCCTTCTGCACAGGGAAATGAGGAGAAAGAGAGAAACTCAGGTACAACCTCTCCTTAAGGTCACAAGCCCAGTGATCCTACATTCAGTAGTGGAGAACTCTTGCTGTTCCTCACCATTTCCAGCACTTGCTTTGTACCTTCTGTGGTACTACTTTCCCTTCCCAGAGCCTTTCTACTGCTGCTTTGAAGCTTCTCTTGGGCACCCCTCAGTCTGCCTCTAAAATGTTGCAGCTGAAACAAATTACAGCAGCTTTTTCCCAATTGGTCACTTGCTTACATCTTGGGGAGATAATTTGGACCTTCATTAACCTGTTCCACCTGGTGCTATGAGGCAGGTATTAACTCCATCATAGAAACCAAGCAAAACACAGATGGGGGGGCCAGTGCTGTGCTGCATGGAGCATTGAAAGGGCATAAGAGAGCTCAAGGGAGCGTACTCAATAGCAGAATCAAGCCCTTAACAATAAATAATTCCAGTAAAATCTAGGCTAATAAGAAGGATTTAGTTTAAATCCAGAAGGGTGAGGAAATTCAAATATAAGACTGAAATGTACCATATGTCCTCTGATACCTAAACATAAAAGGAGGCATTGTTAGAAGGTAGTGAAGGTCATGCTCCCTTCTGACTAAGTATTAAAAGACCTATGGGCTGGGTCAGCTTTACTTTTGAATTTCCTTGCTTTTGTAGTTTTAACTTACAACCTTAATCACTACATTAGGTTTCTTCAGATTTTTATGCTGGGTTCAAAAACGTTTAAAGGAAACAAAAAAGTTCCTCCCACATGTGATCAACATATTTTGTAGTGGTTTTCACTGTTCAGCAGAAAAGGCACAACTGGAAATGTGAAATTGTGGGCTCAATTCCTGTTTACACCTAAATATAGGTAACATTAATTCCAATATCACTTTAAACTGCCAGAGTGTTGCAGAGGGGCCTTAGCCTAAGCGACAGCCAAGCCCTGTCTGTTCTTTTGAGAATTCAAAACCTTTGATACAGAAACCCCGGTTTTTTAGATAGTGTTGGAATACAAATGAATCACACGTATTGTTCCGAGGGGCTCCATCACATCAGTGGCAATGAAACTATTCCATGAAAGCTCAGATTTAAGTTGCTAACACTATGACAAGCACATGCTTGTATATGCAATGAACCACCTTTACAGCATGTGTAGCTTGGATTTACTGAACACATTTTGTTTGAACTATATAAAGAATTATTCATGTGAAAAAACAAACTTATGACTATTTTGGGGAAAGAAAAAATCAGTCAGCTGAAGCTAAAAAAATACACAACCTTGAGAGCCTCCTACTCAAAAAATAATGACAAACTGATTGTGGAAACATGTTTTTGGCAAAATCAATATAGTGTTCTAATCGTAATCTGCACAAGAGTTTTTCATTTAAATTATACTCCCCATATTCCTACTGCAAATGACTGATCTTGCACAGAAATCTTAAGATGGTCAACTAACGTTAACTATTTCAATTACATCCTCTTTTATTACAGTGTAATTTTTAATGCCTTCTTGTGAAATAAGAGAATCATTTTGTTTACATTATTTCATTATATCACTGTTGAATTGGCTGGTGTCTATTTTTTTAAAGAAAGAAATGTAAAATATTTATTGTTCACTTTCAAAAAACCTCTGGAACATAAATTGATCTTTTTTTTTTTTTTTTTTAACTGATTAAGTTTCAAACCAAGGAAAGTCTTCTCAACCTTTCATACTATAGTGATATTGATTTTTCTGTCCATTAGTGCTAGAAGTAATTTTGAGTAGGAAAAAAGTTTATAAAAATAATAGTAGAAAAGAAAGGAAATGAGTATTGTTTTTTATTGCTATTTGGATGTATTTCAAGCTGCTAGCTTGACTATGAAACCAGTTGCATTCTATATTGTTATGACAACAGCAACTATTCGAGCAACTTTTTTATTGGAGAATATGATTTTCATTTTCACCATTTGAACTTTCTTGGATTATATTCAACAGGTGAATTTAACAAAAAATAACTTGATCTGGAACATAAGGTGGCAGAGTCCCTGTTCCCCAGCTCAGTGATCAGCTGCAGTAGGACCCCAGGTGCTCCCCAGACCCAGGAGGCACTAAGCCAGGAGAGTGCAGCCCCCGACCCAGCACACTCCTTGGTGGACCCAAAAGTGGACCAGAAGCACCTCCAGGTCTGCTGCTGAGCACACAGGGGAGCCCCCTGTGCCCCAGCATCGCGGTGTTCACGAGCCCCTGCTACCTAGAGGTAAGTAGAAAAACATTTAAAGCTGTAGCTGTGTCTGAATTGCCGAATCTCTCTGAATCAATTTAGAGGGTTCCAGTTCGATTCAGAGAGATTAAAGCGTCCTCCAATTCAATTCAGATTTGGAGATTCAGCCACTGAATCAGGCTGAATCTCTGCCAAATCAAATTAGGGACCAAAGCTTCGCACAGCCTTAGCAGAGCACTCTATTTTTTTCTTTCAGACATCTTACCATTGTGTGAGACTCCAGTGTATGTTTATATATGACATCTAGGGGAAAAATTTGGAGCTTGTTATATTTCATTTCCCTCTGAAAAGCTTTCTGTTTATGACTATGACTCAATGCCAAGTTTTGTACCATTGGCTGTATCTAAAGTAAGTAAAAGCAACATCAGGCTCCTTATTCTGGAATGTTACAAAGATCTGAGAAGAATCAATATTGATGTCAAGAAGTGGCAATTCTGCATCCAAAAGATAATATTTCTAACATTAGTTGTGTAACATTCAGACCAGATACAAAGCTGTGTCCATCTAATTTATTCCCTTCATTATGACTTAAGTTAGCAAACACATTATACTGTACTAGAAATTAGAAATAGCCTGTCCTATGCCAATTCCAAAACAGACATTTTGGCCATTTCCTTCAAAAATCTTAGTAAATGTGCCCTTTCTTGTCCAGCTTCATGTTTCCTCCTTCACTGTGCCAACATTATCTTGTCACCCATTTGTCAGTGAGTCAAGAAACTGCCTTTTATATCCTTCTGCACAGATTCACATATGCATGGTTCCTAAACTCACCATCTCTATTATCACATCCCCCTTAAAACAAGCCCCTTTTTTTCATTTCCCAACCTCTTTCTTTTTCTACTATCTGTTTTTAAAGCACAGGTTCACTTGAGAAACATTTCTTGTAGGAAAAAGGAACGGTTCCAAAGAGAACTCAAAATTGCATTCTGGTAGAAAATTATACCTAGCACAGTGTGCTAAGCAAGAGATTAATAGAAAGCATGGAAAGTTTGCCAACAATTGTACCAATCAGTTTAAAACTCCTGAACTGTTCATAAGAAGCCTTGGATTGTTGAAATAACTGTTTAAGAGCTGCCTCACACTAACCTGCCAAGTTCCTCAGTTCATTGTTTTATTCATTACTCAGTCTCTAATCCATATTTCATATTCATATCCTAGAGAAATGCATTGCTCAACTGAAAACTCATTAAATTCATTTTGATTTATTTTAGAAGTTTAAGTCTAAAGGTGAGAATTCCCTCTCCCTGCCCTGGCACTACACATAAAATGTTCACCCTTAAAAATATTCCATGTTTGCTTTAGAAAAGCAGTAAGATTATCTCAGGATTTGCCGTGGGCTTCCTCTTAAAGTCAAAGAAAGCTCTGCCATTAACTTCAATGGGAGGAGGATTAACATAATATTTTTATTACATCAGACATTAAAGCAGAATTCTATTTGCTTTCTCAAGCATTGTTCTCTTAAATCCTTTAAAACTGTTCAGAATAAACACATTAAACTTCAGATACTAGGAGCTAAATCTCTAGCAGAGTATGCTGGAAACCTCACACTGAAATGTGAAATATCTGTCTAGTTCCAGTCCTTACTGTTTTATTATACACAACCTGAGAGAAAAGTGTGTGGTATCTAAGGGCTCTGGCAGATGTTAATGTAATGGGGTGATGGGATCTGATTCTAGACCTTAACTATCATGCATCCTGCTATGCCATATGTGCATGACATAACACACGACTTTTGGGATCAGGGATAAAATTTGCCAGATCTCAATCACACAACCACCAACACAGGGAGCCCTGCACCAGGGCCCAGTTGCCAATGCTGCAGTGCTTTTTCAACTTGCTGGTGTGTATGTGGAGCCTGGGATTGTGGCGGGGCTAACCCACATGTAGATTTACAGGCACCAGGCAGGGGAGCGTTGCTTGGTAATTTTAAACTGGAATACCATGCCTGGAGCAGCCCTCAGTAGGGTTGCCCCATACACAGCTTTCAATTTGCTGAGCATGGGGAGCCCACCAAATCCCTGCCATATGATCATTTGAAAGCACCATACAAACCAGCCACAAAAATGTTCCACAATGGAGCTGTCCCATGTGTATTTACAGGTGCTAGGTGGAAGGAGCCCGGTGGGATCCCCCTGCCTTGCAAATTAAAAGCTGCACATGGGAGAAACCATTATGGTGCTGCATGGAGGAAGCCACGCATCAAGTTTAAATGGAAGCCATGCACAGGGAAGCCTCATGCTGGACTGTCTTTGCACATGAGTTTAAATTTACCAGGTAGGAAGAGCTGATGGGCTTGCTCTGCCTGGTAAGGCTAAACCTGAATGCAGATCACATATAATGTGGAACATCTCTCTGCCTGGTTTGCCATTTTATGGTGTGCTAAATTGGTTGAACATGTGGCATGTTACTTTTAACTACATGATAGCTGTAATGTCTGGCAGGGGCCTACAAATTGTTTAGTATAGGTGGCATTGGATTAAGACCATATAAGAATCTAGAATAACACAGAGTCCCACATCACAGCCTGACTTCTTTCCAAAGACAGTGTTGGGGAGGTACACATGCTTCCCTTAGAAGCATAGAAAGGATCACAGATCCCTTTTTTCCAGTAGCGGCAGGGGCTTCCTCTTTTTCCAGACAGATGGCAGTAGTAGTAACTACCAGTAACCTCAGCAGCACCACATACCTTTGCTGATTTTTCTTCCTTCCCAGAGCTATACAGTATTTCAGGGTGCCTACAAAGTCAGAGATATCATTGCCCAGACAGAGTTGCAAACTTTCCTGCACAGCCGTGAGAGCTGGAAGCTTAAATGTTGCAAAATGAAGGCTGAGGTTCTGCTGTAAACACAAGACTCTAGGGGCTGGGACTCTTCACATCAGCCTTTAGAATCTAATCCAACTCTAACTTTGACACGATATATTTTGAAATTTGGATGATTTTCCCTTTCTTTTATGAAAAAGAGGCAGGTCATACCTCTCACATTATGAAACCCTTTTCGGATAACCACCTCATCATTTGGTTAGGTTTCTAGAGAGGTCTCTGCCATTCTATATCTATTTGATCTCACAACAATATATTTGGCATGGCTGGAGGCAGACTGACTCATGCATTCTGTTCATCAGACAGAAGATGCGAGTGATTTGAATTAAAAATATGTTGATTGTTTTACTACATGTGTAATTAATTTAAAAAAAAATCAAGCCAATCATGCTGACACTATCAGCAGGATTTGATGCATATTGCATGAACTTTTAGCAGACAGCACTAAGATGACCTAGTCAGAAGGAAGTTAGAAAAGACTGTGCAAAAAACAAAAGGAGCAGAAGAAAAATTGCAAAAATCCCTTTAGAAAAGTAAGAGTAAGATGGGAACAAAAGATAAGCATGAAGAGGAGAGGGAAAAATGTGTATATTGGGAATATAGTGATCGTGGTGTGAGGCTGTGGTAGAGTGGAAAATGAGCTAAAAAAAGTATTACTTTCAGGCCAGAATCAGGCAAAGAATTAAATTCTGATACTAAACTATAAAACACAATGGAATGATGTCTCTCTAATTTTTATTTTTTGGTAATATTTACTTTATATCCTCCAAACAAAGATGCCTCTCTACATTTGATTTGGGATCTCATCTTTATGACTGAGGAATTGATATTTACTAAAATTGTTTGAAAGGAGCTAGCTAAAAAAATACAACCTTTTGCAATAACTCCTGATGCACATATCCCCCAGCCAGATCTTTAGCATTAATCTCTGTTACTGTCCCACTGGGAATTTAAGGCATTCTGATTTATGAATAATATTGTCACAGTAGTGTGCCAACAGGGCAGAAAACTTGCCATTTAAAAAGAAAATCTCTACTAGTTCTCTTCTGTTGGAAAAAGAACAATGAATCATTCCTTCCAATGCTCAGTCACTCTATATGATATCATTCCCCAGAGGAAAAGTTCATTTTTGGGGGTAAACAGAATGGAGAATGATCTTGAGGAAGAGGGTAAAAAAACCTCCAAAGCTAGACATAAAGCTATGTTGAATGAATTAATATGTAGTAGATATATGTAGTAGCATGTGCTGGCATTGTAAACACACAAACAATATTATATTTTGCATAATGCCTATGCTCACTCATCAGAGACTTCCAGAATGAAAGCTGGATTAATTAACTATTTGAACTGCAGGCAATGAACACCAAAGATAATGGAAGACAAGGTTGTTTGTGTAGATATGATCTCTTTTATTAGACCAAGTAAATAGATGGAAAATTGTTCTTTGCAAGCTTTTTGGCAGAAACACCCTTTTCTAGGCATACAGAGAACACAGCAGCAACGAATGCTAAAGCTAATGGAAAAGATATATAAACCAAGATCTTTTAGGGCCAGATCCTGCATCCATTGAAGTCAATGTGAAAGTTTTGTTTCTATTCCTGTTCAGTTCGGTCTCTGAGACTATATCAGGTTCCAAGATACACAGAAGGACTGCTGCACCCTGCACACATGGCAAGCAGAAGAGGATCTTGTGGATTGCTATGCTTAAGCATCAACTGTAATATTTTTCTCAATATGCATTTCTCGTTGGTTTTCTGATGCCCAGCACCAGATGCTGAAAAAGTTTCAGAAACGTAAACCCTAGTGGCAAAAAAATAAAAACTAAAATGATTGGGTTAAAATACAGCATTTTTCCAAGCTTCTGCTCACCCAACTACCAGTACAGGCCAACTACCAGTAAATTCACCAATCAATCTGCCAAATCTCATCCTAAAGAACTGCCCACAGTAGTAAACCACCTTATTAATCTTAAACAACTACAGCCCATAACAGAATACAGCACCAACCACTTCAAAAAGCTATTATCCTACTTCACTAAAGAGATCACAGGCACATACATACATACACACACACACATATACACACACTTGATAGCTAGATAGATAGATATAAAAGCACGTCACACACACATATATTTACTGATAATCTGCAAACTTTTTACTAACAGACAAACTTTTACTGACATGTGCCTTTACAGCTGCACATAGCTAGATGGAGAAGGGTCTATAAGGGCATTTGTACACATGCTTGTGCCACAGCACCAGGCGCCTTTAGTTCATCAAAGGTGTTTTAGTGCACTCCAACATGCCAGATCTCCAACATGTCGGAGCAGACAAATGTATGTGTATAAACGTCCTAAAGCACCAAGAGAAGGCTGCTTCAGGGTGCTGTACTCCTACTCAGACATCAGGTGGCTCTGTTCTGTGCTTTAATAAAGTCCTAGCTCTTTGGCTTCTTTCTAAAAGGGAGCTTCACAAAGCTGCTGGAGTTTGATTGTTTTTACAGAAGGGTTAAACTTATTTATCGACTTTACAGACAGGCATTTTTAGCCTGAATTTTTACTAACTGTCTGTAAATTCACAGAGTGCTGGCAACCCTACTGTTGTCCTACTTCAGGCCAATAAACAGTCTAATTGATTTCTACCATAAACATAAAGTTAATCTCTAAAGGAGATTGATAAGGGTCAGTTCAAGACAGATGAATGAACTTCCACAGGAAAAGTTCATTATTAGGCACAGTTATGCCTAATAATATAAATAGCTATCTACTGCTATGTTTTATCCATCTAAACTATTTAATTGGAACTTTCCTTATATAAAACCCCTGTGATCTACATATTTCAATAGCTATAGATAGAGAAAATGACAATGCTTTTCAAACTCAAGTACAAATACAAACCTCCTTTTCACAAATGCTCATTCTCAGCAACTCCCACCTATTTCAGTGGAATTCTGCATGCATTGAGTTTCTGACAATCAGACAGTTTTATTCCAGTGCATAAAAATTGATTTAGGAGGCTAGATGTATGCCTTATCTTTCTCCCAGTGAAGATCATTGGACTTAATGGCATAGGACAGGGGTGCTCAACTCCTTGGTGCCAGGTCATCTGCTTGACTCCTTGCCCCTGGAGCCATGTCATCTGGCCTTCAGGGCTCTCCACAGGTCTGTAGGGAGCCCTGCAGGTCATGGCCCTGTATACTAAATCAGGTGTTCAAGAAAGCATGGGGCCTGAATCCAGTACACAGGGCTAGACAAAGGCAGCACAGGGCCCTGGGGCTCCAGAGCCAGTGTGCAGGACAAAGTGGAAGTGGCACAGGGCCTCAGCCCACATCATAACAGATGACACTGGGCAGGGCCACAGCACCCAATCCCACCATGCAGGAATGGGTGGGAGAAGTGCCGTCTCTCAGAGCCTGATCCTGGCATGCAGGGCTGGGTACAGGTGATGCATAGCCCAATACCAAAACATGGGGATCAGCTGAAACTGCACGAAGGCTCTGTGCCACTTATCTGGCCCACAGATCCAAAAAGTTGAGCATCAGTGGCATCAGTGGAACCCTAAGGTACCCAGGTTGAAAACGTTTAAGCAAACAAATTAAGGAAAGTTGTACATATCATAGCATTTGATCCTCTTTAATTAACACACCTTATAAATTTTAACCCGACTTATTTTGGTGCATCTCATTTGTGTTTGCACACCACAGGGTTTCAAATGACTTAAGTCCCATGTGTAATTCCCCACAGGTTCCAGCAGGGGAAACCAAATACCAAGCTATCCCCAGTAATGGCTTTCCTAATGAATTACAGCAGGAGGTGCATGTTCACTGATAAACCAACCTCCACAGTCCCTGCACCCTGCTCCCCGCCGGGATTCTCCCACTAAGTACCCACACACACACACTCCCCTCTTCTCCACTGTCTGGTGACTTAAAGTGACTGGTATCTTCGATTCAGAATTAAGATATTCCACCCCATTCTCAGAGGTTACAGTCCCATGAAAAACTGCATCATTGTTTCCCCACTGCCTGGTGGGTCTTAGAACCCTCCCTCTTCCCTGCTGCCTGCTTTGAGTTGAAGTGAGGTTAACATACATACATACATGCACACACTTACCGAGTGAATAGTCGAGCGACATTCCCATCAAAGGACACCAAGTCTACTATTGACCTTCCAATGAAGACATCAATTTACTGTGATTTAGCAATCACAAATCTGTCAGTCATGCACAGTTCTGCACACTGAGGGGGTCCCACCTTTGGATACATACCAATACACATACATATGAAAAATTAGACACAGTACTCCACCCTCTTGACTACCAATGGCACTCTCCCCACCTGGCTGGTGGGTCTCCTTCCTGCTGCCTACTGGCCATGTATCAGCAAATGAACAAGTCCTCCACATTGGAAGATTTGCTCAAATGCATACATATGCATGGGCCAAAAGGAGGGCATATAAAAAGTGGAAACGGAGAGATCACCTCCTCTGCTCATGCTTATAGGGAGGCAGTTAGACAGGCCAAAGCTACCATGGAACTGAGGATGGCATCCCAAGTTAAGGATAACAAGAAATTGTTTTTAGATCTATAGGGAGTAAAAGGAAGGCCCAGGGTGGAATAGGACCCCTACTAAATGGGCAGAAGCAATTGGTGATGGACAGGGGGGACAAGGCTGAACTCCTCAA